>CM060357.1:133743856-134344778 GCA_030545235.1 Helianthus tuberosus
TCTAAGCCATCATTGATTATAATTATGTTAAAAGGATTTTTTATTTGACTATTGCTATGTAAAGAATATGTAACATGTTTTTTTTTTCATAAAAAATGGTATAAAAGATTATAATATAATATGTAACATGTAAATTAGTAAAGGTATTGATATCCAATGGTTAAAGTTAATGAATGCTCTTTTGGTAAAAATAAGGGTCTACATATTCACACACCCAACTCCCTATAAGGCTATACTGGGCGTCTATGTGGACCAAAAGACCATTATACCCCTGAATTAGGCCTATACTGGGGGCAAAATAGGGTTATAATCGTCTTTTGGACCCCTCGTATAGGCCCAATATAGCCCTATACTGGGTGTCAATTTTTATTTTTTTTTGTTTTCTCTTTTTAAATATCAATAACACTAATATTAACTATAAAAACTCATATTAATATCAATAACACTAATATTAATTATACGATGCCTATACGAGACTTATACTATACTATACGATACGATACAACACGATAGGCTTATACAAGACCTATACGAGACTTATACTACACTATACTATACGATACGATGCGATACAACACGATACTATAGGATACGATACTACATCCATAGGCCCATACAATGCGATACAACACGATACAATACGATATTATAGGATATGATACAACGCCCGTATACGTCGATAGGCCTATACAAGACCTATAAGGGACCTATATGAGACCTATACTACACTATATGTTAAAAACAATGTAATATTTCTACGATCGAATATTTTTAAAGGCCGATCTTGAAAACGGTAAAATATTTTTATAAAAAAATAAAACATTTCTTAAAAAACAACTTAAATTACCCCACCAAAACACCCATTTTTTTACTCAAAAAAACATCACCCTCCAAAAACAATCAAATTATCCTACCAAAACATCCATTTTTCAACTAAAAAAAAACACCAACGAGAGGTCCTAATATTAATTATTTAAAATAAAAAAACTTGTTTTTGTATAAAAGTTTGCTAAAACGATTAATATTGTATAAAATGTTTGTTAAAAAAAAACCCTTATATACGCCCAGTATAGGCCTATACGAGGCATATAAGGGGCAAATGGTCATATATGAGACCTATACGAGGGGCCCTATACGCCCAGTATAGGCTTATACGAGACATATTGAAGCAGTCAAACCAGAAGTGACATGAGTCAGACACTGACTTTGATGTAACCCTATACGCCTCGTATAGGCATATACGAGGCAAAAGGTGTCTAAATAGGCAGATAGGGTGTGTGAATAGGTTGAGCCAAAAATAATAGTAATAGAGAACAATGTGATAAAGGTTAGTTTGTGGATAATCACTCACGTGGGAAAACTGGACATCAGTAAAAACTAAAATTATAAAATCCTAAAATTCAAATTTCAAAATCTCCAAAACCTATTTTTAGAATAGCATATATCAATTAATATTGGGTTATTAGTTATTAGGCTAGTGTGTGTGGACGTTCTAGGGTCGTCGAAGCTCATCCCTCACACTCTCTCTTTTTATCACACATACATACATACATACATACATACATACATACATACATACATACATACATACATACATACATACAAGGATTCATCCCCACACCCTATGCTCATCCTCACACCCGCTAATGTGGACGTCAACGTCCTAGGGTCGTCGAGGCTCATCCCCCACTCTCTCTTTTTATCACACACACACACACACACACACACACACATACATACATGTATAAAGGGGCTCATCCCCACACCCTAGGCTTATCCTCACACCTGCTGACGTGGACGTCTACATGGTAGATCATCCTTAAGGGACTACCCTCATCCATGTCACACCCCCAAAATCCACACGCGGAGTATCACCGCTTGGAGGCGTGACTGACCAGGATCAAGCCACCAATCATATTGAATAAGCATGTACGTAGTATATAAAAATCCAACACAATACAATTGGTGTCTAAACAAAACATAGTTCAAGTTGCAAGCGGAAGCATAATGTTTAAAACCAAGTTATAAGTTTAAACATTTCAAATGTTTAGCATGGCACACAGCTGTCCATGTACCACAACGACTCTTCCCACTCCAATGCAAGCTCCATAGATACCTAACGACCTGCAAGGCATGTAACAACGAGTCAACAACAAAGTTGAGCGAGTTCACAGTTGGTTGTTTAGTTATAGTTTTCGTAAATCATATGTTTATTTCGTAATCCATGTACTGTATTAATCTGTATCGCGGTTCCCCGAACATGGTTGCGATGATTAGTGGGGGCTTCCCATGTGTATCGTATTAATCCGTATCGCGGTTTCCCAAACATGTTTGCGATGATTAGTGGGGGCTTCCCATGTTGTATGTTACTAGACTAGTCGTATCCGTACGTGCCCTTCTTAATCCAAGGACCGTAGCAAGTATGAGTGTACGTAGGTTTTACGTACGTGCCCTTCAATCCGAGGACAATAGTAAGTATGAGTGTACGTAGGTTTAAGTACGTGCCCTTCAATCCGAGGACAGTAAAAAGTAGTTTAATAGTAATGATAGTACGAGTAGTTATTCAAACCCATTCCCAACCCACCGGGAATCCCATGCCTTAGGAGTGTGAACTCACCTTGGTTTGCTCGGTATGCTAAACTATGTGCTCACAAGTAATCAGTCAAGTCCTATAGTGTGCGCGTATATTCAATCAGTTCAAGTTCGTAAAGTTTCGCATGCAATTAATACCACAAGGTGCGTTTGGCAGTTAACATCATGCATTACACAACAGTTAATCACATGCATACAATTCATGTTTCACATAACGGTCATTCACAGTTTATTCTAACATGGTTATTCTTTAACCTACTTAACAAGGTTAACAAACCCAACTGGATTGATATACATAACAGAGATAATAAACTAACAGTGATAGTTAGCTAACAGGGTTAACAAACAAATAGAGTTAACAACTTACCAACTTAACGGAGTTTACATGTTTAACATGGTTACATATTTAACAGAGTTAAAAAGGTTAACAGAGTTAATAAACTTAACTGAGTTAATAGACTAAACAAAGTTACTGTTGTCACACACTAGACGAAATCACATGCATCGAAATTCCATACTAGCGAAATCACTTGGGACGAAAACGCTTGGTCGAAAACCCATTTCTGGCGAAATCACATAAAACCCAAGGTTTTCGTCGGACATAAGGCTTGGCGAAAACACATTTTGTTTTCGTCGGGTTGCTGGGTTTTCGTCTGGAACATCATCAACATCAGTAACAGTTACTGTGACAACTCGTGTTTCAAACCTCTCTTTGTACTTGATGTAACCAGTAGGAACGTTATGTGATTATATGAACTTGGTTGATTAATTGAATGTTATGTGTTTATGTGTAACGATTGTATGTATACAAAACGAACCGATCGCATAATTCTAACTCGATCGTACAAGCCCACTCGGGCTACACTTATTGTACTCGAACCGAATGGGCAGCCCATGTAAAGGGTTCGGCCCACTCCCTTTTATGCGAATACAAGCACCCATGTGTGGGGTTGCTTCTCATTACTTGCAAAATACATAACACACACAAACCCTATTCTCTCATTCTCTCCTCTCGAAGCCGGCGACCACACATCCCCATCCCTTGAAGCTTTCTTGTTTGGATCAACCTTTGTTTATCCTCTAATTCGGTTAGTGTTTATTATTGTTAATGTTTTGCATGATTAGATGATGAGTGATTGTTTGATGTCTCCCTAGGATTAATCAAAATCCGTTTAAATATACGATTTTGACCTAGAACTGATTGCATGTTAATCGACTGTTAGACGAATATATGTGGATGGTTTGATGGATTGATTATGTGAGTATGCATGCTAGAGATCGAAATCGTGAATCATGTTAATATGCCTATGGGTAAGGATTGTTGCTTGTGTTTGTTCATGCTTGAACGAATTAGGGTTCATATGAATCAACTGATGAAACCTTGTTTTGATCGATTAATGGATGGTTAGAAACTGTTGATTGTGTTGATTGCTAAATTGCAAGTATGGTAACTATTGGAATTGATTTGTAAAATCAATATGTAACGGTTTGATTGTTGACTGAATCATAATGGAAACAATATAACTAAATGGCATAATTTACGGATATTAAAACGAATCACACAAGTTTCTCTTCGGTCGCACAAGGGAAATCGCACAAGCTCCAAACGCACAAGATCAGATCACACAAGATCTGATCTGATCGCACAAGAGCTCAATCGCACAAGTTTCTGGTCGCACAACACAGTCACACAAGTCATAGAGTGCAACTGATTAAACACAGTGTACAACACAGCATCTGCATGATCGCACAAGACCTTGTGGATCGCACAAGATGGTGCCGATCGCACAAGGCTTGGGCCACACACACACTACCTAAACTATTACACTATTGGGCCTTGAAGCCCAAACTCAATCGCACAAGTCTTGTTCAGTCGCACAAGCTGAACTGGACCGCACAAGGTTATTAAACTGTTTAATTTGTTGGGCCGTATACATGTTGGACTGCTTATGATTTTGGGTCGGGTTTCGTGGGCTTCAACGGGTGACTCGCACAAGGCCGTTAGACTTATGCGATCCCAATCTTTTGATCGCACAAGTTCGGATATGTTATGACTGTTAAACGTGATAATACGTGTTTGCCATGATCTATATGTGTTCGTAACCTGTTAGCTTATGTGAGACTTATGTGCACTACTTGAAACCAAAACCTGACTTGTATGGTAACCATGTTAGGACGTGGTTGACCCTAGCAGCTCGATTGACCTTTCGTTTATCTGCCGAGCTAACCTAAGGTGAGTTCACACTTTCTACAAAGCATGGGATTCCCAGGGGTTGGGAATGGGTTAAGGAATATGGATTCCTCGTCCTCCTTGGGTAGGACAGTATGGGTTAAGGAATGTAATTCTTCGTCCTCTTGGACAGTTTAAATTTCACTAGACCAAAACTCTATCACGAAGTCCCTCCTTTTTATATCGACTTAATCGCCAGGCCAATGGTGAGTGGGTCATTAGTTAGATAGCGATATTTAGGTCTGACAAGCCTCACACCGTGCCGCAGAGAACGGGCGTGAACTAATGGATCTGGGCACGTCAGTGATGATAGACATTGATGCTAAGGGCACATAAACATGACTAAAGTCAGTGGTCGATATGGTAACGAGTCTAGTAGTATGAACATGGGGTAGCCCCCACAGCTGGATTGCCAGAGTAAATGGGATAAACAAATCACGTTTTCAACTATGGGGTAACTCCCACGGCAGGGATGCCAGTTAAAGGAAACTGTTTTTGAAACAACTTAAAACAAACACCCAACTGTGAACTCGCTCAACTTTGTTGTTGACTCGTTACTACATGCTTTGCAGGTCATTAGGTACTTAGCTGGAGCTTGCATGGGGAAAAGTCGTTGTGGGACATGGAATGTTGAGTTCCATGTGGAACATTTGTACTTTTAAAACTTATGATTTGGTTTTACAACTTTATGCTTCCGCTGATACCTGAATTTGGTTTATTTATTTTGGACACAAATTATATTGTGTTTGATTTATCTTTATTATATTACATTGTTCAATATGATTGGTGGCTTGATCCTGGTCAGTCACGCTTCCAAGCAGTGATACTCCGCATGTGGATTTTGGGGGTGTGACAGATTGGTATCAGAGCCATTGGTTATAGTGAACTTGGTTTTAAAAAGGGAAAAGCTTTTTGACAAAACCAGACTATAACCTGTACAGTGCTCAATGATCCACAACGACGCTTCACTCCACGTGCAAGGCTCGACACTATAGGTGATATAATTTATGTTTATATTGCCTACTTGCTAGATTCATAGTATGTTGCTCATGGTATGCTTAGTTAGTATATCAACTGTTGCTTGAACTCTGTGTGCTTACTCTCTTCTGTCACTCCACGTTTACACACATGCGCGGCACTTTCCTTACTTGTGTTTTCTTCGATGTGAAGATCATGAGTGGATGCCTGAACTTAACTCAAGCCCAGCTGACGGCTTTGATCAATGAACAAGTTGCTGCGGTACTTGCAGCCGCTCAGGCAGGAGGTATACCATGCCATTTCAACTCACTCTAGGATCTCTAGGTCCTACTCTCGTGAACCAACCTTTATGTTAAACTTTGTCCTTTCTTACTCTCACGGCAGGTCAACCTGCACAGCCTCCCGTGTGCACTTTCAAGACCTTTATGGACTGTCGACCTAGTACCTTTAGTGGTACCGAAGGAGCTGTAGGTCTCCTCCACTGGTTTGAGAAGCTCGAATCTGTTTTCGAGATGTGTGAATGCCCTGAGGCTCACAGGGTTAAGTATGCTACTGGTACTCTCGAGGGTGTAGCGCTCACGTGGTGGAACGCTCAAGTCCAAATGCTGGGGTTGGTCGCTGCTAACGCCACTCTATGGAACAACTTCAAGGAACTGATTAAAGAGGAGTATTGCAATCGTGATGACATTCACAAGCTGGAGGTAGAGTTCTTCAACCTAAAGATGACGGGGTCAGAAATTGAAGCGTACACAAAAAGATCAAACGAGCTGGCAATTTTGTGTCCTACTATGGTGGATCCTCCCATCAAACGCATCGAGCTGTACCTCAAAGGCTTAGTACCAGAGATTCAAAGTCATGTGACTTCAGCTAACCTCGCCACCATCCAGCAAGTTGTTCAACTGGCTCATCGTCTCACTGATCAGGCGGTGGAACAGAACAGGTTACCAAAGCGTATTAGTGCTACTACTTCTGATACTCCCAGCGGCAACAAGCGTAAGTGGGATGGAACTTCAAGCAAAGGTTTAACTTCTGTTCAGTCTCAGTCTCAGCAGAGAAGGACTGATGACTACAAGAGCCCTAGTCAGCAATCATCTGGTAGCCAAAGTCAAGGTGGGTACAGGGGAATTCACCCCAAATGCAATCGCTGTAACCTACACCACAGCGGGCCATGCACCAGGAGTAACTGTCATCGGTGCAACAAGCCAGGCCACGCCGTAAAGGATTGCAGAAGTTTACGCCCCGCGAATCAGAATCGTCAACAACAACCCTCACAGAATCAACGCCAGCAGCAGCAGCAGCAAGGTATCAACAGAGGGTGCTTTCAGTGTGGAGCTGAAGGCCACTTCAAGAGAGACTGTCCCCAACTGAACCAGAATCAGAACAACCACAATAATAACAATCAGAGGAATGGAAACAACGGGGGTAACAACGGCAATGGTGCCAGGGGTCGTGGTTTTGTGATTGGACAAGGTGATGCAAGGAACGATCCCAACGTCGTGACAGGTAAGTTTCTACTGGACGACTTTTATGTTACTGTTTTATTTGATTCGGGTGCCGATACTAGCTACGTGTCCTTAAAAGTTAGTCAAATGCTTAAGCGTACCCCAACACTTTTGAACACCAAGCACATTGTAGAGCTAGCTAATGGTAAGAGTTTAGAGGCCACACATGTAGTCAAGGGTTGTAATTTTGTTCTTGCTAATCAGACCTTCTCTATTGACCTCATTCCTATCGTTTTGGGTAGTTTCGACGTTGTCATTGGGATGGATTGGTTATCCCAACACCAAGCAGAGATTCTTTGCAATGAAAAGATTGTCTGTATTCCTCGTTCAGATGATGAACCTCTCATGATTCGTGGCGACAAGAGTGGCGCTGTTGTAAGCATCATCTCTTTCCTTAAGGCCCAAAAGTGTTTGCGAAAGGGCCACACTGCTATTTTGGCTCTCGTTACTGACACCTCGAAGAAAGAAAAGAAGATTTTCCTATCGTACGTGACTTTCTTGAGGTATTCCCTGAGGAATTACCTGGCCTTCCACCTCATCGTCAAGTCGAGTTTCAAATCGAGCTGGCTCCTGGAGCAGCGCCCATAGCTCGAGCACCCTATCGTCTAGCCCCATCAGAATTGGAAGAACTGTCCGTGCAACTACAAGAGCTTTTGAATAAGGGTTTTATTCGTCCTAGCTCTTCGCCATGGGGAGCTCCAGTGCTATTTGTGAAGAAGAAAGACGGTACCTTCAGAATGTGTATTAACTACCGCGAGCTCAACAAGGTGACGGTGAAGAATCGTTATCCTCTTCCACGCATTGATGACCTATTCGACCAGTTGCAAGGGTCGAGCTTTTACTCGAAGATTGATCTAAGATCGGGATATCACCAGCTGAGAGTCCGAGAAGAGGACGTCTCCAAAACAACCTTTAGAACTCGTTATGGACACTACGAGTTTTTAGTCATGCCTTTTGGGCTGACAAACGCACCTGCGGTCTTCATGGATCTTATGAATCGAGTGTGCAAGCCTTATCTAGATAAGTTCGTTATAGTTTTCATCGACCACATCCTGATCTATTCTAAGAGTCAGGAGGAACATGAGCAGCATCTACGACTTATTTTGGAACTCCTTTGAACATAACGGCTTTATGCAAAGTTTTCGAAATGTGACTTCTGGCTCTGCGAAGTCCATTTCCTAGGCCACGTGGTAAACAGGGATGGGATTCATGTTGATCCATCCAAGGTAGACTCGATCAAGAACTAGCCTGCACCTAGAACACCAACAGAAATTCGCCAATTCTTGGGTTTGGCGGGCTACTATAGAAGGTTCATAAAAGATTTCTCCAAAATCGCCCAACCTCTTACCTCGCTAACTCAGAAGGGCGTCATCTATCGTTGGGGTGATGCACAGGAATCAACATTCCAGCACTTAAAGGATAGACTTTATAGCGCACCTATTCTTTCATTGCCAAAGGGCATAGACGATTTTGTGGTTTATTGCGACGCGTCAATTCAGGGTCTTGGTTGTGTATTGATGCAACGGGATAAAGTCATTGCTTACGCCTAGCGTCAACTTAAGATTCACGAAAGGAATTACACTACGCATGATTTGGAGCAGGGAGCTGTTGTTTTCGCACTCAAGATATGGAGACATTACCTGTACGGTACCAAGTGCACCATTTACACCGATCACAGGAGTCTCGAGCATATCTTCAAGCAAAAGGAGTTAAAAATGCATCAACGTCGATGGGTAGAGCTATTGAATGATTACGAATGTGCCATCAAGTACCATCCGGGCAAAGCCAATGTTGTGGCCGACGCCCTCAGTCGAAAGGACACTACGCCTAAGCGCGTGCGAGCATTACAACTCACCATTCAATCTAGTCGTCCTTCCCATATACGAGATGCTCAGGTAGAAGCATTGAAACCAAAAAATGTCAGGGCTGAAGCCCTACGTGGCTCAAGGCAACGGTTAGAACAAAAGGAACACGGTGCCTACTACGTAACAGGACCCTTCTGGGTCCCACTTTATGGAAACTTACGCGAGCTTGTAATGGATGAAGCGCACAAGTCTCGTTACTCAGCACATCCTGGTTCGGATAAGATGTACCACGACTTGAAATCTATGTATTGGTGGCCTAGCATGAAAGCTCACATAGCAACTTATGTCAGTAATGTTTGACTTGTGCGAGAGTCAAAGTCAAATACCAGAAACCATCAGGCCTACTTCAACAACCAGAGATACCACAATGGAAATGGGAGCAAATTTCCATGGATTTCGTTACTGGCCTACCTAGATCTCAACGCGGAAATGACACTATTTGGGTGATCGTGGATCGACTCACAAAGTCTGCACACTTCTTGGCTATCAAAGAAACAGACAAGTTCTCTACTTTAGCAGACGTTTACTTAAAGGAAGTAGTATCAAGGCACGGAGTGCCAACCTCCATTATCTCTGATCGTGATGCGCGTTTTACTTCTGAATTGTGGCAGGCAATGCACAAGTCTTTTGGTTCTCGATTAGATATGAGCACAGCATATCACCCGCAAACGGATGGGCAGTCTGAACGCACCATCCAGACCCTCAAAGACATGCTTAGGGCATGTGTAATTGACTTTGGTAACGGCTGGGAAAAGCATCTCCCGTTAGTGGAGTTCTCGTATAATAACAGTTACCACATTTGAGGCATTGTACGGGCGTAAATGCCGATCACCTCTTTGTTGGGCAGAGATTGGCGACAGCCAGATCACTGGCCCTGAACTTGTCGTAGAAACAACAGAAAGAATTGCTCAAATACGACAACGAATGGCGGCAGCTCGTGGCCGTCAGAAAAGCTACGCGAATAAGCGCAGAAAACCACTCGAGTTCCAGGTTGGGGATCGAGTGCTACTTAAAGTCTCACCTTGGAAAGGTGTAGTTTGTTTTGGTAAACGAGGCAAGCTAAATCCACGATACGTTGGATCGTTCGAAATCATTGAGAAAATAGGCAGGGTGGCCTACAAACTGAACCTACCAGCAGAACTCAGTGGAGTTCACAACGTTTTCCACGTGTCAAATCTGAAGAAGTGTCTGTCAGATGAGACCCTCGTAGTTCCTTTGAAGGAGCTCACTATCGACGAACAGTTGCGATTCGTCAAAGAACCAGTAGAGATTACTGACCGAGATGTGAAGATTCTCAAGCGTACTAGAATTCCTCTTGTTCGAGTTCGTTGGAACTCCCGTCGTGGCCCAGAGTTCACCTGGGAACGCGAAGACGAGGAAACAAAAGTATCCCCAATTGTTCGAGAACAGTACAACCACTATTGAGGCTGAAGCTACTGCGGAATTTCGGGACGAAATTCCAAACCAACAGGGGAAGGATGTGACACCCCAGGAAAACCAGGAAAACCATGCAACTTAACTAGCTTCCTCAGTGAGTACGTACCAAATTTCGGGACGAAATTTCTTTCAACTTGGGGATAATGTGACAACTCGTGTTTCAAACCTCTCTTTGTACTTGATGTAACCAGTAGGAACGTTTATGTGATTATATGAACTTGGTTGATTAATTGAATGTTATGTTATGTGTTTATGTGTAACGATTGTATGTATACAAAATGAACCAATCGCACAATTCTAACTCGATCGCACAAGCCCACTCGGGCTACACTTATTGTACTCGAACCGAATGGGCAGCCCATGTAAAGGGTTCGGCCCACTCCCTTTTATGCGAATACAAGCACCCATGTGTGGGGTGGCTTCTCATTACTTGCAAAATACATAACACACACAAACCCTATTCTCTCCTTCTCTCCTCTCGAAGATGGCGACCACACATCCCCATCCCTTGAAGCTTTCTTGTTTGGATCAACCTTTGTTTATCCTCTAATCCGGTTAGTGTTTATTGTTGTTAATGTTATGCATGATTAGATGATGAGTGATTGTTTGATGTCTCCCTAGGATTAATCTAAATCCGTTTAAATATACGATTTTGACCTAGAACCGATTGCATGTTAATCGACTGTTGGACGAATATATGTGGATGGTTTGATGGATTGATTATGTGAGTATGCATGCTAGAGATCGAAATCGTGAATCATGTTAATATGCCTAAGGGTAAGGATTGTTGCTTGTGTTTGTTCATGCTTGAACGGATTAGGGTTCATATGAATCAACTGATAAAACCTTGTTTTGATCGATTAATGGATGGTTAGAAACTGTTGATTGTGTTGATTGCTAAATTGCAAGTATGGCAACTGTTGGAATTGATTTGTAAAATCAATATGTAACGGTTTGATTGTTGACTGAATCATAATGGAAACAATATAACTAAATGGCATAATTTTTGGATATTAAAACCAATCACACAAGTTTCTGTTCGGTCGCACAAGGGAAATCGCACAAGCTCCAAACGCACAAGATCAGATCACACAAGATCTGATCTGATTGCACAAGAGCTCAATCGCACAAGTGTCTGGTCGCACAAGTCATAGAGTGCAACTGATTAAACACAGTGTACAACACAGCATCTGCATGATCGCCCAAGACCTTGTGGATCACACAAGATGGTGCCGATCGCACAAGGCTTGGGCCACACACACACTACCTGAACTATTACACTGTTGGGCCTTGAAGCCCAAACTCAATCGCACAAGTCTTGTTCAGTCGCACAAGCTGAACTGGACCGCACAAGGTTATTAAACTGTTTAATTTGTTGGGCCGTATACATGTTGGACTGCTTATGATTTTGGGTCGGGTATCGTGGGCTTCAACGGGTGACTCGCACAAGGCCGTTAGACTTGTGCGAGCCCAATCTTTTGATCGCACAAGTTCGGATATGTTATGACTGTTAAAAGTGATAATACGTGTTTGCCATGATCTATATGTGTTCGTAACCTGTTAGCTTATGTGAGACTTATGTGCACTACTTGAAACCAAAACCTGACTTGTATGGTAACCATGTTAGGACGTGGTTGACCCTAGCAGCTCGATTGACATTTCATTTATCTGCCGAGATAACCTAAGGTGAGTTCACACTTTCTACAAAGCATGGGATTCCCAGGGGTTGGGAATGGGTTAAGGAATATGGATTCCTCGTCCTCCTTGGGTAGGACAGTACGGGTTAAGGAATGTAATTCCTTGTCCTCTTGGACAGTTTAAATTTCACTAGACCAAAACTCTATCACGAAGTCCCTCCTTTTTATATCGACTTAATCGCCGGGCCAATGGCGAGCGGGTCATTAGTTAGATAGCGCTATTTAGGTCTGACAAGCCTCACACCGTGCCGCAGAGGACGGACGTGAACTAATGGATCTGGGCACGTCAGTGATGATAGATATTGACGCTAAGGGCACATAAACATGACTAAAGTCAGTGGTCGATATGGTAACGAGTCTAGTAGTATAAACATGGGGTAGCCCCCACGGCTGGATTGCCAGAGTAAATGGGATAAACAAATCACGTTTTCAACTATGGGGTAACTCCCACGGCAGGGATGCCAGTTAAAGGAAACTGTTTTTGAAACAACTTAAAACAAACACCCAACTGTGAACTCGCTCAACTTTGTTGTTGACTCGTTACTACATGCTTTGCAGGTCATTAGGTACTTAGCTGGAGCTTGCATGGGGAAAAGTCGTTGTGGGACATGGAATGTTGAGTTCCATGTGGAACATTTGAACTTTTAAAACTTATGATTTGGTTTTACAACTTTATGCTTCCGCTGATACCTGAATTTGGTTTATTTATTTTGGACACCAATTATATTGTGTTTGGTTTATCTTTATTATATTACATTGTTCAATATGATTGGTGGCTTGATCCTGGTCAGTCACGCCTCCTAACGGTGATACTCCGCATGTGGATTTTGGGGGTGTGACAGTTACGTATTCCAGAAATCTTATCGATCGTCTAACAGTTACCTAATCAATCACTCGTTCAATCATAGATCACACATTCAGTTTGAAATCATTGTCTTATCACCATGGAATCATTCATTAATCCTAAACAATCTAGCATATATGATGGCTATTACATGCAAGCAAATTCACAGATTTATTCACATCAATAACTTATTCGAATCGAAAATCACAAGGAATTCATCAACCGTTTCTCTACCAAAGTGCTTTGCATATTAAGTCCTAATCTATACAAGCATCGTTCAATCATACAATTGATTTAAATCACACTATCAATAAAAGGTTAACACTAATCGCGATGAACGAGATAGTAACTTGATCGATTTAAAGGATTCCGGGGAACACGAAATTGCCGTCGGGTTTCAAAGGGTAGAGAGAGAGAATGTGAGAGGTGGTTAGGGTTTAGCCGAATCCTGTTCTCGCATATAGGTTATAGGCAAAACTATATTTTTTCGATACTGGGCTAAGCCCACTTTTGTTTTTCGTTGGCCTCATGTGGACGAAAATACCTTTGTGTTTTCGTGGGTGTGTCTTCGTGGGTGGGTGGGTGTTTTCGGCTAGGTTCCATGTTTTAAATAACAATCATATTATTAATGCAATTAAAGATATAAGTAACATACACCTAAAATACACATCACAAACAGCACTTATATTGCACCTCAAATAAATATAAAACACACTTTGCAAATAGGTACAAGGTTAAGTCAAATAGAGACCTTGAAAACTCGGGTTGTCACATTATCCCCAACTTGAAAGAAATTTCGTCCCGAAATTTAGCACGTGGTACTGAGGAAGCTAGTTGTGTTGCGTTGTTTCCTGGTTTTCCTGGGGTGTCACATCATCCCCCCGTTGGTTTGGAATTTCGTCCCAAAATTCCGTAGTAGCTTCAGTCTCAGTAGTAGTTGCACTGTTTCCGAACAACTGGGGATATTTGAGTTTCATTTGATCTTCTCATTCCCAGGTGAACTCTGGGCCACGACGGGAGTTCCAACGAACAAGAGGTATTCTGGTGCGCTTGAGAATCTTAACTTCTCGGTCAGTAATTTCAACTGGTTCTTCGACGAATCGCAACTGATCGTCGATAGTGAGCTCATTCAAAGGAACTATAAGGGTCTCATCTGACAGACACTTCTTCAGATTTGACACGTGAAAACGTTGTGAACTCCAGTGAGTTCTGCGGGTAGGTTTAGTTTGTAGGCCACTTTGCCTATCTTCTCAATGATTTCGAACGGTCCGACATAACGCGGATTAAGTTTGCCCCTTTTTCCAAAGCGAACCACACCCTTCCAGGGTGAAACTTTGAGTAGCACTCGATCCCCAACTTGGAACTCGAGTGGTTTCCTGCGCTTATCAGCGTAGCTTTTCTGACGGTCACGAGTTGCCGCCATGAGTTGTCGTATCTGAGCAATCCTTTCTGTAGTATCAACTACGAGTTCTGGGCCAGTGATTTGGCTGTCGCCAACTTCTGCCCAGCAAAGAGGTGATCAGCATTTGCGTCCGTACAATGCCTCAAATGGAGCGGCTTGAATGCTGGTCTGGTAACTGTTATTATAAGAAAACTCCACTAATGGTAGATGTTTTTCCCAGCCGTTGCCAAAATCAATCACACATGCCCTAAGCATGTCTTCAAGAGTTTGGATGGTGCATTCAGACTGCCCATCCATTTGCGGGTGATAAGCTGTGCTCATGTCCAATCGAGAGCAAAAAGATTTGTGCATCGCTTGCCACAGTTCTGAAGTAAAACGTGCATCACGATCAGAGATAATAGAGGTTGGCACCCCGTGCCTCAAAACCACTTCTTTTAGATAAACGTCTGCTAAAGTGGAGAACTTATCCGTTTCCTTGAGAGCCAAGAAGTGTGCAGACTTTGTGAGTCGATCCACGATCACCCAAATAGTATCATTTCCACGTTGAGATCTATGCAGGCCAGTAACAAAATCCATGGAAATTTGCTCCCATTTCCATTGTGGTATCTTTGGTTGTTGGAGTAGGCCCGATGGTTTCTGATATTCAGTCTTGACTCTCGAACAAGTCAAACACTTGCTAACGTAAGTTGCTATGTGAGCTTTCATGCTAGGCCACCAATACATAGTTCTGAGATCGTGGTACATCTTATCCGAACCAGGGTGTACCGAGTATCGAGACTTATGTGCTTCATCCATTACAAGTTCTCGTAAATTGCCATAGAGTGGGACCCAAATGCGTCCTGTTACGTAGTAGGCGCCGTCTTCCTTTTGTTCTAACCGTTGCCTTGAGCCGCGTAGGGCTTCAGCCCTGACGTTTTCTGGTTTCAATGCTTCTGCCTGAGCATCTCGTATCTGTGCAGGAAGACTAGATTGAATAGTCAGTTGTAAAGCACGTACGCGTCTAGGTGTAGCATCTTTTCGACTGAGGGCGTCGGCCACAACATTGGCTTTGCCCGGATGGTACTTGATGGCACATTCATAATCATTCAATAGTTCGACCCATCGATGTTGTCGCATGTTCAACTCCTTCTGTTTGAAGATATGCTCGAGACTCTTGTGATCGGTGTAAATGGTGCACTTGGTACCATACAGGTAATGTCTCCATATCTTGAGTGCAAAAACTACAGCTCCCAGCTCCAAATCATGTGTAGTGTAATTTCTTTCATGAACTTTAAGTTGGCGTGATTCGTAGGCTATGCCCATGTCGCGTTGCATCAACACACATCCAAGACCCTGAATGGATGCGTCGCAATAGACCACAAAATCGTCTGTGCCCTCTGGCAATGAAAGAATAGGTGCGCTACAAAGTCTTCTTTAAATGTTGGAACACTGATTCCTGTGTATTACCCCAATGATAGACAACGCCTTTCTGAGTTAGTGAGGTGAGGGGTTGTGCAACCTTGGAGAAGTCCTTGATGAACCTTCTATAGTAGCCCACCAAACCCAAGAATTGGCGGATTTCTGTTGGTGTACGCGGTGCAGGCCAGTTCTTGATCGAGTCTACCTTGGATGGATCAACATGAATCCCGTCCTTGTTTACCACATGGCCTAGGAAATGGACTTCACGAAGCCAAAAGTCGCATTTTGAAACTTAGCGTACAACTGTTCTTTTCGAAGGAGTTCCAAAATAAGTCGTAGATGGTGCTTGTGTTCCTCCTGACTCTTAGAATAGATCAGGATGTCGTCGATGAATACAATAACAAACTTATCCAGGTAGGGCTTGCACACTCAGTTCATAAGATCCATGAAGACCGCAGGTGCGTTTGTTAACCCGAATGGCATGACCAGAAACTCGTAGTGGCCGTAGCGAGTTCTGAATGCTGTTTTGGAGACGTCCTTGTTCCGGACTCTCAATTGATGGTAGCCTGACCTCAGATCAATCTTTGAATAGTAGCTCGACCCTTGCAGCTGATCGAACAAGTCATCAATGCGTGGAAGGGATAGCGATTCTTCACGGTCACCTTGTTGAGTTCGCGGTAGTCGATGCACATCCTGAAGGTACCGTCTTTCTTCTTCACAAACAGAACTGGAGCTCCCCAGGGCGAAGAGCTAGGAAGAATGAAACCCTTATCCAAGAGTTCTTGCAATTGCTTGGACAGTTCTTCCAGTTCGGTTGGAGCTAAGCGATAAGGTGCTCGAGCTATGGGTGCTGCTCCTGGAGCTAGCTCAATTTGGAATTCGACCTGGCGATGAGGCGGTAGCCCAGGTAAATCTTCAGGAAACACCTGAGGAAAATCGCGCACAACTGGAATACCCTCGATTTTCTTCTCTTTCATTGATGCGTCAGTAATAAGTGCTAAAATAGCAGTGTGGCCCTTTCGCAAACACTTCTGGGCCTTAAGAAAGGAGATGATGCCCACCACAGCACCACTCTTGTCGCCTTGAATCACGAGAGGTTCTTTACCAGAACGGGGAATGCGAACAATCTTCTCTTTGCAAAGGATCTCTGCTTGCTGTTGGGATAACCAATTCATCCCAATGACGATGTCGAAACTACCCAAAACTATAGGGATGAAATCGATAGAGAAAGTCTGATCAGCTAAGACGAGATTACAACCCTTAACTATGTGTGTGGCTTCTAGGCTTTTACCGTTTGCTAACTCTACGGCATGCTTGGTGTTCAAAAGTGTTGGTGTGCATTTAAGCATTTGACTAACTTTTAGAGACACATAACTGGTATCGGCACCCGAATCAAATAAAACAGTAACATAAAAGTCATCGAGAAGAAACTTACCCATCACCACGTTAGGATCATTCCTTGCGTCACCCTGACCAATCACGAACGCACGGCCTCGGGCGCCATTGTTTCCATTGTTTCCCCCCGTTGTTACCCCCATTGTTGTTTCCGTTTCCCTGATTGTTGTTGTTATTTTGATTTTGATTTAACTGGGGGCAGTCCCGCTTGAAGTGGCCTTCAACACCACACTGAAAGCATCCCCTGTTACCTCGTTGTTGCTGCTGCTGGTTCTGTGGAGCTGGTGGTTGTTGTTGATGGTTCTGATTCGCAGGTCGTGAGCTCCTGCAATCCTTTGCTTCATGACCCACCTTGAGACACCTCTGACAACGACCCTTGTTGCACTGACCATTGTGGTGTCTGTTGCATTGGTTGCACTTCAGGAGGTTTCCTCGATATCCACCCTGCCCTTGACTACCAGAAGATTGCTGACCATCAATTTTTGCTGCTGGGCCTGAGACTGAACTGTAGTTAAACCCTTGCTAGAGGCTCCATCCCATTTTCTCTTGTTGTCACTGGGAGTAGCAGAAGTAGTAGTAGCAGTAGCACCTATACGCTTAGGCATCCTGTTCTGTTCCACTGCCTGGTCTGTGAGACGATGAGCAAGACGAGTAACATCTTGAATAGTAGCAAGGTTAGCAGAAGTCACATGGCTTTGAATCTCTGGTACTAAACCTTTGAGGTACAGCTCGATACGTTTGATGGGAGGGTCCACCATAGTTGGACATAACACTGCCAGTTCATTGGATCGCTTCGTATACGCCTCTATATCTGACCCCGTCATCTTCAGGTTAAAGAACTCCATTTCCAGCTTGTGGATGTCATCACGGTTAAAGTATTCTCGCTTGATCAGTTCCTTAAAGTCATTCCATGGGGTGGCGTTTGCAGCTGCCAGACCTAACATTTGAACTTACGCGTTCCACCAAGTCAACGCAACGCCTTCGAGAGTACCAGTGGCATACTTCACCCTACGAGCCTCAGGGCATTCACACATTTCGAAGACCGATTCGAGCTTCTCGAACCAGTGGAGGAGTCCAACGGCCCCTTCAGTGCCACTGAAAGTATTAGGATGACAGTCCATAAAGGTCTTGAACGTGCACACAGGCGGCTGAGCATGCTGACCTCCTGCTTGGGCGGCTGTAAGCGCTGCAGTAACTTGTTCAGTGATCAAAGCCGCCAACTGGGCTTGAGTTAGGTTAACGCGTCCACTCATGATCTTCATATCAAAGGAAACATGAGTGAGAAAGGTTCGCGAAAGTGCAATGACAGAAGAGAGTAAACACACATATGTTTCGAGCAATAATTGTTACATTTGTCTAAGCATACTATGAGCAATGTACTATGTAACCAGCAAGTAGGCAATATAACATAAACCATATCACCTACAGTGTTGAGCCTTGCACGTGGAGTGAAGCGTCGTTGTGGATCGTTGAGCACTGTACAGGTTATAGTCTGGTTTTACCAAAAAGTTTTTCCCCCTTTTTTTTAAACCAAGTTCACTATAACCAATGGCTCTGATACCAATCTGTCACACCCCCAAAATCCACACGCGGAGTATCACCGCTTGGAGGCGTGACTGACCAGGATCAAGCCACCAATCATATTGAACAAGCATGTACGTAGTATATAAAAATCCAACACAATACAATTGGTGTCTAAACAAAACATAGTTCAAGTTGCAAGCGGAAGCATAATGTTTAAAACCAAGTTATAAGTTTAAACGTTTCAAATGTTTAGCATGGCATACAGCTGTCCATGTACCACAACGATTCTTCCCACTCCAATGCAAACTCCATAGATACCTAACGACCAGCAAGGCATGTAACAACGAGTCGACAACAAAGTTGAGCGAGTTCACAGTTGGTTGTTTAGTTATAGTGTTCGTAAATCATATGTTTATTTCGTAAACCATGTACTGTATTAATCTATATCACGGTTCCCCGAACATGGTTGCGATGATTAGTGGGGGCTTCCCATGTGTATCGTATTAATCCGTATTGCGGTTTCCCAAACATGTTTGCGATGATTAGTGGGAGCTTCCCATGTTGTATGTTACTAGACTAGTCGTATCCGTACGTGCCCTTCTTAATCCAAGGACCGTAGCAAGTATGAGTGTACGTAGGTTTTACGTACGTGCCCTTTAATCCGAGGACAGTAGTAAGTATGAGTGTACGTAGGTTTTACGTACGTGCCCTTCAATCCGAGGACAGTAAAAAGTAGTTTAATAGTAATGATAGTACGAGTAGTTATTCAAACCCATTCCCAACCCACCGGGAATCCCATGCCTTAGGAGTGTGAACTCACCTTGGTTTGCTCGGTATGCTAAACTATGTGCTCACAAGTAATCAGTCAAGTCCTATAGTGTGCGCGTATATTCAATCAGTTCAAGTTCGTAAAGTTTCGCATGCAATTAATACCACAAGGTGCGTTTGGCAGTTAACATCACGCATTACACAACAGTTAATCACATGCATACAATTCATGTTTCACATAACGGTCATTCACAGTTTATTCTAACATGGTTATTCTTTAACCTACTTAACAAGGTTAACAAACTCAACTGGATTGATATACATAACAGAGATAATAAACTAACAGTGATAGTTAACTAACAGGGTTAACAAACAAATAGAGTTAACAACTTACCAACTTAACGGAGTTTACATGTTTAACAGGGTTACATATTTAACAGAGTTAATAAGGTTAACAGAGTTAATAAACTTAACTCAGTTAATAGACTAAACAAAGTTACTGTTGTCACACAATAGACGAAATCACATGCATCGAAATTCCATACTAGCGAAATCACTTGGGACGAAAACGCTTGGTCGAAAACCCATTTCTGGCGAAATCACATTTGACGAAAACCCAAGGTTTTCGTTGGACTTAAGGCTTGGCGAAAACACATTTTGTTTTCGTCGGGTTGCTGGGTTTTCGTCTGGAACATCATCAACATCAGTAACAGTTACGTATTCCAGAAATCTTAGCGATCGTCTAACAGTTACCTAATCAATCACTCGTTCAATCATAGATCACACATTCAGTTTGAAATCATTGTCTTATCACGATGGAATCATTCATTAATCCTAAACAATCTAGCATATATGATGGCTATTACATGCGAGCAAATTCACTGATTCATTCACATCAATAACTTATTCGAATCCATAATCACAAGGAATTCATCAACATTTTCTCTACCAAAGTGCTTTGCATATTAAGTCCTAATCTATACAAGCATCGTTCAATCATACAATTGATTTAAATCACACTATCAATAAAAGGTTAACACTAACCGCGATGAACGAGATAGTAACTTGATCGATCTAAAGGATTCCGGGGAACACGAAATTGCCGTCGGGTTTCAAAGGGTGGAGAGAGAGAATGTGAGAGGTGGTTAGGGTTTAGCCGAATACTGTTCTCGCATATAGGTTATAGGCAAAACTATATTTTTTCGATACTGGGCTAAGCCCACTTTTGTTTTTCGTTGGCCTCATGTGGACGAAAACACCTTTGTGTTTTCGTGGGTGTGTCTTCGTGGGTGGGTGGGTGTTTTCGGCTAGGTTCCATGTTTTAAATAACAATCATATTATTAATGCAATTAAAGATATAAGTAACATATACACCTAAAATACACATCACAAACATCACTTATATTGCACCTCAAATAAATATAAAACACACTTTGCAAATAGGTACAAGGTTAAGTCAAATAGAGACCTTGAAAACTCGGGTTGTCACAATCCACACCCAATTGTCTTATGTCTTAGGCTGGTGGGTGTGGAGGTGGTCCATCACTTGGTGATGGTCCGCCACGTAAGCGGCCACGTCACCGGGGAGTAGGGTGTTCATCGAATTGAATAACGAATTTTTGAATTATTCAAATAGAATTTTTCAAGTTTTATTTTTTTACCTGAATTCGTATTCGATTCGATTAGTATTTGAAACTCGAATTCGTACCGAATTCGATTTAATTCGAATTCACCCAAACAATAAATTATTTTACTTTACTTTTATAACTATTACAAACTAATTATATTCAACATAATATATAATAATTTGCAAAACTAATTAATTATCAATATGTCAAACTCTAAAGTTTAGAAGCTAGGTTGGTTACTGGTAGCGATTTAAGTTAGGTAAAAATTTAGAAATAAGTAGTATGGGCTATATGCCTATATGTTAGTAGGTTTGATAATGTTATTAATAATAAATGTATCACTTATGGATGTAGTTCATAATTTGGCCAACTTTAGATGTTATATTTGTGTGTGTATATATTAACAATTTATATATAAATTGAGTTCAAATTTTGAATCGAATAAAATCGAATTGAAATCATAAATTTGTATTCGATTTGAATTCGATTATTGGACTAGAATACGAATCAACTCGAATACAAACTTTATTAATCGAATTTCGATTTTTTTCGAATACGAATCGAATTCTGAACACCCCTATCAGGGAACCATCACCTTACCCAAGTGAAGTGATGGGTCTGGGGTGTGGATGATGAACCTCCATTCTTTTTTTATTATGGCCATATGAGGGTATACATAATAAAGAGGCTCGTCACATGTGTGGGTTAGGCGACAAAATTGATGCGATGGACCGGAGGGGGCGATGGTGTCAACGGGCCGGGGACGCACCCCACACCCACCAGCCTAGGTGACGCTGGAAGTTTGGGTATCAAAATGGGTAAGCCTTCAAAGTAAAATTCTTTCATTTTAGAAGTGTGTGCGTTACTTGATTCGGTCCATTAAGACGAAGCATAATAACACCACATTTGTTGGATTCAAGCTTCAAGTAGGTTTCAATCATCAAATGAAGGTGTTTGGTGGAAACTCAATTAGCAAGTTAATAATTTTTCTCTTGAGTTTTGCATAAAAAACTATTTTCTAATGTAAGATGTTTAGGATTTGCACGACATCTTTATTGTGGCAATCTACCAAGAAAACTAAATGTACATGTAACTAAACAATTTTCTCTTGAGTTTTGTATAGATGTAACTAATAATTTTCTCTTGAGTTTTGTATAAGTTTTATTTTCTCATGTAAGATGTATAGATATAGCTAGATGTCTTTATCATGGCCAACTTTGATAGGATTAGGGCTGGCAATTTTAGACACGGGCCCATTAGGTTAGTGAGCCCAATACCCAAATGATTTTAAAAACTAATAAAAAACAATTAGTCCATGTTGGGCGGCAACTAGTGCCCAGGATATTGAAACGTCGTTTAACTAATAACCTAGCAGAGTTCGATTTCAGTCTGCCCAGAAGCATGCATTGCATATAGAATATTGTTGACTATTCCATTCATTGTCGTATCTGCAGAAATAAGTTTTTCGAAGTTGAAGTTATTGAAATCTTACATATGATCTTCAATATCCCAAGAAAGACTTAGTGTGTTGGCGATGATAGCTATCGAGAACAAAGTTTTAGATGATATAAACTATGAAGAGTTGATTCACTAATTTGCTATCAAGAATGCAAGGAGAGCTTCACGAATCATTGGTTAGCTATTAGCTTATTAGTTTTTACGGTATGTCACTCGTTCGAATACTATATTTGTATATTGTTAATTGCATTGTTTATCGAATGCTATATTTTTGTCAACGGTTCATGGTTGTATGAAAGACTAGTTTAAATTATTTATTTCGTTAAGGCATAAGGGCACACGTTTTCAAGCTCGAACAAGGTACACGAATTCTCAGGGCCGACCCTGACCAATTCCGTACTTGTTAATACATGTTAACAATTTTAATATAATAAAAAATATAATTTAGTGGGACCATGTGATTTGAAAACATGATCTTATTATTTATCTCTCTAGTTTCCCTAACCCTTGCTGTTCACATTCCAATTGACATATTAAAAAAACCTAAGGTAGTTTTTGGTATACATGAATGAGAGGCGGAATGGAATAGGCTATTACGAGGGAATGAAAAAAAATGTGTTTGGTTGGTAAAGGTAAAAGAATGACCCATTACATAGGGCATTCCATTCCATCAAATTCATTCCATCCACACCCCTAGGTAGTGTTTGGTATGCAGGAATGGGAGGTGGAATGTAATGAACTATTGCAAGGAAATAATAAAAAGTGTGTTTGGTTGGTCAACGTAATGGAATCACCCATTACGTAGGCTGAGAGAGGGAATGGAATGGGAAAAAAACAGGGGGAGTGGATGAAATGAATTTGAGGGAATGGAATGACTTATGTAATGGGTGATTCCATTACGTTGACCAACCAAACACACTTTTTTCATTCCCTCGTAATAGTTCATTCCATTCCACCTCCCATTACTACATACCAAACACTACCTAATTCTTCACTTCTCCAGCCCAACTCCTAGCGACACCTCCCCAACCACCGGCCACCGAGAAGAAAGACCCATGTGAACTTTGAATTGAAGATTTGAGAAGAAAGACTCATGTGAACTTTACATTGTTTTGAATGGGTGTTATGAATTATTTAAACCTATTGTGATTTGTCATTTATGGATTTTGTTTCAAACTTGTTACGGATTATACGTTTATGCATTATTTACGCATATTGTGAACTGTTGGCAACTTTTGTTTCACTAAACAGGTTCCTAGATATGTAATTATTGAAACATTCGTAAACAGGTATTAACAGGTAATTATCGTGTATACCTGCTAAAAATATTTGATGTTCATGTATGGAAAACTGACACGAAACCTTATCGTGTCGTGTTCGTGTATCGAATTTCGTGTGTCGTGTATATTCATGTACATGTATACACGATACGCCATCCCTACCTAGGACCCAATATTTTAAAATAAAAAATAGTGTCGATATATATATGTATAACTTTTTTTTGGATAAAAGACTATTAATTTAAAAACCCATTATGTTTGTTCAATCCATTAACTTCTGATTAAGTTTAAGCCCATTAAACAACTAAAATCATTTACCCAACTAAACCCATTAGCTAAATATTGTTTTAAACTACACTCTTAAATCCAACCAAATAAAAGTGGCGAGTGGCGGAAACACAAAAAAATGTCGAGGGACGATTGAACGTTGAAGCGGCACGAAGGGATAGGGCTGATGAATTGACGACTGAAAAAAGGGGTGTGATTGTATGATCAAGGCTTGAAACGGGACAAACTCTAAACTCTAAACTCAGTGATTCAGTGAAGTAGGGATGGTAAAAATACCCGAGCCAGACGGGTATACTAGAAACCCAACACAAATGGGACGGGTATATTGGGTCGGGTATGGGATTAGTTTTAAAAAATTTCACGGGTATGGGTCGGGTATGGGATTAGGTGATACCCAACCCGATTATCCGAAACCACATACCCGTTTACCTGAACTATATACCCGATCATATACCCGAATTTTTAATTTATATTTATATTTTTCATTAACATTTATCTATTAGAGATTTATTTTAGTATGTTCAAAATGTGAAAAAATATATTTTTCTTTTAGTATATGTATTTGATAATAGTATTTATATTTGTTATGTTGTGAAGTATATACATATAAGTGTATAAGTATTATAAAGTTGTCATTAATTTATGATAAAACTTATATGTTTGTAATGGACATTTTTTGTTTATAATAGTTGTTGTATAAACAGGATTATATAATAATTATAATAGTAAAGAAGTGTATTTGGAAATCCCAACGTATATCATTTAGCAAACTAATGGGTTTACCCGATACCCGACGGGTAATTACCCGAGAAATACCCGACGTGTATAGGGTCGGGTATGTGTCACACCCCAACCGATAACGGAAACATCGGGGTGCGGCACTGAGCGAAACAGATTGTCCAGAAGTTTCCATAACAACTACGTTTACCAATTATTTAAGCACCACGACCCATACCATGACATAACAAGTAGCATAGTTATTACAGACAAAATCAAGACAAATAGTTCTGTTCCGATAACTCAGATTTCAATTAAAGTAAATTGTCTTTGTTTCTAGACTCCATCCTACTTGATTCCACAAAAGTAGGAAAACACCACCTCCTAGCAAATAGCATCCTAAACACCTGTCACAAACGTTAAAATATAGGTCAATACACATAGTGTAAAGGTGAGCATACAAGTTTAATATAGCATAGTAGAGTTCGGAATCGTTTACGCATAACCAGCATGTACAACGTATAATGTGAAGCATGTAAGTTATCGACAAAGATACTATCAATATCAATGACTGCGATTTGACTGCGAGTAACGAGTGCGCAACACATGTTCACCACTGCGAACACGTGAAGTAATATCCTTAGCAACCCCTGTCCACGACATGTGCTGAGTCCAAACTATAGTACTATCGTTGCTAAGGCAGGTAGACAACAATCAATGTGTTAACATAACAAACAGGCATTCATCGAGTCACGTATAACATGCAATAGCGGTTAGCGTATAAATAGTGTTTGCGTTGTGTGATTGATGTGATTTGAATATAGATAACGTATGTAACACCCAAAAGTGCGTAAAGCAAAAAGGGATCGAGTATACTCACAGATTGTGTTTAACAAATAAACACAGCCTTGGATTGAAGGGAGCGCTGAGAGAGATTAGCTTGGACAGTTATGATAGCATAAACGATAAGCGACGCGTAGAACGGTGCAACAGTGTTAAGTGTCGAATGGTAATCCGATCAGATGGCAATCCGATCGGATGGCCATTCGATTGGATTGTCACCTCGTTTGGTGAGGATGTGTTTGTGTATGATGGTTTGTACTTTCAAGTTTTCATTATAGCATTTTGAAAACAGAGAAGTATCTCTACCCTTCAGGTCATCGATCGAACTGCGGTCCGATCGGGCGATGATCCGTTCGGCGAGGTAGTTCTCAGAGAACAAGTTCACAGCATTGTCACACGATCGGATGGTCTACCGATCGGGTGGCAATCCGTTGGAACTGATAATGCATTGAACATGTTGAAAATTGTTTAAGTGCCGAAGTCCAAACATCACATGGTCGGATGGTCTCTGGATTGGATGGCAATCCGATCGGGCGGCAATCCGTTCGATGTTCAGAACCCCAAAAGTTGAAAATATAAGTTAAGTGTGGGACCAAGGTGCAAGCCGATCGGGTGGCAATCGGATCGGACGGCAATACGTCACGGCGGCCTGATCGTCTTGTTACTTGGTTGTTTTGATAGTTTTGTGGTTTTCTCGAGACGGTTGATAACGTGCCAAACAACAGAAACCTCGTCAAGACTTAGTGACCCGATCGGACAGGAACCACCCTAGTCCGACCAGTTTAACTGTTCGAGACGGTGTTTCACGTTTAACCCGAAATCAGTAATCTCTTGGATAGAATCCAGATCTTTGAACCAACACATCACTAAGAAGGAGTAGAAGATCAGAACTAGCTCTGATTCTATCGGTTTTGAGTGCATTGAGTGTAAAAGAGTTGAAAGAAAGTTAGAAAACCATCTTTCAATCCTTTTCACCTTGAATATGTTCAGATCTACGCAATATCTTTGTTTATTCATGTGGAAATCGTTCAAATCTAAGTTATTCTTGGTGGATTGAAGCCAAAACATGAAGTTCATAAGAACCCCATGATGACATCATCCTAGAACACCTTAAATCTAGTGATTTCACGGTTAAAAATTAAGATTCGAAAGATAGAAAGGTGAAGGAGTGCGTGTAGATCATGAAAGTAAAAGATTTAGGTTGAAAACTTACAAGAATCGCGAGAAATCGGAAGAAATGTGGGCTGAAGCGAGCTGGTCGAACAAAGGAGCTGTCACATCACAAATGATGTGACAGGTTGGTATTTATAGGGTTTCCCAAAAAGGAAAGTGTGAATGGATAGGGTGGTTCACCGATCGGGTGGCTGTCCGATCGGGTGGCAATCCGATTGGATGGTCGTCCGATCAAGTCGTCACTCGATCGAGTGGCTCTGACGATTTGAATTTCGGCGTTTCATTTTATACGTTGGGGTTTGCGATGCGATAGAGTTTCCCATTAATCCCAACTACTATATCTAACACACAATCATCCTAATTAACTTGCGTTTAGAATTTGCGATTCGATTGCGATAGCGTTGCGATTGCGTTTCGATTAATCACCGCAACATAAACATAAATAAACATGCACAAGTAACACTTAAATAGCACACACACGTAAAACAATATCCAGAATGCATAATTCGAGCTGCGAATGCGATTGCGATGTGATAGGCGATAAAGCGATAAAACATACGATAAATAGCGATCAAACCTCATTATCAACAAGTATTCCACATAATACAACTAAAGCAAATAAATAAATAGATTATCTACAAGTCAAAGAAGTCAAAACAGCAGTTGAGCAAGGAGTGACAGATCGCAATTAGCAATCTTTTCTTCCTTTGACTTCAACCTTGACTTTGACTTTGACTTTCGAAACACGGGGTGTTACAGCCTCCCCTACTTAAGGGAATTTCGTCCCGAAATTAGGCTTTAGCCGTAACAAACAACTGCGGGTACTTCGCCTTCATGTCGCTTTCGAGTTCCCAAGTGAACTCTGCGCCTCGTTTGCCTTCCCATCGAACCTTCACAATGGGAATGCGCGAGTGTCTGAGCTGCTTGGTTTGTCGGTCCATGATCTCGACAGGCTTCTCCATGAAGTGTAGTGTTTCGTTTACTTGAAGATCTTCCAGAGGTGCGTATAAATCATGCTCAGCCAGGCACTTTCTGAGGTTAGACACATGGAAAGTCGGGTGAACGTTGCTAAGTTCCTCCGGTAGTTCGAGTCTGTAGGCCACCTTTCCGATCCTTTCCAGAATCTTAAAGGGTCCAACATATCGAGGCGCGAGTTTCCCTTTCTTGCCGAATCTGACCACACCCTTCCAAGGTGATACCTTTAGGAATACGTGGTCGCCAACGTCAAATTCAAGGGGCTTGCGTCGTCTATCGGTGTAACTTTTCTGACGACTCCAAGCTTTCAGCAGATTGTCTCGAATTTGGAGGATTTTGTCAGTTGTTTCTTGCAATAGCTCGGGACTGGTTAATTGCGAATGCCCGATCTCGTGCCACACAATGGGCGACCGACATCTCCTTCCGTATAATGCCTCAAACGGTGCCATTTGAATGCTGGAATGATAACTTTTATTGTACAAGAAGTCGACTAAAGGTAAGTATGCGTCCCAATTACCACCGAAATCTATGACACACGAACGGAGCATGTCTTCAAGGGTACGTATCGTTCTTTCAGTCTGACCGTCGGTTTGGGGATGAAAAGCGGTACATAGATTAAGCGTAGTACCGGGAGCGGATTAAAACGTTTCCCAAAGACGCGAGGTAAACCGAGCATCGCGGTCAGAGATGATATCGCGAGGCGTCCCATGTCGACTAATGATCTCGTTGGTGTAGATTCGGGCTAATTTTTCTACCTTGTAGTCTTCTCGAATTTGCAGAAAATGAGCAGATTTGGTCAAACGGTCAACGACAACCCAGATGCTGTCGTGACCTGATGGCGTGTGCGGAAGTTTCGTTATGAAGTCTATGGCAATACTCTCCCATTTCCATATGGGAATCTCGGGCTGGACGAGTAAACCAGAGGGTCTTTGATGCTCGGCCTTGACTTTCGAGCAAGTCAGTCACTTTGAAACATACAGAGCGATAACTCCCTTCATGCCCGGCCACCAGTACTTGTAGCGAAGGTCCTGGTACATTTTATCAGAACCGGGATGAATAGAATACCGAGATTTGTGGGCTTCGTCCATCAAAATCTGTCGTAAATCAGTCCGCTTAGGGATCCAAATTTGGTCCAGATAATGGAATATCCCATTCGACATAGTCACAAGCTGGGCTCCATCATTGAGAATCCTTTCCTTCTTCAAAGTTCGCTCGGTAAAACAAGCATGTTGGGCTTCGCGGATGAGAGTTTTGAGATGATGCTGGGCTTGAACATTATGAACGCTATGCAAATAGCTTCGTCTGCTGAGTGCATCAGCAACGACATTTGCTTTGCCAGGATGGTAACGAATCTCATAGTCATAATCATAGAGAAGTTCTACCCATCGGCGTTGACGCATATTAAGTTCCTTCTGGCTGAAGATGTGTTGTAGGCTCCTATGGTCGGTGAAGACCGTACACTTTGTACCATAAAGGTAATGTCGCCAAATCTTCAACGCAAAAACAACTGCGCCTAGCTCGAGGTTGTGGGCTGTATAGTTCTTCTCGTGGATCTTGAGCTGACGAGACGCGTAAGCGATAACCTTGTCCTGTTGCATGAGAACACAAACAAGACCAAGGTTCGAGGCATCGCAATAGACAACGAAGTCATCGTTTCCATCGGGTAAAGCAAGGACAAGAGAAAGCATGTGCTTGAGAGTTTGGAAGGCAGACTCTTGTTCTGTTCCCCAAACAAAGGATCTGTCTTTATGTGTGAGGGAAGTAAGCGGTACGGTGATTTTAGAGAATCCTTCGATAAATCGGCGATAATAGCCCGCTAGTCCGAGAAAAGAACGAACTTCAGACGGGTTCTTAGGCGTAACCCAACTCTTAACAGCTTCAATCTTCGTGGGATCGACATAAATACCTTGACTATTAACAATGTGACCGAGGAATTGAACCTCTTCTAGCCAAAATTCACACTTGGAGAACTTGGCGTAGAGTCGATTCCCTTGGAGTAGCTCGAGAACCAAACGTAGATGCTGCGCGTGTTCGGCTTTCGACTTGGAATAGATCAGGATATCATCTATGAACACGATGATGAAGCGGTCAAGAAATGGTTTACACACGCGATTCATCAGATCCATGCAAACCACGGGTGCGTTGGTTAAACCAAAAGGCATAACAACGAACTCGTAATGGCCGTATCGAGTGCGAAAAGCGGTTTTGGGTATATCCTCCTCTTGAATGCATAATTGGTGATAGCCTGAGCTTAGATCGATCTTTGAAAAATATGAAGCACCTTGTAACTGATCAAACAAATCATCGATTCGAGGCAGGGGATAGCGATTCTTGATGGTTAGCTTATTCAATTCCCTGTAGTCGATGCACATCCGAAACGACCCATCCTTTTTTTTGACGAAGAGGACCGGTGCGCCCCATGGAGAGGTGCTAGGGCGAATGAAGCCTTTATCAAGCAATTCCTGGAGCTGACTCGAGAGTTCACGCATTTCGGACGGGGTGAGTCGATAAGGAGCTCTAGCAACAGGATTTGCTCTAGGAACGAGGTCGATGCGAAAGTCGATATCACGACTTGGAGGTAAACCGGGTAACTCATCGGGAAAGACGTTGGGGAATTCACAAACAACAGGGACATCTTTCACCCTAGGACTACCTTTCTTTTCCTTCTCCGCTACTACAATGTTAGCCAAGAAAGCTCTGTATTCCTTGCGGAGATACTTGCTAGCTTGGACACATGAAATGAGTTTGAGACCTTTCGAAGGAGATTCGCCATACACACACAGTTGATCACCATTAGCAAGCGAGAATCGAATCATCTTATCGAAGCAAACGACTTCAGCATGGTTTTCACGAAGAAAGTCCATGCCTACTATGACGTCAAAACTACCAAGCTGCATCGGAATAAGGTCGATAGGGAAGATATGATTGTTGAGTTCGAGAGTACAATCACGAAGAACAGAATTGACAGCGATAGTTCTTCCGATGGCAACTTCGACATCGAATGACGAGGGGAGATGGGCGCGCTTACGGTTAAGGAGCTTCTTGAATTCGAACGACACAAAACAGTTATCAGCTCCAGTATCAAACAAACACGAAGCATATATACCATTCATAAGAAACGTACTATTGACCATGTTGTTATCAGCCTGAGCCTGGCGCGCATTGGTGTTAAAGGTTCGGGCGCGAGCTGCTTGTTGTTGTTGCTACTGCTGCTGTTGTTGTTGCTGGGGCTGCTGCTACTGGGGCTCTTGCTTAACCACCCTGTTTGGGCACATGTTCACGAAGTGGTTGGGATCACCACACGCGAAGCAAGCTCTAGCATGGACCGCGGGCGCAGGAGCCGCTTGTTGGCCTTGAGGAGCGGGAAGTAGAGCTTGATGAGCAGTAGCTGGAGCTGTAGCTTGACGACGACCAGTACGGAAATTTGTGGTGAAGTGGCCGTACATGTTGCAATGCACGCAATATCGACAGGCGATTCCCACTGGATGATGATAAGTACATGTCGGGCAGGCAGGGTGAGAACCAGTATATGCACGCTTTGCAGGTGGTGCATAGGTAACTGGGGCTGCAGTTGATCGGTGTTGAGTCTGCTACTGAGCTGGTACAGCTTGGAGCGGGGTAGCAGTAGTGACAGCATAGTTCTTGTTGCTGGAGTTGCTGTTCTTCCTCTTACGACGAGAGGACTTTGATGATTGTGGAGCGGCGACAGCGGTTTCAGCGGTTGCGGCGGTGGTAGCTTGATGCAGATTCTTCGAGGCTTTGTCCCAGACACCAGCCTTGACTCGCTTATCATTGATTTCAACGGCGAGCAGATAAGTTTCCTCAATTGTTGCTGGTTTTGCAGCTTGCACAAAATCCACAACACAATTCGGCAGAGCTCGGATATACTTCTTGATTGTCACATCAGGAGTCTTGACTTGATCAGGACAGATTATGCTGAGCTGCTTGAAGCAAGAAGTCAGAGCAGCGTTGTCACCATCCTTCTGCTTGATATGCCAGAATTCATCCTCCAACTTTTGGCGCTCATGGGGAGGGCAAAACTCTTCCAACATGACGTTCTTCAACTCATCCCATGTCAAACCGTAAGCTGCATCATTTTCGCGTTTGTTTCTCTCGGCCATCCAACAGTCTAAAGCGCGGGACTGGAAGACGCCGGTGGCATTCAGAGTGCGAAGATTATCAGGACAGCCACTCTGGCGCAGGGTGACCTCGATCGAATCAAACCATTGGAACAGGGCCGTAGGGCCATCTTCGTCAGTAAATTCTTTCGGACCGCAAGCTTTGAACTGCTTGAAGCTAAAAACAGACTTTGGCGAATCTGTCCTGGACTCTTGAGAAGACTTGCTGGTATTTTCTTGCAGGTCGCTAACGATTTGAGGAATAACTTTCGCTATCTGTTTAGCGATGAGAGCAGCAAGGCGTTTGTCTTTTTGGTTTTGGCGAGCAGTTCGAGAGTGAAGGGATCCAGATGACGACATTGTCTGCAACAGACATCACCACAGGACTCAAACACAATAAAATCAAATCTCACCTCACACACCTAATACTACTAAAGCTCAGGAACACCATCATGTAACACATAAACACATAGGCACATAAGCACATAACCACAGAACCACAGAACACATAAACACGTAAGGCATATAGGGCACATAGAAGCAGTCAGAATACAGAAACCTATCATTCAAAGTTCGCGCGCGCGTTCGAGCGTGGCGGTTGCGATTTGCGATTACACAACGAGCAACGTAGCGTACAGTGATTCCCCAAGTAGCGATTTGTTAGCGTATTGAGATAGATGTGCAGTGTGATGTGTGCGTGTCGATCAAAGCGAGAGCGAATAAATCACCAAAAATCGAGACACATAAACAGGCAAAATCACATAAAACACATAAAATCCGTATAAAAGCGACGATTTATCAGAATCGACAGTTGCGAGCTCAGAATCGAAACACATAAAATCGAGAATAGATTGTCTGCGGCTGATACTCATCGACTCACAAGGACTTTTGGTACATACTTTGGCCTTCGGGACTGTGCTCTTGCCTCGATTTTGGGCGAATGGCACGCGTCCTTCCAGTTACAGTGTGACTTCAAGTCGTTGGAGTCCGTCGAGACTTTGGTGATAGTTTTATAAAACCAAAAATAGAGATCGGAGCAAGTCGTCAAGGTTCGGGTTTCACCGCTAACTTAACAACTTCGTTCCTATTTTGAAAAAAAAAATAGAAAATTTGTGTTTAAAGTACGGATTTCACTCCTGATTCAACGCAAATTCTCGTGTTTATAGATAAAAATGCGGGTCGAACAAGCAATTTTAGTCGAGAGTTTGCGGTTTTCACACCTAATCTCGACCTAATCACTTGTTCACTTTCGAAAATTAGAGTGTAATGATGGTGTAGTGCAAATGAGAATAGCGAGATATAGCAAGTAAGCTCGTACAAGACCCCTAAGGGTATGCACAAGTCGGTCTGTTGGTACTTAATTATAGACTAGGTCGTTTCTAAGACATCGACCCAGACTAGGCCGAGTCTTGCCTAATTCCTTATAGTTATGGCTCTGATACCAATCTGTCACACCCCAACCAATGACGGAAACATCGGGGCGCGGCACTGAGCGAAACAGATTGTCCATAAGTTTCCATAACAACTACGATTACCAATTATTTAAGCATCACGTCCCATACCATGACATAACAAGTAGCATAGTTATTACAAACAAAATCAAGACAAATAGTTCTGTTCCGACAACTTAGATTTCAATTAAAGTAAATTGTCTTTGTTTCTAGACTCCATCCTACTTGATTCCACAAAAGCAGGAAAACACCACCTCCTAGCAAATAGCATCCTAAACACCTGTCACATACGTTAAAATATAAGTCAATACACTTAGTGTAAATGTGAGCATACAAGTTTAATATAGCATAGTAGAGTTCGAAATCATTTACGCATAACCAGGATGTACAACGTATAATGTGAAGCATGTAAGTTATCGACAAAGATACTATCAATACCAATGACTGCGATTTGACTGCGAGTAACGAGTGTGCAACACATGTTCACCACTGTGAACACGTGAAGTAATATCCTTAACAACCCCTGTCCATGACAGGTGCTGAATCCAAACTAGTACTATCGTTGCTAAGGCAGGTAGACATCAATCAATGTGTTAACATAACAAACAGGCATTCATCGAGTCACGTATAACATGCAATAGCGGTTAGCGTATAAATAATGTTTGCGTTGTGTGATTGATGTGATTTGAATATAGATAACGTATGTAACACCCAAAAGTGCGTAAAGCAAAAAGGGATCGAGTATACTCACAGATTGTGTTTAACAAATAAACACAGCCTTGGATTGAAGGGAGCGCTGAGAAAGATTAGCCTGGACAGTTATGATAGCATAAACGATAAGCGGTGCGTAGAACGGTGCAATAGTGTTAAGTGTCGGTGTCAATCTGATCGGATGGCCAGTCAATCGGGTGGCAATCCGTTCGGATGGTCATCCGATCGGATAGAGATTCGATTGGATTATCACCTCGTTTGGTGAGGATGTGTTTGTGTATGATGGTTTGTACTTTGAAGTTTTCGTTGTAGCATTTTGAAAACAGAGAAGTATCTCTACCCTTCAGGTCGGTCGATCGAACGGCGGTCCGATCGAGCGACGATCTGTTCGGCGAGGTAGTTCTCAGAGAACAAGTTCACAGCAGTGTTTTCACACGATCGGATGGTCTACCGATCGGGTGGCAATCCGTTGTAACTGATAATACATTGAACATGTTGAAAATTGTTTAAGTGCCGAAGTCCAAACATCACATGGTCAGATGGTCGCTCGATCGGATGGAAATCCGATCGGGCGGCAATTTGTTCGATGTTCAGAACCCCAAAAGTTGAAAATATAAGTTAAGTGTGGGACCAAGGTGCAAGCCGATCGGGTGGCTGCCCGATCGAGTGGCAGTCCGATCGGACGGCAATCCATCCTGGCAGCCTGATCGTCTTGTTACTTGGTTGTTTTGATAGTTTTGCGGTTTTCTCGAGACGGTATGATAACGTCCCAAACAACAGAAACCTCGTCAAGACTTAGTGACCCGATCGGACGGGAACCACCCTAGTCCGACCAGTTTAACTGTTCGAGATGGTGTTTCATATTTAACCCGAAATCAGTAATCTCTTGGATAGAATCCAGATCTTTGAACCAACACATCACTAAGAAGGAGTAGAAGATCAGAACTAACTCCGATTCTATCGGTTTTGAGTGCATTGAGTGTAAAAGAGTTGAAAGAAAGTTAGAAAACCATCTTTCAATCCTTTTCACCTTGAATATGTTCAGATCTACACAAGATCTTTGCTTACTCATTTGGAAATCGTTCATATCTAAGTTATTCTTGGTGGATTGAAGCCAAAACATGAAGTTCATAAGAACCCCATGATGACATCATCCTAGAACACCTTAAATCTAGTGATTTCACGGTTAAAAATTAAGATTCGAAAGATAGAAAGGTGAAGGAGTGCGTGTAGATCATGAAAGTAAAAGATTTAGGTTGAAAACTTACAAGAATCACGAGAAATCAGAAGAAATGTGGGCTGAAGCGAGCTGGTCGAACAAAGGAGCTGTCACATCACAAATGATGTGACAGGTTGGTATTTATAGGGTTTCCCAAAAAGGAAAGTGTGAATGGATAGGGTGGGTCACCGTTCGGGTGGCTGTCCGATTGTGTGGCAATCCGATCGGATGGTGTCGCAACCCCCGATCCCTAATTCCCGGGAACGATCTCAGAGTTTCGGTGGTATCAGGTTATTAAATCTCACAGTGGAATTTACATTAGGACCGTAGTTAGGAAATGTTTATCAGAGTAAAACCACCTCGTTTACTATTAATTATCACATGGGTAAAACCCAAGTTTCTTGTTTCAATACATTTATAGGGACAAACCCTATTTTATTGAATTTAAAACATCGTTTATTAGGTAACTTTTTTAGCCACATTTTTCCCAAGCCTTCAGTGCTCTCCAGCTGGCTTTCATTAATTGGTTGTTCACATTGTGTTACCTGTAACGCGTTTTAAAAACATTTGTCAGTCGGAAATACTGGTGAGTGAATCCCAGTTTAATCAAGAAACATTTTATCAATTAAAACAGTATTGAGAGCGATCACATTATTTATTTCTACACAATTACTCATTCAGTATTTGCCACTCGACCGGATCTATGGCTATGGTCAAATTACCCATTGGCTAACTCGTCGTCCAATGGTAATGCACTGTCATTCAGACTTACTACTACTCGTAGTAAATTTTGTATACAAAACCCCATAATACCGGCAGTAATTGAAGAACTACAAAGACTCAATCACCGCTTAATCACATTGTAAAACAATTAAGGTTTTGTAAATTATTCCAAAAAGGTTAACAAAAAGAGGATAAACTCACATTGCTGTCTTAGGCTTTTCGTAAGGGTTTCCTGGATATAATCTATAATTTATACAAATGTACATTGGTTAGTACCATAACCCTTTGAAAATATTAATGATACCCTCCCCGAGACGGCATTCCAACAACTACATCGGGCAGAACCACGACAGTTGTTACGGAACCCTAAATCCATCGGGCAGCGTAACTATTATGAAACTGGGGGTATTATACTTGAAAATTATGCCAAATATCAGAGAATTCGAGATTGAGATTTGAGAATGAGCGACGGAAATTGAAACCCGATGCCATCTATTTATAGTTCTGATATACGACTCCCACGCGGCCCGCGTAAAACACAGGCCAAGGTTACGCGGCCCGCATCAACCTTGGTCAACACTATAGCTTAGTCCGGTCACCAAGTAGACTCGACACGATATCGACACGTGTCAGCACCGGATGTCTTCGCGTGTATAGGTCTATCGCGGCCCGCGTTAGTTTAAGATGAGGCTTACGCGGCCTGGTTGAACTAATGGAATCAACGAAATCAGGTTCTAGCCCTTATACCGCCCGCGTAAATGGTTAAGGTGGGTCTACGCGGCCCGCCTTAACTTACTATTTCTTGTTTTTAATTTATTTTAAATACTATAACGTATTTCGGGCTCGGTTTTCACATACGGGGTGTAATTAAAGACATATAAGGGTATTTTAAAATATACTAGAGTGTTGGAAATATTATGAGGGTGTTGGTTTTACCGAGGGTTGTTACATTCTCCCCACCTTGTTTTAGAGCTCGTCCTCGAGATCTACTGGAATAAATATGGATATTTCCTTTGCATTTCTGACTCGAGTTCCCATGTATACTCAGGTCCTCTTTTGGAGTCCCACTTTACTTTGACTAGAACTAGTCTCTTATGCTTGAGATTCTTGACTTTTCTGTCTTCAATTTGTAGAGGTCTTTCTACAAACTTGAGTTGTTCATTTACCTCTATATCCTTAAGAGGTACTATTGATGCAAAAAATATAAGACCAATAGTAGTAGCTGGGCTGGCTAGGCAAAAGGGTTGAAGGGTTCAACTTTGCCTAACGCAGGTCGTGGGGTCCCCCCACGTTTGCAAGACGTGGAAGGAGGTTCACTAGTTTATTATTGTTGTTTGCTGAAGATCCTTCTCTGAAGTATACTCAGATTCGGATGTGGGAGCAAACGGAATGTGTGTGTTGGATGTGAAAGCGAGTGACTTGCATAAAGCGAATACTCAATGTGAATGACCAGAGTTTAAGGAAACGGGCCTGGCCAAGAATGTCCCAACTCAGTTAATGAAGTGTCGATTATATAGGAGAAGACATCTCCCAAAGAGGCATTCATTTGACTAGTGTCCATGCTTGCAGCGAGGGGCTTACCCTTTTGGGGGTTGAAGCCTTTTGACCCCTGGATAATAGCATGTGTTTTGTAGACCTGCTTTGCTTTTGCGGCTGTGGGTTGGTGAAGCAATCCCTGGATGTGACTGGCCACTGTTTCCGCATTGCTTTTCCCCATCTCACAGCTTTTCAACCATTGAACCGTTTAACCCTTTGAGCGTTTACACATTTAGTCATTTTATTTAGTCTTGGGCTACCCCCGTCATCAGCCCCCCAAGTCAGAGGTTTTTGGGTAATGAGCTCAAAGACTTCTGACTTTTATGCATGTATTTTATTGCCTAAAGGTTTCAAGGGTTCGTTGCTTGAAGGCTTGAAAGGTTGTAGGCAGTTAATAATTGAATTTTAAATAACTGACAGTTGATTTGATTGATGTGTGGCAGTTGATAGGGTGGCGGTTTTGCAGAAGTTACTGTTTGCCATTATTGCCCCTATTTTAGGTTATTTTTGTTTTATATTTGCATATCATATTCATTTTCTACACAATTTCATCAAGTTTTTCTCTGCCATTTCCTTCCTCTTCTAAGGTTAGTTTCGGTTTCCTTTGCATCTTATATTCTTCATTTTTTCAAACATGGGTGCTTGTAAGGATTTAGCAAAATCCTTTTCCCAGTTAACACAAGAGGAGGTAGACTTATTTTGTATGGAATATGGTAATGATAGAAAGTTTAACCCAATTGCTCCTGCCTGTGATGTTCCTGTTGATAAACCGACCCCTGGTTCGATTGCCCTTTACTGCCGTCATTTTGAGTTTTCGAATCTTCGTTATCCCTTTTCGTTTTTTGTTTTGAACTTGTTGGAGTATTATCGGGTTTCTTTTGGGCAAGTTCATCCGAAGGGTATGGCTAGGGTTTTGCATTTTGAGGTTTTGTGCCGTGCCCTTGGATATGATCCCTCCTTGTTACTTTTTCTCCGGTTTTTTCGTTTGGCTAAGAATGGCGATTGGTTTACCTTTGAAACATCCAAAGTTGATTCCTGCCTTATTTCGTCGATGGTTACAACGCTTGGGGCTTGGAAGGATCGCTTTTTCTGGGTTTCTGATGCTATTGTCCCATTCAAGATGGTGTGGAGGCAACCGGATGCCGTTCTTAATGATACGGAGCCCTCCGAGTCTGAATTGAATGATGTTTTTCTTAAAGCCATTCGGGAATGCCCTTCGAGGGTTCGTCCCTTTCCTGAACATTTACTAGTTCTTTTAGGGGTTAGTAAAATCTGGGGGAATGTTGATCGGGATCCGGTTCTTATGAGGAGTGGCATGGGTATGCATTTTCCTTTTTTGCCCTTTTGCATTTTTCTTGACTTATTACTTATGTGCTTTTGTTTTGTTCTTTGCAGTCATGTCTGCTTTGGATTTTATTAAGAGTGACGACACTTATGATGTTGTATTTGAGGATGCTCCTTCTGTTCCTGGGGAGAATGTTGTGGTTAGAACTGTTGAGCAAAGGTTTGAGGGCTCGGGTTATGTTAGTGCTGCCAATGTCAAGGGTTTTTCTAAGTCCCATGCTCCCAAGTCTTCAACCCGTCTATCTTCCCGTCGGTTGTTGAAAGCTGGTCCTCAATCTACTTCTACTGAGCCAGTGGATTTGAGTGATGATATTGAAGTTTCGGAAGATCAAGGTGGTGAGGCTGGTGTTGAGAAGGAGTAAGAATTGGTTGTTCATGGTAAAAAGGTTTCAGGCAAAAAGGTTGTTGCTACCCCTGTTCAGGGTTCTTCAAGCAGGGACGTTGAAGGGTTGGATCCAGAAGAGGTTTATGTGCCTAATTGGTCGGTGAAGAATGATGACAGTTTTAAAGATGCTGCTGTTTGTGAAGATGTTCTGAGTCACATTGCTCCTCCTTCAGTTCACAAGACCATTGCTGGGATGGATGATGACTTGATGTTATCCCGCATGATTTTGAGCACTTGCAACCTTGCTTCTATGCTTCCTCAAGGGATTTCTCGTTTTCGTCAAAGAATGCAGGAATATGAAGAATTCTCCAAGAAGAAGGATAAAATGAAATCCTCCATGGCCGTGATGAAAAAGGAGATAGCTAGTTTTGCCGAGAAAGAAGCAGCGTGGAACAAGAAGGTTAGTGATTTGAAAAAGATGCATGAGATTGAGATGAGTGATTTGAAAAAGAGCTTTGAGTAAGGAGAATGAGGGGTTGAAAGCTTCAGTTGCTCGTTCTACCGCTGACAATCAGTGGTTGATTGAACAAGGTTTCCAGCAGGTTGTTACTTACCTTCTACATTCCAAGGAGTTCAATTCTGCCCTTGGTGAAGATTATACTAAGCTGCTCAACCTGGGGAAACACCAAGGCCTCATTGCTGGTTATAAGCTTCATGAATCCGACCATCCTTTGGAGAAGTCACCTCTGTTTCGTCCCGAGGCTTCTGATGTTTTCAAGGGCTCCGTTGAGCAAATGGAGAAGCTGACCTATCCTTACATCCATCAAGTTTCTGGTTGTTTTGGTAAGCCTCTTGCTGTGTTGCAGGACTTGAAGCCGGAGGGCCTAAATGAAAAGGTCTGTGCTGAAATCTTAGGTTCTCTTTCAAGGAAGAGATCCTACTCGGGAGATAGTGATGACACCCTTTCTAGTCAACCGGATGCTCCAAAGGATGCAAGCTTGGAGGCTTCAGCGGTAGGTGGTGATGAAGGTGTAAGGGCAAAGAAGCAGAAAAAGCAAAAAGGGCCAAAGGTGAAGGTTCCGGAGTTTCCAAGTCCTCTGCCGATGCTTAATTCGTAGCTTTCTTAGCACTAAAAACAATTTTGGTTTGTAATGTTAACTTGAACAATATTAGGTTTTTAGGAACCCTTAAGGTTCCTGTTGGTTGTGTTTGAGGCCTGTACGGCCGTTTGAACAGTAGTTAAGTTTGCAAGTTACTAGGACTTGCCTAACTTGTGTTTGAAAGTCTGTTAGGGCTTACTTTGATATGGCATGATGTTTAACTATTTTCCTTGTGTTATGTTTTTATACTTGTGCCTTTTTTATTAAGGCAGTTTGTTTGGCTTTAACCTGTCAAGCCTTTTGACTATCTGTTAGTAGGTTGAAGCCTTGGAGGCTTTGAGTTGTTACCTGGGTTGCTTGAAGCCTTGAAGGCTTCTTAGCCTTGTGGTCTGACTTGGTTTGTATCTTTATGGTTTTTTGTCTAAGTTGTATTGTTCTTTTAGTTTTTCTTTGTCTTTTTGTAACTTTGCCTTTGTCGAGTTTGGGTTGCCCTTATGTTTTTTTATACCTTAAAGGGTTCAGTGCTGCAGACACTTAGCATTGGTATTTTTAACAAGAAGACATGGCACCTATCCTTTTTATCATTTCCTTGTACTTGACTTTATAAGCCTGTTTGTTGATTATATTTTAAGTCTTAGGGAACATTTGGTGTAGGCTGTTCAAACCTGTCTATGAGACAACTTTATTTTTTCTTGACAAGTCTCATGGAGTTGTATTGATTTAGGAACTCACCCCTTATATAGGTTCATTCAACCCTTGAACCTATTGAGCGATGTGGCCTGGGAACTCATCCCCTTACATGGCCCTTGCCATGGAGTTTTTTGCGAGGTTCTCAACCTGATCTAAGGATAGAAAGACAAGATTGATAAAACAACTTCATTCATTCAAGCAATACTTGCTTTTTACAAAAGGTATTCATGGTGTTGTTCGAAATACAATTTGATACAAACCCAACTATCTTGTCTAAACATGGAACCTTTTTAGGGTTTTGCCATTCCAATGCCTTGGAAGCCTTTTGCCTTCTGAATCTGCTAGCTTGTAGGATCCACCCTTGTGTGCTTCGAGGATGGTGTATGGACCCTCCCATTTTGGGCCAAGCTTTCCTTGATTTTCCTTTTTGCTAGCTTCATTGTTTCTGAGGACCAGGTCTCCTGGCTTGAAACGTTCGTTCTTGACTTTCTTGTTGTAGTAGGCTTCCATTCGTTGCTTGTATTTGGCTTCTTGGATTGCAGCTTGATCTCGTGCTTCCTCTAGGAGTTGTAAATTCAAGATGGTCTCTTTTTGGTTTGTTTCGGGATCCATGTTAATGATTCGTTGGGTTACAACTCCTATTTCAGTGGGGATCACAGCCTCAGATCCAAATACCAAGCTATAGGGTGTTTTCTTATGGCTTGTTTTTTCGGTTGTTCTAATTGCCCATAGGACACTAGGCAATTCTTCGAGCCAGTTGCTTTCGTATCTTCCCAATCTTGTCTTGATACCTTCCACTATGCTTCTATTCGCCCTTTCAACCTGACCGTTTGATTGCGGATAAGCCACTGAGCTAAAAACCTAGTTGATTTTGTATTCCTTACACCAAACACTGAAAGGCTTCTCAGCAAATTGCCTCCCGTTATCAGTGACAAGTACTCCCGGCAATCCATAACGGTAAATGATATTCTCCCAAACAAATTCAATGACCTGCTTTCCCGTGATCTTAGCAAGTGGTTTGACCTCGGGCCATTTGGTGAAATAATCTATTGCCACTAGCAAGAATTTTACTCCTCCCTTGTTTGGGGGAAATGGACCAACAATGTCCATTCCCCATTTATGGAATGGCCATGCCGAGGTTATTGGGACCAAGTCATGTTTGGGACTTTTTGGGATTGGTGCATGAATCTGGCAAGTGTCACATTTCCTTAACTGTTCAGCTGTATCACGATGCATTGATGGCCAGAAATACCCAAGGTTCATGAGCTTTGCAACCACCGACCTAGCTCCAAAGTGAGCTCCACATATGCCTTCGTGAATTTCTTTGATCAAGTACTTACTTTGCTCAGGACCAACACATCTTAGCAAGGGAGCAAGGTAACCCTTTTTGTAAAGGGTTTCTCCTTGTAGTACGTACTGCCTTGCCTTGATCTCAACCCTTTTAGCTTCTACTTGATCATTGGGCAATTCACCATTTTTAAGGAACTTTTTGATGGGAGTCATCCAGTTTGGATCTTCTTCGGTAACTACATCTTGAACTTCCAATTCATCGATTGATGGAGCCTTCAACACTTCTACCAGCACCTTCTTGGTAAGGTGGGCGAAAGTGAGAGATGCAAGCTTACTTAGGGCATCAGCCTTTTTGTTTTGAGATCTGGGGATCTGTTTGATGTTGCATGTTTGGAAGGTACTCATCAGTTCCTTGGATTTTTCTCTGTATTTTTTCATGTTGGGCTCTTTAGCTATGTAGCTATCATTCACTTGGCTTGAGACCAGCAACGAATCTGTGAACACTTCAAGCTTTTCAACCTTCATTTCTTTAGCCAGCCTTAGGCCAGCTATTAGTGCCTCATATTCAGCCTCGTTATTGGTGGTCTGAAAATCAAAACGGAGAGCATATGTGAATTCCAACCCTTCTGGGTTGATCAAAATTAGTCCTGCCCCTGACCCTTCAACACTTGAAGCCCCATAGGTAAAAAGCTTCCAGGCTTCAGGGTTGGAAGGTTCAGTGGTGGTAGTGTTTACTTCAGTGATTGCTTGGTTCGGGATTTCCACGATGAAATCGGCCACGACTTGGGCTTTGATAGCCTTTCGTGGGACGTAGGTGATGTTATGTTCACCTAGTTCCACTGCCCATTTGGCCAGTCTTCCCGAATTTTCTGGTTTTTCAAGCACATTCTTAATAGGTTGGTCGGTGACCACTTGTATAGGATGTGCTTGGAAATACCTTCGAAGCCTTCTAGCTGTTTGGACTAGGGCTAAGGCAAGCTTTTCAAGGGGGGGGGGGGTATTTGGTTTCAGCCAATTTTAGAGTTTTACTAAAGAAATAGACAGGTACCTGAGCCTTGTCCCGTTCGATGATGAGGACTGCACTTATGGCCTCTTCAGCAATTGATAGATAGACTGAAATTGCTTCCCCCGTTTCAGGAGTTGCGATGTCTGGTAAGGAAGCAAGATGTTGTTTCATCTGGTTGAAGGCTTCTTCAGCCTCATCGGTCCATTTAAAGTTCTTCTTATCAGAGCAATTCTTGAGCGTTTTGTAGAAGGGTAGAGACCTTTCAGCCAGCTTGGAGGTAAAACGCTTCAAGGCTGCAAGCTTCCCATTTAAACTTTCGACTTCCTTCCTGGTTTTTGGTGGTTTGGTTTCGAGGACGGCTTTCACTTTGTTTGGGTTGGATTTAATGCTTTGTTTTCCAACAATGTGACCCAAGAACTTTCCTTCTTCGAATCCAAATGAGCATTTTTCCGGATTAAGCTTCATGTTAAACTTTCTGAGATTCTTGAAAGTTTCTTGAATGTCGTCAAGCATTTGATATTCCGTCTTGCTTTTGATTACCAAGTCATTGATATATGCCTCCATGTTTTTACCAATTTGGCTTGCAAAGGCTTTGTCAACGAGTCTTTGGTAGGTTGCACCGGCATTTTTGAAGCCAAAAGGCATCTTTTGATAACAAAAGATCCCTTTGTCCGTGTGAAAGGCTGGTTTTTCCTCATCCTCTTCCTTCATGAGGATTTGGTGGTAGCCTTTGTTTGCATCAAGAAAGCATTTGAACGAGTAACCGGTGAGGGAGTTAACCTTGAGATCAATTTCCGGTAGTGGATAGCAATCCTTAGGACAAGCCTTGTTGAGATCCTTGAAATCTATGCACATCCTCCAAGAGTTGTCGGGCTTCTTGACCATGACCTGGTTTGCAACCCATGATTGGTACTTGACTTCTCGGAGGATGCCGGCTGACACAAGCTTTTCAACTTCTTGGCAGGCTGCCAGACTCCTCTCGGGTGCCAGGCTTCTTTTCTTTTGGACCACAGGCTTGACACCCGGTGGTATTCTTAACTCATGCTCGGCGATGTCCCGAGGGATCCCTGTCATATCTTCTGGACACCAAGCGAAGACATCGCTGTAATGTGTTAGCAGCTTTTTGAGATATGAAAGGGTTTCTTGTGAAAGGCTTGGATTGACCCTTATTCTCTATTCAGGGTACTTAGGATTTATGATTAGCCTTTGCTTGTCTTCTTCACTTTTGGAACTTTCACCTTCGACTAGGTATGCTTCTTGAGAGGGTTGAAGGGTTGCTATACCCCTTTCGGCGGGAAATTTGACTGTGCCATGGCCAATAGACACGGCCATGTAGAATGCACATTGCCCTGGCCTTCCAATGATCACATCATAACTTGAGGGGATGTTAATAACCACAAAGGTGAGTGGTTGAGTTCTTTCTTTCAAACCTTCGCTGAAACGAACATTAAGTGTCAGTTGCCCTAAAGGCTTGAGGGGTATATCGGCAATACCTTTTATTGAGGTTCCAGAGGGTTGAAGCCTTGAACGTTCTTCATTGCTCAAACGGTTGAAGAATTTCTCGAACATGATTTCAGTGGCTGCCCCAGTGTCTATGTATGCCCTACATGTTTGCAACGTTCCCACAGTAGCTTCTACCACAAGAGGGCTAGAGAGAGGATCTTTCTCCGTTGGGGGGAAACAGACACACTGAAGCTCCCAAGCTTCCAACCGCTGTCTTTTATGAGGAACCCTTCCATCAAAATCCACCATATTGACTTCCTTACCTTTTCCTTCAGCCATTTTGTCCCGGACTCCCTTTACCAAATGAGCGAGTTCTCCGGACTTAACAGCTTCTTCAATTCTTTTCTTGAGTTAGAAGCAATCATTTGTGTGGTGACCTTTGTCTTCATGAAACTCACAGTATTGCGTGGAGTTCTCATTTTTTCTGCTTTTGGGGAGAGGCCTAGGAGGCCGAAAGTTTTGCTTAACTTCTTCCGTTGCAAGGATTTCTTGAGGGGTCTTTGTGAGGGGTGTGAAACTTATGCCTTTTCCCCTGCTTGAAGGATTCCGGCCTTCAGACCTTCGAGGATCGGAACCCTTTGACCGCCTGTCATAGGAGTTGAAGTTTCCCCTTTTCCTAGCTGGACTATTGCTTCGCCAGCCGGATCCCCTTTTTCTTTGTTCTTTAATGTCTACCGCCTCCTCTCCCCGGATGTGGGCTTCAGCCCTTTCGAGAGCTTCTTCCATGGTCTTGGGCAGGGACTTGTTGAAATCTCTTATGAGATATTTAGAGGTGATGGCATTCATGAAACCAGCCACTCTCATTTTCTCATCTGCCCCTACATAGGTCAGACCTTCCTTCTTGTATCGTTCAATGAACGCACGAAGACTTTCGTCATCACGCTGTTTTATCTGGAAGATTACTGTTGCGTCTTTAACATATCGCCTTTGTTGGGAGAAATTGGCCAGAAAACCCATGCTAAGGTCGTAGAAGCTTCGAACGCTTTGAGCAGGTAAGTCGTTGAACCAGATTCTGGCTGATCCAACAAGGGTTTGCATGAACATTAGGCAGCATTCAGCGTTTGACCATTTCTCTATCCTTGTTGCACCGGTGAAGATCTGGAGATGGTCCTCAGGATCTTCAGTCCCATCATACGTCCTGATGTGGGATGGCATCTTGATCTTTCCTTGGAAATCATAATCGGCTATTTGCTGTGAAAAGCATGAAAGGTTACTTGGCTTATATGGTTTAGCCAAGTCTTCTTCAGCCCTTGCATCCATGTTATTGCCATTACCGTTATTTCCCTGAGTGGCTAGCACCTGATTAATAAAGTGTTACCACGGGAAGTTGGCCATCATCTGGGTCATCATGTTGGGCATGAGGTTGAAGCCTTGAAGGCTTCCTGGTGTAACTGAGCAGTTTATTCCTAGAGGAGTGCTCATGACAGCACTTCGTGCCAAAGGGAGCACGGACAGAGCTTGTTCCCACGTGGTTGTTGTAGATACTGGAAAGCCTGTTACTGGGGATTGCAGGAGCTGGTCAAGGGTTAGCTCATGTCCTAAAGGAGCACCACTAGTAATCGGTTGGGAAGAGAAGATGGGATGCACTGTAGGATTTGTCATTGTGGACAGATACGGGTGAGGGTTTGAAGGATTACTGGGACCAGCCTCATTTCTAGTTGTAAAAGGAAGGGGAGGTGGTCCGAGAGATAACGTCGGTTCAGGCTCGTCATAATCTAGACGGATTCTCACCCCCTTTTCTCTTTCTCTATTCACATGTTGGTTGAGGAGAGACCTCAATTCCAGGAAATTGTTGGCAACCCCCTCGGAGGTGAGTTCAACACGCGCCGGGGTGTCAGAGACACCGACATTGGGATAAGGAACTCCGGATCTGGACGGAGTTGGTGTGTTGAAGGTGAGGAACTCGGGTGTGCTCCCCGGAGTTGAGAAAGAAGTTGGTATAGCCACATGAGCTTGGCTACCACCCGGGGTAAAGGTGTTTGGAATCTGATTTACTTCACCCGGGGATCCACTTTCAGACATGGTGATTTTAAGTGAAGAGAGCTACACTACTAGGTCTTTCTGATGAGAAATAGCGGCGTAGCCCCATGGTGGGCGCCAACTTGTTGATGCAACAAATATAAGACCAACGGTAGTAGCTGGGCTGGCTAGGCAAAAGGGTTGAAGGGTTCAACTTTGCCTAACGCAGGTCGTGGGGTCCCCCCACGTTTGCAAGACGTGGAAGGAGGTTCACTAGTTTATTATTGTTGTTTGCTGAAGATCCTTCTCTGAAGTATACTCAGATTCGGATGTGGGAGCAAACGGAATGTGTGTGTTGGATGTGAAAACGAGTGACTTGCATAAAGCGAATACTCAATGTGAATGACCAGAGTTTAAGGAAACAGGCCTGGCCAAGAATGTCCCAACTCAGTTAATGAAGTGTCGATTATATAGGAGAAGACATCTCCCAAAGAGGCATTCATTTGACTAGTGTCCTTGCTTGCAGCGAGGGGCTTACCCTTTTGGGGGTTGAAGCTTTTTGACCCCTGGATAATAGCGTGTGTTTTGCAGACCTGCTTTGCTTTTGCGGCTGTGGGTTGGTGAAGCAATCCCTGGATGTGACTGGCCACTGTTTCCGCATTGCTTTTCCCCATCTCACAGCTTTTCAACCATTGAACCGTTTAACCCTTTGAGCGTTTACACATTTAGTCATTTTATTTAGTCTTGGGCTACCCCCGTCATCAGGTACTATTAATGATTCATCAGCTAAACACTTTTTAAGATTAGATACATGAAACACATCATGTATAACTGCCATTTCCTCAGGCAGTTGTAGCTGATAGGCTACTGGTCCTATTCTTCTAATAATCTTAAAAGGTCCAACATACCTGGGACTTAGCTTTCCCCGTTTGATGAATCTTACCACTCCTTTCCAAGGAGAGACTTTCAATAATACTTTATCTCCTACTTGAAACTCCAATGGTTTTCGCCTGTTATTAGCATAACTTTTCTGTCTATCACATGCAGCTTTCAGTCGTTCCTTGACTTTAAAAATTTTGTCGGTTGTTTCTTGCACTATCTCAGGTCCAGATAGTTGCTTTTCCCCAATTTCAGCCCAGCAGACTGGGGTTCGACACTTTCGGCCATAAAGTGCTTCAAATGATGTAGCATTGATACTTGTGTGATAACTATTATTATAAGAAAATTCTATTAAAGGTAAGTGATCGTCCCAGTTACCTCCAAAATCAATTACACAAGCTCTAAGCATGTCTTCCATTGTCTGAATTGTCCTTTCACTTTGTCCATCCGTTTGTGGATGATAAGTTGTGCTTAGTTTTAACTTGGTTCCCATTGCTTTTTGGAAACTTGACCAAAAATGAGATGTAAATCGACTATCTCTATCAGAAACAATTGATAAAGGAATTCCATGTAAAGAAACAATTTCATTAACATACAGCTTAGATAATTGTTCCATGGTATTGTTTCCTTCATTGGTAGAAAATGAGCTGACTTGGTTAGCCTATCTACAATCACCCAGATTGTATCATTACCTTTCCTTGTTTTAGGTAATTTAGTAACAAAATCCATTGTTATAAATTCCCATTTCCAAACTGGCATTTCTAATTGCTGTAACAAACCTGAGGGTTTCTGGTGTTCAGCTTTGACTTGTAAACATGTTAAACATTTAGAAACATAGGTTGCTATATCCTTTTTCATTCCTATCCACCAGAAATTTTTCCTTAAATCCTGGTACATTTTATCACTTCCTGGATGCATTGTATACTTAGACTTATGGGCTTCTTCTAATATACAATGACGTAGATTTCCTAATTTAGGTATCCACATTCTATTTTTATGAAATCTCCAAATTCCATCTGTCCCTTGTTCCAATTCTTTTAGCATACCTTTTAATTTTTCAGAATCATCCTTGATTACTGATTCTTGTGCTTCTTTTATCTGATCGTTTAAATCTACTTACAGATTTAATTTAAGAGAACGTACCATTTTTGGCTTTTCATGATACTTTCGGCTTAAAGCATCTGCCACTATATTGGCTTTTCCTTCATGATACTGGATATCACAATCATTATCACTAAGAAATTCCATCCAACGTCTTTGTCTCATATTTAACTCTTTCTGCCCGAAAACATACCTTAAACTTTTGTGATCAGTAAATATGGTAAACTTACTACCATAAAGGTAATGTCTCCAAATCTTAAGAGCAAAAATTATAGCTCCTAATTCTAAATCATGGGTTGAATAATTCTCTTCATGATTCTTAAGTTGTCTAGATGCGTAAGCTATAACCTTTTGTCGTTGCATCAACACACATCCATAACCTAATTTAGAAGCATCACAATAGACTACGAAGTCTTCAGTTCCTTCTGGTAATGCTAGTATAGGTGTATGGGTTAATCTTTGCTTAAGGATTCTAAATGCTTCTTCTTGTTTAAATCCCCATTCAAACTTAACAGATTTACAAGTTAACTTAGTTAAGGGAATGGTTATTCTAGAGAATTTTTTAATAAATCTTCTATAATAACCGACCAATCCTACGAAACTTCTAACTTCAGTTGGTGACTCAGGGGTTTTCCATTTAGTAATTGCCTCAATCTTGGTTGGATCCACATGAATTCCTTCATGATTGACTAAATGTCTAAGGAATTGTACCTGTTCTAACCAAAATTCACACTTTGAAAATTTAGCATAAAGCTTTTCCTTTCTTAACAAACTTAAAAGTGCGTGCAAATGCTTTGCATGATCTTCTTTATTCTTAGAATAAATTAGAATATCATCTATGAAAACAATTATGAATTTATCCAAATATGGCTTACATATTCGGTTCATCATGTCCATAAATGCAGCTGGGGCATTGGTTAAACCAAATGGCATGATAGTAAATTCATAATGGCCATACCTTGTTCTAAATGCGGTCTTAGGAATATCCTCTTCCTGTACCTTTAATTGATGATATCCTGACCTTAAATCGATTTTAGAGAAAAATCGAGCTCCTTGCAGTTGATCAAACAGATCATCGATTCTCGGTAATGGGTACCGATTCTTAATTGTGACCTTGTTTAATTCACGGTAGTCAATGCACATACGCATTGATCCGTCCTTCTTTTTAACGAAGAGTATCGGCGCTCCCCATGGCGACGAACTTGGTTGTATGAATCCTTTCTCTAACAATTCGTCTAATTGTTTCTTTAACTCCTGCATTTCAGCAGGTGCCAACCGATAAGGTGCTTTGGCAATCGGTGCTGTTCCTGGTATTAAATGGATTCTGAATTCAACTTCTCTGTCTGGAGGTTGCCCTGGCAATTCTTCTGGAAATACATCTGAAAACTGAGATACTACTGGAATATCTTTTAAATCCTTTCCTTTAGTGTTAGTGATTATAGAAATCAAATACACTATAGAACCTTTATACAACTTGCAGTTTTTATCACATAAATGAATTTAGTAGATCTAGAAGATTTATCTCCTTTAATTGTGATCATTTTACCTTTTGGAGAATTTACTTGAATTAACTTTTGATCACATAAAATACTGGCTTTATTGGCTATTAACCAATCCATTCCTAAAACAACATCAAATCCTACCAGATTCATGGGATAAAGATTTACAATAAATTTCTGATTTAAAATTTCTATGCTTGCTCCCTGCAAGATTTCAGAAATTCTGACAATTTCCCCATTAGCTGTCTCTACTAAGCATTCTTGTGGTAGTTTAGTTAATGATTGATTTAGAAATTTGCAAAACGATGTATTAATAAAACTTTGGTTTGCACCAGAGTCAAATAATACTTTAGCAAAAACATCATTAACTAAAAACGTACCAGCTATGACATCTGGAATCATCTTGGCTTCTTCTGCAGTTAGAACAAATGCTCTAGCATTTTTAGTATTCTTGTTATCTGGAGCTGGAGCTAATTTTGGACAATTTAGCTTGATATGACCTTGTTCTCCGCAATTGTAACATACCCTGCTGTTAGCTTTCTTCCTGCAGTTTTCTTCTTTGTGTCCCGATAGTTTGCAAAAGTTACAATATATGGAGCATTTTCCGGAATGCTTTCTTTTGCAATACCTACAGTGGGGTGCAGAGGTAGAACCTATATTTTTCCCACGGTTAGAATTTCCAGAACGGAATTCTTGGGTCAACTTTTGGGTTAGGTTCCTCATTTGATCCTATTCTCGGGTACGAACTAACTCATCAGTCAAGGTATTGGCTAGTTCTACAGCTTCTTCTATGGTTTGAGGTCTAGCTGCCTTGACTACGTGTCTTATCTCTCCAATTAATCCCCAAATATAACGGGAAATTAACACTGGTTCTGGCGAAGCAAGAGTTGGTACTATCCTAGCATATTCGAAGAATAACTTTGTGTACCCTTTGCTATCCACACCAGTCATCCTAAGGTTTAGGAATTTGTTTGCTATCTGTTCTTTTTCATTTGGAGGGCAGAATTTCCTTTCTACCTTGTCCTTAAACTCTTCCCATTCCATATTATAGGTTCTATCACTTCCTTTTGTTTGGAGGATAGTGTTCCACCATTCTAGTGTTGCATTCTTAAACAGATTAGAAGCAAACAGTATCTTATCTTCTTCAGCACACTTGCTTATCCTTAAGACTGCCTTAGTCTTTTCTATCCAGCGTAAGGTTGCAATGGCCCCTTCATTGCCCGAGAATTCCATTGGTTTACAAGACCAGAATTCTTTATAAGAACAACCATAAGGCATGGTTCTTCTTCTTTTGGGAATGAGTATTTGAAGTACAGGTCCATTGTTCACGCTGTTTTCTGGTTCACTTGGTCGCTTACTGCTATTCTTACTTTTATTATCAGCATCCTTAACAGTTTGAAGAATAAATGGCATTGCATCTATAATTCCCTGTGCTACTATATGTTGGATAGCACTATTGTCCACTTGATTATTATTGTTATTGATGCTTGGATTCTCATTAACCACGTTAATGTTACTCTGGTTATCGTTATTCAGATTTCCTTGATTTCCTTCGTCGGCCATCTGAATTTTAAACATTTACCCCATATTAATATCACAAATAATAGGTAATATAGTTAATTACATGACACGCAATTTAACCAAAATCGTCGATCATTGCGACTTGTACTCTATTTTCATATACTATGCGTCTATTACACACTAGTACAGAAATAAAGATTACAATACCAACAGAAAGAAAATTACACTAATAGTAATATGCATCCGTACACACATATTTTATTTTATTTTTATTTTATTATATTTTATTATTATTACTACTACTATTTCCTCCATTCACATTCACGGATATGGATTTATCCAAAAATCCATATTGCGCTCATCGTATTTCCATACGAGACGCTCTCCCACCTGACGCATTCTCTCACTGTTCTCTAAAATTTCCTCCCCGAAAGTCCTAAGTTCTTGGACGTTTTCTGCACTCATTGGGGGTGCAGGTTCTCGGACTGGGTTTGGAATCTGGGGTGCGGGTTCCTGATATGGGGGTGACAGTTCCTGAAATCGGTAAGGATCCTCTAAAATTTCCCTAATATATTCATCCTGGTAATAGGGATCTAAAGGGTCCATACCTGGGTAGGCTTCTATGTTCTGTATGGGTGGGTATTCCTGGATAGGGTAACGTTGCACAAAATCCCTATTATCGTCCCACCAAGGGTCATAATTTGGATCTAGAGGGTTTGGCGCAGGTACCCTAGGGATTTCTTCTAGGTTAAAGTCATGCATCTCCACCTGATTTTCCTGGTTTTCTATTTCCATGGGTTGATTTGGGTTTTGTGGTTGTGGGGCTACTAGTTGTTCCAGACTCGGGTCAGCAGCAGTTGTAGCTAAGATATGGAAATTAGCTAGGCTTCTATTAAGCATATCTTGTGTATGGGCATCAGTTCTACGCTTAGTAGCTGCTAGAACTCTTTGCTGTTGCAACTTTCGCATTCTCTTCCTACGAGCAAAAGTTTCCTTACTTAACCATCCTCGTTTCTTATTAGGGAATGGCTCTTCTGACTGAGCTCTAAAAGCAAACACTCCTTCTTCCTGATCAGCAGAATACCCAGAAAGGGCAGGCTGTGACGAAGTACCTTCACTCTTAGGTGATTCAGACAACAGACGATTCATGTCTGATGGTCCTTGATCACTCATACTGTAAAGTAACAGATAGTCAAATAACACATAACAAATAAATACAGTTATGCGTATACTTTCATAATTTATTTCCTAACAAAATTTAAAATTTAAGTGTCAGCAGAACACTTCTTTGGCTCAGACCAGTGGCTAGGCTCTAATACCACCTTCTGTCGCAACCCCCGATCCCTAATTCCCGGGAACGGGCGGACGCGATCTCAGAGTTTCGGTGGTATTAGGTTATTAAATCTCGCAGCGGAATTTACATCAGGACCGTAGTTAGGAAATGTTTATCAGAGTAAAACCACCTTGTTTACTATTAATTATCACATGGGTAAAACCCAAGTTTCATGTTTCAATACATTTATAGGGACAAACCCTATTTTATTGAATTTAAAACATCGTTTATTAGGTAACTTTTATAGCCACATTTTTCCCAAGCCTTCAGTGCTCTCCAACTGGCTTTCATTAATTGGCTGTTCACATTGTGTTACCTGTAACGCATTTTAAAAACATTTGTCAGTCGGAAATACTGGTGAGTGAATCCCAGTTTAATCAAGAAACATTTTATCAATTAAAACAGTATTGAGAGCGATCACATTGTTTATTTCTACACAATTACTCATTCAGTATTTGCCACTCGACCGGATCTATGGCTATGGTCAAATTACCCATTGGCTAACTCGTCGTCCAATGGTAATGCACTGTCATTCAGATTTACTACTACTCGTAGTAAATTTTGTATACAAAACCCCATAATACCGGCAGTAATTGAAGAACTACAAAGACTCAATCACCGCTTAATCACATTGTAAAACAATTAAGGTTTTGTAAATTATTCCAAAAAGGTTAACAAAAAGAGGATAAACTCACATTGCTGTCTTAGGCTTTTCGTAAGGGTTTCCTGGATATAATCTATAATTTATACAAATGTACATTGGTTAGTACCATAACCCTTTGAAAATATTAATGATACTCTCCCCGAGACGGCATTCCAACAACTACGTTGGGCAGAACCATGACAGTTGTTACGGAACCCTAAATCAATCGGGCAGCGTAACTATTATGAAACTGGGGTTATAATACTTACAACGGAGCAGAACCTCGCTAATTAGGGGGTATTATACTTGAAAATTATGCCAAATATCATAGAATTCGAGATTGAGATTTGAGAATGAGCGACGGAAATTGAAACCCGATGCCATCTATTTATAGTTCTGATATACGACTCCCACGCGGCCCGCGTAAAACACAGGCCAACGTTACGCGGCCCGCGTCAACCTTGGTCAACACTATAGCTTAGTCTGGTCACCAAGTAGACTCGACACGATATCGACACGTATCAGCACCGGATGTCTTCGCGTGTATAGGTCTATCGCGCCCACGTTAGTTTAAGCTGAGGCTTACGCGGCCCGCTTGAACTAATGGAATCAACGAAATCGGGTTCTAGCCCTTATACCGCCCGCGTAAATGGTTAAGGTGGGTCTACGCGGCCCGCCTTAACTTACTATTTCTTGTTTTTAATTTATTTTAAATACTATAACGTGTTTCGGGCTCGGTTTTCACATACGGGGTGTAATTAAAGACATATAAGGGTATTTTAAAATATACTAGAGTGTCGGAAATATTATGAGGGTGTTGGTTTTACCGAGGGTTGTTACAGATGGCCGTCCGATCGAGTCGTCACTCGATCGAGTGGCTCCGACGATTTGAATTTCGACGTTTCATTTCGTACGTTGGGTTTTGCGATGCGATAGAGTTTCCCATTAATCCCAACTACTATATCTAACATACAATCATCCTAATTAACTTGCGTTTAGCGTTTGCGATTCGATTGCGATAGCGTTTCGATTAATCACCACAACATAAACATAAATAAACATGCACAAGTAACACTTAAATAGCACACACACGTAAAACAATATCCAGAACGCATAATTCGAGCTGCGAATGCGATTGCGATGCGATAGGTGATAAAGCGATAAAACATACGATAAATAGCGATCAAACCTCGATTATCAACAAGTACTCCACATAATACAACTAAAGCAAATAAATAAATAGATTATCTACAAGTCAAAGAAGTCAAAACAGCAGTTGAGTAAGGAGTGACAGATCGCAATTAGCAATCTTTTCTTCCTATGACTTCAATCTTGACTTTGACTTTGACTTTCGAAACATGGGGTGTTACAGTATGGGACATGATTTACCGATCGGGTATGGTGGGTATGGGATTACCAAAACTCGACTTGAACCCAACCCATTGCCATCCCTACAGTGAAGTAGGGGGGCTGTGAATTTCAAGGGGTGCGATAATATTTTAGGGGTCATGTAAGTCCAGGAACTATCAATTGGATATTATAAACACAATTCTAAGTGCGGAAAAACAAAGAATGGTGTAGAATAAGAGCAAGAATGTCGATTGTATATTGATAATTGCACACAATCTCTAGGATTGTCTGGTACAGAACCAATGAAAGCAAAAACAATCAACCCTCTCGAAAATGTTAGGCAAGAACAGCCATCCTAAAATGACCTAGGTGCACCTTATTTATAGTTACATAGGGTGACCTAAATACAAACTGGGCCATGCCCAAACCGTAATCTCTTAGACAAATCAACCCAGTACTATTTAACCCACTAGAAAAACTAAGTCCAATAATCTATAATTGTGTTTGATAAAGATAAGCGTAAACCTACTCAGTTATATGGCCTTACAATATCCCCCTAGGTTTATGTTGTCTTTATCAAAATGCAGTCTTTATCATGTCTCAGTGGGAAGATACTTCATCTCATCATCCTCAAACTTGGGTTTTTTGTTCATGTTGATCATGATCAACTTTGCTTGAAAATCTTGTTGAAAAGAATGCGAGAGGAGGATTCTCATCAGCTCTTTTCTTTTACAATCTCTCTTTCAAGCAGGTTCATAGGTACTTCTTCAAAGGTACTATCATTTTCAGACGGTGACTCGTATCTGGTTCTTCTGACTCAGGTAGATCTTGTTGTTGTGATGCTTCATGCTTTGTCAGCAGCTATCAGCGTCTCATTCTTCATCAACCCCTGTTTCTTAATTTGAATCAAATTCTGCACATGCTCAGAAAGTTATAAGCAAATATTTCTGTGCAACAGAGGAAAGTACCACATGAACACTTGGTACATCCAAGTACTTATACTCAGATCTCACAATTCAAATTCCTCTAAATTGTATTGATCATTCAAATCTTCAAGAACGGTTAAATTTTTGATAAAATAAATAAATACTCTATTTTCGGATTTTCTATTTTTTTAATTTTAAATATGAGAATATAAACAGAAACACGAATAAACAAAGAAACTAATATATAATTACAATTGCAATGGGATCAAAATCGTTCTCAGGAGACCAAGGAACATTTTTCAATGCAAGCTTATTCAAACCAGTCTATGTGATTGCCAATATATTTGTCCTCTTAAACCTAAGGGTTAACTTTCAATTTTTCAACTTCGTGATACTATTAAGGTAATATTATACTATAATACCCGTGTGTCCCATACCATAACATACCCCCGCGATCAAGGTAAGCACAACGGTTCATCGTAGCAGGTGAGTATACTGAGATCATCCTTTTGATTTTACAACGTTAGATTATTGGTGACAGGTCAGTACTTTCATACAGCAGAGCAACCAATGTTTGTGTCCGACGAGGGTTAGACAAATACCTTTTTGGTACGGATTTTTCTTTCATAAGCACATGGAATTCCCTCATTTTAGTTTGTCTTCCACTAAGGTTTTTGGCCTCTTTGGCTCTTTTAAGATATCCTGACGGTGCCTGGTCTGCATATAGTCTTGATGCAACAGAAGGACAACCATGATATCCCCGGATGACTCAACAGCATAAAGACCCGAAACCTCAGACGTTGGCTCTTTATCAACGCAAGATTTAGGATTATAAAATCATACGCCGATGGTATATTACCCACATGATACATAGTTCATTATGTTTGTATCACTTAGTATCTTTTATCAATTTGAGCGTCAAGCCTATCGACAAAACACATTAGATCCTAGTCTTTTCAGCTATTGTACCTTACATGTATTGGTCAAACCCTTTAACAGGAACATTTATTTCATTTCCCATATATGCACAAACTCTTTTTGTATTTTTCAAATGTTTTTGTATTTTCTCATTTTTCTCACTTGCATATATATTTACAGATATATCTCTCTATCCCCCTAAATTTGTGCATAATCTTATGCGCAAATTTACCTTATAAAGAAAGCTTTATGTACAAAGAGATAAACGACAAACAATAAAAACATTTTTTTGCTTAACCGTTCCATCATCAGATTTACGACTAATCAATATCAAGATTAGAACACGAAATTTAAATTGTACCTTTTCGCTGATATTATCTTACTTCCCTTATCTCCTCCAAAGGAAATATATCAACTGTAAATAAATAGAATTTTTTGCAACAGTGAAATGTTACCCGTTATGTCTCTGGAACAACCGCTATCCACATTCCAAGGATTGTCAACAGCTCCTCATTGGTTATCCCTGAAAAATAAGGAGATCAATAAGACATTGGTACCCAGGCCATCGTAGTCCTGGGATTTCCTGAAGCATCAAAATAAGATACTTCCCGTAAGCACATGTCCCCTTTTATTTCAGGAACTGGTGATGTTGCTGCTTTATGTTTTGCTTTCCAAATTTGTTTAGGTCTTTCTAATTTCTTAGGTGCCTTTGGAAAAACAGTTTGCTTTTCAACCTTTTTATTTTTCGAAACTTGTTTAGGTTTCAAAGCTTGTTTTTTTTAGCTTTCGCAACATTCCAATCCGCATCAGATGGTTTAACCTTGGGATGCTTATTCATCATTGCCTTAGGCTTTTCAATCTTCATTGGCTTAGAATAAGATCTATCCCTTGGTGTAACCCTCTGATTTTGTGTATAATATGGCACATAGGGACGATGTGTGCAATTTCATGCAAAGTGACCGGGTTTGCCGCAGTTGTAGCATGTCTGCTTCTTTACATAAGGAGCATATCCCGATCCATTTGACTCAACCGAGGATGAATTTAAGTTATAGGATTTGTTGGGCGTAACCGTACCCGTACGCATCCACATTCTCCACATAGTTGGCGTTTTGATAACCAACTTCTTCATCCGCAAATCCCTGACCATTATAAAAATTCCCCTCGTTGTTGTCACCCCAACCGTCTTCTTTAAACCCATCATTATAATTCCCTCTATCATCCGAGTATTCTGAATGAATACTCACATGTTCCGGTGATTGATAACCGGGAACGCTATATGGTGCATCGTCAGGAATATGATTTCTCAAATTATCAAGATTGAGAAATTGGGCTTCATTCGTGGGAATGCCACGATTTTGGTTAACCCCATGGTTGGGATTAACATTCCGGTTGTTAAGGTTGGGTGATAACGAGTTTTGGCAATTTTGGTTTTGAGTTGGAAGTGTGGGTGTTCGTTGGTTGTTGTTTTGATTTTTGGTACGGGTTTGGAACAGTGGTGTTGGTAGTCTTGAGTTTTTACCACTCTTCGAACGATCATTTTGAACATTTTGGTTTTTGTGAGGGTAACCTTGGTATTGGAATTGGTGTTGGTTTTGGTTGTTGGGTTAGTTGGAGTTTTGGGGATCCAATTGAATGGGTCCAAAAGATGGTGTATGTGATGAATTGGTGTTGGCTTGATTAGAGAGAAGGGTTGCCTCTAATCGGTTGTCGAAATTCCTTCTAATGACCCGCTCGATCTTCTGTTCACACACCAATGGTGACGTTCTTCCAGAGTTTCGTGTATGCATGCATTACCTGTAACCTACACAAGTAACACACCCGCATAACATAAAAGCAAAAATGATAGAAAGAAATAAGCACCTTAAACAGATAATCACTAATCAATTAAAGTCCAAATCACAAAGCGCACAAACTCCCCTGCAACGACACCAAAATTTAATCGGAGTGTCGCGCCCCGGTCAAAGATAATATTAATAATGCCGAAATTACCCTTCACAATGTGTTAGTGGTAGTGAGGGGTCGAACCACGAAGAGTTTGTGGTTTGTGTATCGATGAGATTGATTGTCAATGTTGTCACAATTATGAAGCTTGCTAACATGGTTTAATTGTTTGTTTGTTGAAAAAGGGTGTCGGAATGTACCAACAAGTTTGATGCTAAATTACTTAACTACTAAAACTTGAATACTTTCGATTGCACGAAAACTTAATTACTTGGTTAAAACAATAATTTGGAACAAGGTTCACAACCGGTTCGATAATTGAAGACGTAGGGTTTCTACACGTTTTAGATTTAATTCAATTGTATATATGATTAACGGATTTAGTGTCGCGTGGCTTAGGTGCCAAGAGCTATCAACGTCATAGACGACGGACCGCAATGCACTTCATTACCAAGAACATGTAAATCCTACCAATTGATAAGGCATAAGTGCCAAAATTCATTTCGCAAAGTCAAATTTTATCATCATTCGACAATTCACAAATTCAATTCAAATACACGACAATTATCAAAAGTTTCAAATTCAAAATACAATTTGTCACAAATCAAATCTCATAACAAATGTTTAAACCCTAGAATCTTACAAAAACCTACACCGGGGTGAAACCCGAGAGGATTAGCCACTCATGATGAATGTAACTTGATCACCAGATGAATGAGACTCGAGCACGAACATCTTGAACCTTGATGATGGAGATGGATGATAATTAGGGTTGATGATGGATTGTGGAGGTGGATGGATGATGGATTGGTCGGTGATAATGATGGTAATGGATTAGGTTTAGGATCGAAGATGATGATTTGGATGATTGGATGGAATGGTGTAGAAGACTGGTGAGTATTGGGGTGTTCTTGGCTCCAAGATGATGTTCAAACTCAAACAATTCCGTAACTCCCTTCAAAATACCCCAAAAGTGGGTTTATACTCGTCCAAACCACCTATAATGCAAAATTCAGCATCCGTGTGCAGAAGAGGGCATCGCCGAAGACCCAACAGGGCGTCAACGACGATGCCTGCTTGATCAAATTTCTTTCGACGCGTTATTACGCTGTCTACGTGCATTTTCACCCGATGGAGTTATCAGAGAGGTGTCGCCGACGGCCCAGGAGGGCGTTGGTGATGGCTTACCCATCCTTCGTTTTCTGTTTTCTTCGTTTCACGTTCCCAGTTGATCCCGTTCGCTCCTCGATGCTCCGTAAAGCCTCCGAATAGCTCCTTAAACTCCGTTAGACCTGCAAAACACAATTCTAATCAAAAGTAGGCAAATCGAAACCAAAATTCATGTAGAAATATAATCTTAAATACGAATAAACACCAGTTGTTGACCACGTATCACTCGAAAAGTTTATGATTTTTGAGTTTTCATGAGATTTCGAGTAGCCTTTTAGTCTTGAAATTTTAATGTGATTTCGAGTCCCTTGATGATTTCGATATCTGATAAGATTTCGAGTTCTAAATGGGTTTTCGAGATCTCTAGTTATTTCGAGTAGGCCTATGTTATTTCGAAAATAATAAGATTTCGAGTTAGTTTGAGATTTCGAGTTCTAAGTAATCTCAAAATCTCTTATGGATCTCGAAACTTGTTATCCAAGACTCGAAATCTGCTGATAAATAACTGTTAATTGTGATAATGGTGAAATTCAAAATTTAAGAGATCCTAGGAGATCATGTTTCCTGTATAAGTGGTGTTTTATATTTATCTAAAAGATTTCGAAAATATTATATCCATTAGAATTAACAGATTTCGAAATCTTAATTAGTTAAAACTTAATCAAAATAGAAAAACACCCTTTGATCCTCAATTCATTCCAAAATCTAGGAATATATTCGAATTTTCATAAGAACATGATGAACCCTAAAATAATAAAATTAAATTATGGAATCTGAAATCTGAAAAATATATCTGCTTATACATATTTCAAAATTGTTATTTATTGTGATGTGATTAAACATCTTGGAAGATAAAAAAACGTGAATATTAAGTTTTATACGAATTTCATGTTCTTGAATTTTATCAGGTTTTCATTAAGTTTGTTTTCTAGATTTTCATTCCAGATTCATGGAAACGAACACAACTGATTGAGCAACATATGCTCTGATACCACATGTTGATCAGTTCTGTTTAAACATAATGGAAAATATGTAATCATACATGTTACAGCAGACAGGCCAACGGAGGATCTAGAAACAGATGCAGAGTCTAACCTTAATCCTTCCCTAGTAATCTCTTTATATACACCCAAGGGAAACCTAATTAGTTAATAAAGGTAATATTGTCCATTAACAATTAACAACTAATTATATTATAGGTATAATATATTTTAATCTATATTATATAAATAATTAAAATGGCTACATGATTAAATATATCATAATAAATATATTTAATCTTACAAGTTATTCTATAGTTTGTGCTATATCCATTATGCAAATATGTAACTAATAATAAAAAGTTAAAAAACAAAAAACAAAAAATTAAAGATTGGATATTGATGGTGATAAACTTCATGTGGAGTTGAAATTATTTGACACATTAGAAACCGGTGAATTTTGCAACCCTGTATTTTTGCTATGTTTATTGCTATAATGTTAATGTCGTTTTAAAAAGATAGTTTATATGATTTGTTAGGCCAAAGGTTGTTTTTTTCCGGCCCGGTCGAGGCACTTAAGTTCTCATGGACGGTTGGACTTTTTTTCCAACCCGGTCGAGGCACTTAAATTCTCATAGACGGACTTTATGTGAAACTATGTATCGAGTATCGTTAGAGATTAGTGTGAAAAGAAATATAGAGTGAGCAATTGGTATGTTCTAGATTTTGAGCTACGTATTTACTATCTGCGTTCAAAAAAAATTTACTATCTAGTATTGTGAATAAGTTTCAGAATTCTATGTTAAAAATCTGGGTCTCGTTATAAGGTTGCTAAGTCTTACTGCAAAATTCATTCAATGTTTCTCACATTGAAATCCATTTGGTCCTAACGAAAGAGTACAACTTTTACCTCCATTATTTTGAAAGTTGTACTGAGCTTTATAATAAAGTTGATTTAATTTTCCTCCGACTTTGATGATATTAAAAGCGGGTCTTAAAGTGCTTTTACTCTCTGAATGCAGAGCTTGGCCAACTCTACAAGAAATCATTAGTTTGTTCCATATTAAAAAAAAAAAATAGATTTTAATAATCTCCGCCACTCGTCATTGTTTGGCAATGATTCCAACTTTAAAAATACCGTCTAATTGTCCCACCTTTTAACCTTTTATAATCATTGGGTATCTTCTAACTAAGGTCTAACCCAATTAATTTTTTGATAACGTGGACGCTGACGTAGCACAAGCCTATGTTATCTGATGAGGTGGCTGCTTATGTAGCCATCTCATCACCATCACCACCATTGTTGCCGCCCACCACCACCATCACCGCCATCAGCCATCGCTACCACTCGCTTCCACCTCACCTCCACCTCAACTCCACCACCACCACCACTCGCTACCACCTCACCTTCACCTTCACCTCAACTCCACCACCACCACTCGCTACTACCTCACCTCCACCACCACCGCCATCATCACCATCTCATCTCCACCTCACCTCCTCCTCCACCACCACCATATGTATTGCTTTATTAATTGGGCCACCACCATCACACCCCCACCCATCTAACCCTTTTCAAATTCAGCCACAATCATCTCCCATCATCACCATCAGACCATCATCTCTCATCACACCATGGTGCTGACCTAGACGATGATGAGGCCTACCATGAGCATCAGGTCTCAATTCAGGTCAGATGCGAATTTCCGGCAAAGTTCCAGACAAATCGGTGGAAGGTGGTGGTGTATTTAAGCTCAGTCGACGACGTCCTAGGGTTCTGGCCAGATGCAACTTTCTAGCGAAAGTTCCAGTAGTGGTTTGGGCAGATAATAGTGCGTGGACGACGATGGTTGTGTGTGGTACGGGGTTCTCGGTAGTGGTTTGGGGAGGTGGTTTGTGGTGGTGGTGGGTGTGTGGCAAGTGGTGGTGGTGGTGGAGTTGAGTTGGAGGTGAGGTGGTAGCGAGTGGTGGTGATGGCTGATGGCGGTGAAGGTGAACGCCAGTGGTGGTGGTGGTGAGGTGGTGTTGAGGGTGTCACATAAGGCATAAGCAGCCACCTCATCAGATAACATACGCTTTTGCCATGTCAGCGTCCATGTCACCATAAAACTAACTGGGTTAGACCTCAGTTAAAAAATGCCCAATGGTTTATACTTTATAATAGGTTAAAATGTGGGACTATCAGTGGTTATTTTTGAAGTTGAGATTGTTGCTGGCCGATGGCGAATAGTTGTAATCATTAAAATCGATTGTTCCTATTAAAAATACGAATAAAAAAACCCAAACCTAACTGAGATTCAAAACATCAGGTATGAGATTGTTTTAAATAACAAACTTCATATAGGGCGAGTATGATATTAAGATGATACCCATTGATTATTCAAACCGGCCTATTTACGCTTATCAAAATCGAATATATAGTAATATAATATTAAAAAATACGATAAGTAGTACTCCTTAGGAAATTTAAATTGTAGAATATGTATAATTTCTTAGGAAACTGAAGTTACTAAAACTATAGAACCATTATGAGTGTAGTTGTGTATTTGATATTTGAAGTTTGTTTCTTAGGTGAGCTTAAAACCGGGTTTTAGTAATCAAGATCCTAGTGTGTAATTTTTAATTATATAAGACCATAAATGTGCATACTCGTTATCCCGACGGGTAAGTGCTACAATCTGGTATGGGATTACATGGTGACCATAATTAAGTAATGTAAAAACCTAAATAACTTAGATAACTAGGATAAGTTGGGTATCTTTCCCAGAAGAAGCATGTGGTTAGTATTACATATATTGTTTGAATATAAAAGAAAATGCATAAACTTTGATGGTAGATTGTTGAATTAACTTAGCTAAGCTAAAATTCACTTTAATTGTGAAGTAAGAAACACAAAAAGAGTTGAATTTGGTTAGAAAATAACAAGCAACCACGTTCAATTTTAGGTTTGGTTACTTAGTTGCAAGAACTTAGTTAGAAAGATGAATAACAAGCAACAATCTTTAATCCGCTACATATACATAACTTATCTTGATCCTACCACTCACATAGAACCAATGTAGGCTGCCGATGCGACTTTCTTCAACTCCGCCTAATTACTTGGAATCGATCAAACGCGGTCAATCTCAGCCAAAATTGGATCTACTAGGTTAACTCGGGCCAAGTTTGACTTAAAAAAATAAAACTTAATTCTTATGTCTATCATATAAAAGAATGAATATCAATTTTCGAGATACTTTACTATTTGAACATGTATTTTTGAAATTTATATTCATATTCACGTATTTTGTTATAATATTAGTAAACATATGATATTTGACATGTAAAATTTCTCAAAAACTATTTTTTTATAAGTTAACATGTCCAAGTACTCTCCACCTAGGCCGAGTACTCTAAACTCCCCAATCGACCGACTAGGGAGCGCCTAACGACTTTTGCAACCATGCCTAGAACACGAACCAAGTACTTACACACCAACTGTTAGATTGTTAATTAAACTAATTAGGGTGTGGTGAAACTATAAAACGTATGTTGAATTAACGCAAAATCAATTCCAAAACATATACATACATCCCACATGCCTATGATTAACACACGTTCAACTGCTTATACATAATCATTATTCAAGAAAGTGGTATTACTTGTTAACTCGACATTCAATACACATGTTTGACTAGTCACATTGACATAACCTATATTGGTTGATTTATTAACCTACAAAACAAGATATGTAAGACCGCCCGGTATGGGCCTCGTCTCCGGTCCGGCGCCCTCATAGTGGGTCATCCCACACCACCCCCTGCTCCTCCTCGCGGCACCTCCGTCCTCTCCAGGACGTTGGAGACGGACCAAGTTTGTGGGCCCCCTTCATTTATGTCTCTCTCCCCCTTAATATTATATTGATTTTTTTATTAAAGTGGGTAGTCCCCCCACACCCTTGGGTAGTCCTCAAAAGGATGCTCCTCCTCCCGTGATGATGTGGCGCTTACGTGATGGGTAGTCTCCAAAGAGACTATCCATTCCATACCCAATGGTCTAAATTCTTACAAATTGTCTTTTCATTAATTACGCTAACTGTGTTGGAATTATCAATTGCATTATAGATCATAACTTATCCATCAATTAACAATAGTGGGAAACCCGCGCGTTGCGGCGGAGTCAACACTTTGCAATAAAATTCATAAAAAGTTGTCGATAGAAACCGCTAGATGCTTTCAAGTTTCAAATTATCATCGATTCAACACATACCGTAATAGCCAACACTCCTTTAACCAATTTTAAAGTACATAATGTTCGAACAAAGAACAGAAGCTATCAACGGTTGATTTCGTTACCTAGGAGCAACTGTCTTTTTTTTTTTTTTTTTTTTTTGTATAAAGGGAATATTCTGAAGACTCAACCGTGCCCCACTCTTTGTTATATAATATAAATTACAAAGTTAAATTAGTATAAAAGAACAGAAATATGTTTGATAGTTAATGGAGGTGAATGCTTACACACACCCACATCACTGGGGAATAATATAAGCAGGTATGATTTCTCCTTTTAACCAGATATGATTTCTCCATTTTTCTTCCAAATGGATAAAAAAATATAAGTACATAACTGATAGACAACAGATTTAGGTAACATGTGTTTCACATATGCTAGTATCAAGCTTATCTTTTTGCTCTTTTTTCTTCCATAACCCATCAGACTACTATAACATCAAACTTAAAAACTTACCAAGTAGTCCATTAGCAAAGTTGAATGAAAACTAAAAATATGGCATGAAACCTAAAGTACTACTCACTAAAAAACAAAACGAACAAAACTGCAACAATGAGCACAGATTTCCACTTTAAAATAAAATTAAATTTTACCTTACATTCAGGGGCGGAGCTTAGTGGGAACCGGGGGTGCACCCGCCCCCTAATGTTTCGGTTAGAAATGTAAAATTTCCGATTTTCCGTCCGAAATTTTTAAAATTATATAGGATCGTCCCATTACAAAACAAAACGATGTTAAGCAAATCCAAAAAAAAATAAAAAAACAAAACTAAAAACAACGGTTTCTTCTTACCAACCTCGTTTGCCCAAAAATCTTTAATAATATGTGAAGAACCAAACCATGTACCCTTGCATGCATCTTCTTAAAAGAGTAGACCGGTTACCAAACATGACCGACAATTCCTAAACAAACAAATAATGACATGTTTCAGATTCACTTACGGCTTACGCTCGAGTTCGAACTTAAACTTAAACAAGCCAGCTCAACTCGGCTCGTTTACTTTTTCGAGCTAAAAAGTCGAGCTCGAGCTCGTTTATTTTTTTTAGCTGAGAAGTTGAGCTCAAGCTCGGCTCATAAAAACTTCGAGCTAATCAACCCGGCTCGCGAACTCTTTCTTAATTTTTTTGTAATATTGATAAAAGAGACAAAGATTAAAAAAATATTAACACATTTCTAAAGAATATAATAAATACACACACATACATACAAGCCATTGAGTCGAGCCACAGAGCTGACCATGGAGTCGCGCCATCGAGCCGTAAACCCCTGGCTAGAGCCTTTGTGGTGTAACGCTCCCACGTTTCCCTACACACACGCTCTCTACATGTTAACATATTACCTTTCTGCCTAAATCTATCAAAGCTTGCAATGTACTCTTAGCAATCTCAATGTGAGGTGTCATGACCAAAAACCTAAAAAATACAACAATAAAACCATTCAACACCTCTAGACAAAATCTACTGTTTTACCTTGGCTGCTTGAACTTCAAGATCATCGGTCTTGATCTCACTTGAAACTGGTCTCAACATGCAGATGAAGAACATGTCCGATTTTTCAAAAGCCACATTGTGCGCGTGCCTAAAAGCTATAACTTCCAAGAATTCGGTATCAATCTGAAAAACAATAATGCAGTGAAAAGGTTAGACTTTGATTCAGCTGATACTACAATACATCATCGATTCATTGTTAATCATGGATTCTTACCCTTGTCTCCTCTTTCACTTCTCTTATAGCTCCTGTGAAAATTTTCTCTGACTAGTCAACACCAAAACGAAATTTTTTTTATAAATAGTTATATGGGTTGTGTAGAGATTAAATCAGATTAGTTATACCAATGCACACCTCAAGAATGAAGCACGTTGGTAGCTTCCAAAGCCCGACAAGCTCGAGGGCACAGTGTTTCTCTTGAACCACAAGAACCTGCACACCAACATTTTTTTTCTTAAAAAAACTTGTACAAATTCATGAGTAGAATGTCACTTTACATGTAATTATATATATATACACCTCGTTCTTGTCATTCATCACAAAACCCCCGACTCCTACTTGATGGGAAGCATTGGCAGGTAGCATACACGGTTCATTAGGAATCCAATATGTCATCATAACATATCCTATTTCGGCATTATGGTATTGAAACCCTTCCTATAACAAATATATATCGCCAGTTAATTCAATTAAAAATAAAAATAAGAATCATAATCTAAGAACATCTAATCATCAAGATTAATAAAAGGCAGAAGCTATACCCTTACTGCTATAGGGAACAAGATCACATTTTTCTACAGGCAACTTTAGCCAAATTCCCTTTTTACCCTGCAATTAGAATAAAGAAACATATTAATTGCCTATGACAAAAAGGATATCTTGGAAATAAGTTGTATCAGCAAAACATTAGCAATCTAGCATTAGTATATGAACAAACTTCACGTATGTCCTCCAAACCGAAACAGACGACCGAAGGATAGACGCAAACACATTAGTCTCAAACGGTAGTTTCTCCGAATTCACAACAACACCACCATACTCATCATCAAATGCATCAAGAACTCGTTTTTCCGTAAACAAACTCGGGTTCTAGCTTGAACCATCATCAAATGAAGTGAACAGAATGAAATCATGAAAAAATGAGTACTTTAAGCTTTCCAAATCAGCTTCCCTAAACACCAGTTGCAAAAAGCAAAACAATGAAACTTGTAAGTTAACTTCACCTTTATGGTTGGTGATCAGCCAGCATTTTGGGTTTTCCAAGAATTGAAAGAAGTCAACATAGAACAAAATTAGCTTCATCAAAACTTAAATTAAAATTAACTTACAGATTGATGCAGAGTATTTTACAGGGATGCATAGTATTTTAGGGTTTCCAAATCAACTTCCCTAAAATTGAAAGAAGGAAACAGAAGAATCAGATTATTGAAGCAATATAGAACTAAAGAAGTACTTTCAGACTATGATTGCAAAGGAGGAAGACGATACGCCATATGAAGAAGGAAACCTAAATGGGAATTTGAAGCAAAAGTGTCTGGAAGATACTAGGACACCTAAAATTTTGGAAGTTTTTGAGTGATGAGGATGTGAATTAATCTTTGGAAACCTGGGAAGTACCTTTTCGTGGGATTCATCCGCACAAAACCCCGAACAATCGCCGGAACCCTAGCCTTGACAGGAAATGTTGAACCCACTTCAGGCGATACACTGTGGGGGCCGGAGGTTTGGAAGAGAAAGAGAGAAAATGTTCATGAGCTTTGGAAGAAGAGAATGATCGGCAATGTTTTTAAAACCGCGGACCAGTAATTAAATCGGTCTTTTTACCGGTTCACTGGTCAGACCGGTCGAACCGTTTTAAGAACCGGATTAAGTTATATAATTAATTTATAGTTATATATATAAAAGATACAAAATTTAAAAAGTAAATTTATATCTATACATATAATAAAAGAAACCAATTGATGGACACGTGTCGATACGAGAGACATCTATTTTTTAGTTTTCTTGTCATATATTTATGTTTTTTTATCTTAAAAATTACAAGTTTTAAAATAATTTATCAAGTTATCCCATATTTTAAGTCGACGCTTATCTATAACTATATCTCTATTTATATTTATTTTCTAACTAGGTTAGTCACCCGTGTATTACACGGGCTGGAACATTTATTTTTGATAATAAATGTTTTTATAAGTCATATAAAAATTATTGATACAAATAGGATATTTTTTGAGACAGTAAAGAAATGAAGGATTGCAATGGTTGTTTTATGTAATTTTGGTTTAAAAAAATAAGTTAAAAAAGCTTATCGCTAAACACACTTGTTCAATCTTAGGTTCAATTTAATCTTGCTTGAAAGAAATGTAAACAAGAACAGATCTGAAGTATAACAACAAGAAATAGCGACAAAACGTGGAGAAAACTCTTATTAACCCAAACCTGGAAAAAACCCCCAAAATACCCAAGATCTTACAAGAACAGTAAGATCAAAACAATACAAGATCCGGAGATCAAACGATAATCATCAATAGATGATTATCTATAGAAATACAGACACAAATCTCTCGGAATATAACTGAGAGATTCACAAGAACAACAAACAATAACAAACCCTAACAACTGGGTCGAACAGACTGAACAATAACAAAAATGAGAGAGAAGAAGTCACAGTTTCCGGAACCTTCAGCCTTTTTATCCCACTCACAATAGAACTTACACTTGGAACCTTCAACATTACCCAGAGATGATCGCACCCCCTGAATACTTTTATAACCAGCCCTTATGAGAACACCAATTGACAGCAGGAACCTCATACTCCAAGTAAACTACAATATCAACCCCTCAACATATAACATGTACCACAACTTGTACATCACATTAAATAATTCACTTGTAACAAATAAATGACAATATAACCATTGTTATATTTTTACACTCCCCCTTCATTTATTTGTTATACAAATCAACCATTCCCAGTTCTTTACAAAAGAACTCATGTTGAACAGAATTTAAACCCTTGGTAAATATATCTGCAAGCTGTTGCTCAGTATCAACCTTTTCAGGTAAAACAAAGCCATCAGCTATTTTCTCCCTTAAGAAGTGCAAATCTATCTCAAAGTGTTTAGTCCTTTCGTGAAGCACAGGATTCAATGAAATTGATATAGCGGATTTACTATCTGAATACAACTTCAAAGGCAAATCACATTTCAGATTTAACTCACTCAAAACATTTTTAATCCACAACATCTCACACACAGCAGAACACATCGCTCTATATTCAGCCTCGGCTGATGACCTAGATACAACACTCTGTTTTTTACTTTTCCAGGAAATCAATGAATTTCCCAAAAAAAAAATACAAAACCCAGTTATCGACTTTCTATTATTTATATTTTTAGCTCAATCAGAATCAGCAAAGCTGATTATATCAAAATGTTCACTCCTTTTAAAACATAATCCTTTTCCAGGAGACAATTTCAGGTATCTAAGTAACCTTAATGCAACCTTTAAATGTAACTCCAAAGGTTTATGCATAAACTGACTAAGATACTGCACTGTGTAACTAATATCAGGCCTTGTCAAAGACAAATATATTAATTTACCAACAAGTTTTTGATATCCAGTTATATCTTTCAATTCACTTTGATTTTTAACATCTTTGGTATTTACAATATGACTTAACTCTATAGGTGTGGAAACAGGCTTACACCCTAAATATCCAAACTCATTCAACAATTCTAAACAATATTTTCTTTGATTTAAACAAACACTTTGATTATCATACAACACTTCTATTCCTAAAAAATATTTTAAGATACCTAAATCTTTGATTTTAAAGTTATCACTTAAAATATCTTTAACTCTAACTATCTCTTTTTCATTGTTACCAGTTATAACAATGTCATCTACGTAAACAAGTAAAACAACAAACACATCAGGCTTATTCAAGACAAACAAAGAATGATCACATAAACTTTGTTTAAAACCAATGTTAAACAAGACTTCAACCAGTTTTTCATTCCATTTCCTAGGCGCCTGTTTTAAGCCATACAGAGATTTAACTAATTTACAAACTTTAGATTCATCTTTCGAAAAATAACCTTGAGGGAATTGCATATACACATCTTCATTTATTGACCCATACAAAAAAGCATTATTGATATCTAACTGAAAAAGTTTCCAATTATTTCTAACAGCTAAACTTAAAACAATTCTAACGGTTACCATTTTGACAACTGGTGAGAAAGTCTCACCAAAATCTATACCCTCTCTTTGATTATAACCTTTGGCAACTAACCTAGCTTTAAATCTCTCAACCTCGCCATTTGACTTATATTTTACTTTATAGACCCACTTACACCCTATAGCCTTTCTATCACTAGGAAGATCAGACAAAACCCATGTATTATTTTTATTTAAAGCTTCCATTTCAACATTTATAGCTTCGACCCACCTTGGGTCTTTTGAAGCTTCATAATATGAAGTAGGTTCAACAATTTTATTTAGACTATTAACAAAACAAAAATTATCAGCAGACAAGTAAGAGTAATTAACCACTCTATCTATTCCATACTTGACATTTCCATCTAATACAAACCCATCTAACCTTTTTGGTAAAGTTGTATTTCTACTAGACCTCCTAACAGCTGGAATGTCGCCCTCAGATGGGTTGATCTCAACATTTGACACCTCACTGTCCTCAACCATACCAGAATTCCCACTACTAGTACCTAACTCCCTATCTACAGTTGACACATTTTGATCAACTTGACTAGTAGTGGCAGATGTAGAAAGGTCAACTGGTCGGTGATCATCACTAAGAGTGTCATGAGAACCAGATACCCTTTCTTCATCATTGGGACTTTGAGAAACATTAGGTGTAAGTGTTTCATAACAGTCAAAAAAGTTAATGTGATTTAACTCATTACTAACATCAGAGTTTATATTATTATTCCAGTTTTTATCTTTAAAAGGATACACACTTTCAAAGAATTTAACATCTCTTGAATATAAAACTGTTTTTGCATCAAGATTCCATAGTTTGTACCCTTTTTTAACATTTGAATATCCAATTAAAATGCACTTATCATCAGGATAAGCAAATTTCTCAGTCTCATTCAGGACTGTACTAAAACACAAACACCCAAAATTTCTTAAATGGGAAAGGGTAGGCTTAAAACCAAAAACAACCTCATACGGACTTTTACCAACTAACACAGATGAAGGTATCCTGTTAATAATATAAACGGCAGTTAGAATGCAATCAGACCAAAATCTTAAAAGTAAGCCTCCTTGATACATCAAAGGCCTAGCTATGTTAAGTAAATGTCTATGTTTCCTTTCCACCACACCATTTTGCTGTGGTGTATAAGGACAACTAGTTTGATGTAAAATACCTTTTTCTTTACAAAACATACTCATTTTATTATTAATAAATTCCGTCCCATTATCACTTCTAAACATTTTTATTTTTACTTTAAATTGTGTTAATATTAACTCATAGAAACTAGTTATGTTTTTAAATACTTCAGTTTTATTTTTATGCAGATAACACCAAACTGTTCTAGAGAAATCATCAACAACTGTAAGAAAGTACTTATAACCTTCATAACTAGTAATTTTATAAGGACCCCAAACGTCTAAGTGAATTAAGTCACCTATACTCTTAGATTTATGTTCACTTAACGGAAACGGAACTCTAACCTGTTTAGCTTTATGACAGACTTCACATGGACCATGTTCAGCAGATTTTAAACCAAGACTATTTTTTAACACAGCCAAGACTTGATCAGAAGGATGACCTAACCTACTATGCCACACATCAGACAACACAACACACTGCTATTGAAACAAGTATTAATGTTATTACCATTTGAACCTAGAAAATACAACCCATTTTCCTGTCTACCAGTCACTAGGATTTTCCCTAACTTGGAATCCTGTAAAATACAATTTTCTTCATTAAACAAAACAGTTATTCCATTATCTTTTCCTAAACTATGGACAGATAAAAGATTCACACTATAGTCAGGAACATAAAAGACATCTTTTATAACAACATTATTTAAAAGTTTTAAATCTCCCACTTTAACTACTTTGACATTTGTTCCATTTGGGTGACAAACTTTTAAGTCAAATTCAGACATATCTAACAATTAAACAAATCTTTGTCAATTTTAACCATGTGTTGTGTTGCACCAGAATCTACTATCCAATTATAACTACAACAAAACGAATTAATAGCAGAACAACTAACAAAACAAGACTGACCTCCTACATTCATCTTTGACTGATCAGACTCGGCCTTTCCATCAACAAGACTTAGCAGTTTAGATATCTGCTCAGACGTAAAAGGTAAAGAACCGCCAGAACTAGATGACCCAACAACAACATTAGATTTATTAGACACATTATTTTTCACAAATTGTCCCCCTGTTCTTTTCTTCATTCCAGGAGGATATCCAATAATCTCAAAACATCTATCAATAGTATGTCCTATCATATTACAATGTGTACATTTTAAGTTGGGGTTAGGTCCTCTAGGAAATCTCTTTTTATTATCAAAAGATTGATTAGGTTTAGACACAAAAGCTACATTTTGACCTTTTGAACTATTACCAATATTTCTATGTGATTCTTCCCTAGATATAATAGAAAAGGCTACTTTAACAGATGGAAATGGCTCTCTTGTTAACAGATTAGTTCGAACAGGTTGATAAACATCATCAAGACCCATTAAAAACTGCATTAATTTTATTAATGTTGTAAAATCATTATAGTCCTTTGCTGCTTGACAAGAACATGAAGGCAAATGAAGCATAGCATCAAATTGTTTCCACATCGTTGTCAATTTATTATAATATTCAGCAACAGAACTACCATTTTGTGAAACAGAATTTATTTTCTTATATAAATCGTACACAACAGAGCCATCTACCTTATCATATATCTCTTTTAAGTCAGTCCATACCTCAGAAGCTAATTTAGAAAATACTTGTCCTAAAAATAACTCCTCTGACACAGAATTTAACAACCAAGTAAGGACCACAGAGTTACATCTATCTCACTGATTAGCCAAAACAGAATCATCTTCAGATTTTATACATTTAGCATCTATAAATCCATATTTATTTTTAGCCTCTAACGCTAATTTCATAGCACTTGACCAGACAGAATAGTTCTCAGTACATTTCAACTTAATATTCACAATAGTTAATGCACTTGAATCACTAGGATGCAAATAAAGAGGATCACCAATATCAAGTTTGCTAATTAAAATCACAGAACTAGATGTATCACCACCACTCATATTGATCAGTCAACAACAACAAATATGAACACAGGAGACAAGCAGAGAATCACAAATATTAACAATCACTCACAAACTATGAATGAACCAACATAAAACAGTAAAACAAAATAAACCCTAAGGCGAAACCGAGTCAGGGACCAGATTCTAGGTTCGTCACTCGATGGTGCCTAGACAAGCCTTTACTCGGGAGCCAAAATCTAAAGATAAACAGTAACAAGAACAATATAACACAGAAAAACAGAACAAACACAAGACGAATAATAATAACAGATAATAACCAGTACAGAATAAGCACAAAGAGTATAACAAATAGCAAACAAAAAACCGGTCCTCACTACCCCGACATCAACTAATCAACAACCGAAAAAAAAACAAAGATAAGAGTAGGAACGATCTTACAGTAAGCGTTTAACTCCCTCGAACAGGATCTGAGTATGTAACCTTCTGGGGTTACAAACACAAATCAAAAAAAAAAAAGAAATACCACAATCTGGTCAGTTTGCCCTATAATCAACAAATGATTATAGAGACCAACATAGACCTTCACCGCACCTCAGAATCGCAAACGAATAAGCTTCAGCCACACACCAAACCCTAGATCTAGGGTTACAGCTCCAATACAGACAACAATCCAAGCAATAAACCAACCGGTTTCCAAGAGTAGAAACCCTAACCCACAGACAAGAAACAACCCCACGGAGAAGGAAAAAAAAAACGAAGCGGAAGAAGGAAATCAAGAGCAATACTGCTCTGATACCATGTAAACAAGAACAGATCTGAAGTATAACAACAAGAAATAGCGACAAAACGTGGAGAAAACTCTTATTAACCCAAACCTGGAAAAAAACCCCCAAAATACCCAAGATCTTACAAGAACAGTAAGATCAAAACAATACAAGATCCGGAGATCAAACGATAATCATCAATAGATGATTATCTATAGAAATACAGACACAAATCTCTCGGAATATAACTGAGAGATTCACAAGAACAACAAACAATAACAAACCCTAACAACTGGGTCGAACAGACTGAACAATAACAAAAATGAGAGAGAAGAAGTCACAGTTTCCGGAACCTTCAGCCTTTTTATGCCACTCACAATGGAACTTACACTTTGAACCTTCAACATTACCCAGAGATGATCGCACCCCCTGAATACTTTTATAACCAGCCCTTATGAGAACACCAATTGACAGCAGGAACCTCATACTCCAAGTAAACTACAATATCAGCCCCTCAACATATAACCTGTACCACAACTTGTAAATCACATTAAATAATTCACTTGTAACAAATAAATGACAATATAACCATTGTTATATTTTAACAAGAAATATCGTAAATTTAAAATAAGGATGATAATGTCAGTTTTCTTTTTCTTATCATATGTAAAGATGTAAGTAAATCAATATCTAGAAATCCTATTTTTAAATGTATTATAAAATATCATTGCGAAATCAGAAGTTATTTCAAAGAATTATATAAATCATTTCGTTTGGTCATGATAGATTGTGTAATTAAGAAACAGAAATAAATCGTTTGTTAAAACACAATTAAAAACATAAATCATTTTTAGAAGTTATTAGAAAACGTTTCAAAAATAAATAAATAATACTAATTTTTGTAAATCTTTTTCAAATCACCAATTTTGTTAAATATTTTTAGAAATAAATCGTTTGTTAAAACACAATTAAAAACATAAATCATTTTTAGAAGTTATTAGAAAACGTTTCAAAAAAAAAAAATAAAAAAAAATACTAATTTTTGTAAATCTTTTTCAAATCACCAATTTTGTTAAATATTTTTACCAAAATCTGCTAAGTGTCCACATATTAGACGCCAATAAAAAAGGAGGTTGATGGACAACCAAATATACTTTATTTTTATTTATTACAAGTTTTGAGGACATGCACGTCACAGTAGGACTATTAAACCAAACAAAAAATAAACGTTAAAACATTTAACCACACATGCGCGTTGCAAACCATTACGTAAATAAAACAATAACATTTCGTTATGATATGGCCTATGGGCACTCGCTACAACAGAAACAGAATACCGAATGACCAAAAGGATTGGCATCAATCAAGAACCCATAAAAATGAATATCAATACCTGTACAGATCATAAGCGACATATATTCGGATTCATGTCTCGAATATTTCAATTTAGTGTTCAAGTGAACCGATTTTTTTAGTAAGGGTGCTAATATTTGAATTAGATGAAATACTATATTTGAAACTTTCACTTTCTATTTTAAATTAATTAATTAGTTTTAAATGTATACTTTCTATTTTAAATTAATTATTTTTAAATGTATATGTTAGTCCAAGTTAAACTTACGTTTTCAAATCATAATGAGAAAATTTGTACGTTTTCATATCATAATAGAAACGAACAAAAAATGAAAAATTAATATTTTAGTTCCTCGTAAAAACATGGTTTTCAAAAACCATGTGCAAACAATTTTGTATTCACTGCACACACTATGTCATTATTTTCCTCTTTATCTCTGCGACATAAATTACCAACACCACCAACCAGGTAACCACTTAGCCACCACCAACGTAGTAGCATCACCACAGCACTGTCACCGCCACAGCACTACCAGCATCACCACCACCAAACCGCCACATTTAAATCTGTAACCATATCTCTTGTTTCATCCCCCCTCTCCCTTTTTTTTTATTTCTCTATCTCTCTCTCTCCCTCTCTCTCTCTCTAACCTTAAACTCTTCATCATTCATCACCACCACCACCACTATCAAAACCCTATATCTGGAGACGTGAAAGCCTGCGGGGGTGGCGGTTCTGGTGAGACGAAACCGAGCGTCACCACCTCTAACCACCACCAATCACCACTGTAACTTACATCTAGCAACCACCACCACCTTAAAGCCACCTGCTAGTTTCTCTCTCTACATTTTCTTTACAAACATTTACACATGAGATATATTTTGGGAGGGATTAACTAATTAGGTTATGGATTGCGATTACGTTTTGGTTTTCCAAAATTTGTGTCTTTGATTTTGGGTTCATGTATTATAGTTTTGGAGGAGGATGGCTGAAAAGGGAATAATTAACTCAGTGGAGTGATTATGGCTTTTGCTTTAATGGGTCGGTTATAAGACTAGTGGGTATGGGGAGCCTCATCCCCAAGGGGATGGACCGCCACGTAGGCTCGGCTTGGAGGGGATGGACCTAGGGGGTGGGGGATGAACCCCTTTATATATATATGTATGTATGTATGTATGTATAGATGTGTGTGTTAGGAGAGAGGAGAGAGGGGCGTTGAGATCGGCTGGTGGGAGCCGAAGTTCACTGTGGGATCGGCTGGTAATGTCGGGATTGTCTAAAACCAAAACACGTGTCATCACAAGGCAATCAAAATGAAGAGGCTGAAAAAACAGCCACGTGTAACAATCAAAACGAAGAGACTGAAAAAACTACCACGTGTACTTATTTTTATTTATAAGTATAGAGATATTATCTATAAATATATCTCTATATTTATATTTATCTTCTAATATAATCTTTATACTTATCTTTCGTTTATTATTTTTCGAGTAAATTGCACAAAACGTCCTTTATGTTTCCTCAAACTTGCAGGTTCCAGCCTTAATGTTTAAAACTTGCTAAAAACATCCTTTAAGTTTATTTTTGTGTCTGGTTTAATCCTTTATGACTAACCAAGTTAATTATCTCAGTTTATTCCCCTCACATGCCTAACATGTGAGGATCCCACTATCGTTTGATGACCGACATCAACTGACTCACAAAATGGAATGGGGATGTGGTGCAAACGCAACTGCCTGAAACCCAAGCAAAATTGCCTCTGTTTTCACCGGAGATGTAGTCCAAACACAATTGGATCTCTTAAATTTATGAGGCCATTCACATAGAGCAAGCCCCTTTTATTCCGAGCTATCAACATCCACTCGGATGAGAAATCCAGCCCGCGTTTCGCTGACTAAATGCCAAACAAGCAATATTTGCAGGTTGATAGCTTCATGTTAGTTCTGTATGTGAATTAAAATTGAAAAGTGCATATCATTTTTTGTAATTGTTTTCCTCTTTAGTTTTGATGACTTGATTACATGTATTAAGTAGGGAAGAATAAAAACTAATATTTAGGCACAAAGGAATGGGTCATGAATGGGGAAAGAAGAAATAAGTGGATTTAATAGACTTTTGTATTACATAAGTTTATCTATACTATTATAAAAAGGAGAAGTGATGTACAAGATGGTAATTTTACTATGTGTGCAAATTTGGAAGCATAATGTACAAAGAATACAAGCCACTTTAAAGGAATATATAAAGAAAGTCCAAAAAATTTTAGATAGGGAATTCGTCCACCGAATTTTTGGAAACCCTGAATTTATGTTGCGGCGTTTCATCTTTCATCGGCATCGGCGTATATCTTCCTCTCAAAACCCTACAACCGCAAAACTGAAACAAGTGAGAAATCAATCGCCACTCCATTTGATCTAATCCATTTATTGACTGAAGAATACGGAGAGTGGGGAGCAGACACCAGCTTTGGAGGTCATTCAATCATTCAAATCAATAAGCATAATCTGAACTTAGTCGTGTTTTGTTTCTCCTTTATCATCTTCTATTAATGGTCATTTGTTTGGCCGATCATGGAGCGGTAAGGGTTTAATCGGAGCACCAAAGTCTGTCGGGTCAAGGATTTCTACCATGATATGACGAAAGGTCAGTGATGATGTTGTTTGGGGCGATGGCAGTGGTAGGTAGTGGAAAAATCGAAGCCTCAACAATGGCGACTTTAGGGTTCCTTCATGAGTCAGTCGGGTATTGTCTCTTCTCTCTTGAATTTTCATTCGTAGCCTTCATCCAGTTTCTGTCCGTTGATCAGGCACCCCTACAAAATCATCTCGAAGCATTTTTATTCTATGTGTGTTTGTGATTTTGAGTTTAACCTAGATTTTACAGAGATGGGGAAGAAAGCTTCTGATTTTGAGGGCTTTGGGTGTATTTGCATTTGTTGATTTTGCGTGCAGTGGTCAATTAGACTTACATTGACATTCAGGCTGGTCGATTTCCACCCAAATTGCCAACTTGTGTATTAGCAGAAAGCCACCGTTTGTAAACTCGATTATCTTTCTCGTATCTGTGTTCTCTCGTTATTTTGATCTCTTTATTTAATCTTCTATTGTTTTGGACTGCCAAATTATTTTGTAGATTATGAACCATTGCTTATATTTCAGGTACAGGGGACCATAGTTTTGTGCAAAGGTTGCGTCTTGGTGGGCCACTTTTAAAGGAAAATATAGCAACCATGGAGCTGAGGACATTTCGACTATTAAGACATTACTAGAGCATAATGCTGATTGTAGTCCCGAAGATAAGGTTTTTAATCATTCTTTTTAAAATTTGTTGTCATGTTAATAAAGGCTGGCATGATTATAATTTCTGTTGCTTTTGAAAGAAGGCATGCCCCCATGGGAAATCAAAGGTTACTGTCTTTCTTAAACGATGTTTTTGTTGAAGTCGTTGTTGATTCTTTTTGTTTTTTTTACAAATGTAAATAGTGAAATTTGATTGTAGCTGGGTTGTTTTTGACATAATTTTGTTCGGTTCGAAACGATACGGGTGGAAACGGCTCGGGTCGAAACGGCTCGCGTCGAAACGGCTCGCGTCGAAACGGCTCGCGTCGAAACGGTAAATTGCTTATTCTATGTAACATATGATCTTGTGATGCCTTTAAAGAGCTGAACTATTTTAAATTTCTTTGAGTATAATGTGTGGTTTCTGAGCTTGAAATTTATTTTCAGTTTCGTTTCGTCTGGAATATTTAGCGATTCAAGGTGGAAGTTGAGGGACTTTTTTTTCCAAATGTGATGGCGTTCCCTTGATTACTGAAAAGGAACTGGTGGAAACCTTTATGAATCAGTGATACACTTTGTGTAAACTTAGTGCATTAAATATCAAACCATACACAGAAAAAGAAACATACGTGCGAGTCCAACTTGTGTATTTACTGAATTGTATCAGCTGAAAAGTTCATACACAAGTGCTGTGCTGGTTTGCTTACCATGTGATTTTTTAGCTTGAACTAATAGATATGCAACCATGGCTTCATGTATCTCATAGCTATAGGCGTAATTAATCTCTGATGCGACTATAGAGGTATAACACACCCTAAAAAATGGCTACTTTCGTGATTTTCGTCATGACATTTTATCTAACTCTTTGTGTATAGGTTTAAATGCAACTCCAGCTGATATTAAACAAGGGTTTAAAAGAGCCTTTTCTGCTCCATGGCCCGAAAAACTACGTTACCAGGTAACATTGTAATCTTTTTTTTTTTGGGTAAAGTCTATTCTCCTTCTTTTACATAAGAGTAAAAAGTCGTTTTCGTCCTTGAGGTTTGACCATTTTGCGACTTTCGTTCAAATGTCTGTTTTTCCTCATTTAGATCCAAAAGATTTGAAATCTTGCCATTTTCATCCGGCTCGTTAACTCCATCAGTCCATCCATTTTTCTCCATTAAGTCAGGGGTGTTTTTGTCTTTTTTTGTTAACTTAAAGGGCAATTCGGTTTTTCACTTTATGTACAAGCATTTAGCAATTCCATCTTGTTGACTTAAAACAAAACAAGTAGGTAAAAAGACGAAAATACCTCTGACTTAACGGAGAAAAATGGATGGAGTTAATAAGCTGGATTAAATGGCAAAATTTCATACCTTTTGGATCCAGATGTGGAAAAACAAACCTTTGGACGAAAGTCGCAAAACTGGCCAAACCTCAGGGACGAAAATGGCATTTTACTCTTTACATAATTATCCAAATCCCCCCAAACTTTTCGCTCGGTAGTGTAATATATGTGGTTTTCGTATAGAAATTTTTGGGTACATACGTTTTCGACCCCCCCGTCGGAAATCTCAAGCTTCGCCACTGAAAAGAACCTTTTGACACTTTATTGTTTGCTATTATTTTCTTTTAACATTTTATATCAGTATATAATTAATCTTGATATTCTTCATGTCTAACAGGGAGATGGCCCCGTGATTGTTATACTTCAACCTTCATGTCCCGTTACAACAATCAAATACCTTTAATTTAAAAGAGCATGTATGTGATTATCGTGTTTGTTTTTTAGAAAGATGAAGAAGCAAGAGGGCCTTTGTTGGGTTAGTGTGAGTTAATGTCATGACTGATGGTTGTGTGTGTTTTTAATCATAGGAAAATTTAAACAAAATCTTTGAAAACATTCATATAGATAGAATTTCATTTGAGAAAATTTGAATTTTGTTTCAATTGTACGAGTTGTCAAGTTTGTTTCAATGATTTTGAATCAAATAATTGGTTAGATATTGCCCCATTTTCACAATTCATATAGTGACTTACATTTATAATCAGCACCCCGCTGCAACGCGCGGGTCGACGTCAACTCGTGAATTACACATATAGTAATTTTATGTTATTTTGGATTGGTTATTAAGAACATTCGTGATATTTAAGAAATTTGTTATTGAGATCTGAAGTTTGAAATATGTTAAGGCTTATTCTTAATTTTTTTTGTTGCAATCAGAGGTTCTAGAGAAGGCGAAGACGTAGAATGATGTACTGAAGGAGCTTTTTCAGTCAACTCGGGGAATATTATTGGTAAATTTGTTATTGAGATCTGAACTTTGAAATATGTTAAGGCTTATTCTTATATTTTTGTTGCAATTAGAGGTTCTAGAGAAGGCGAAGACGTAGATTGATGTACTGAAGGAGCTTTTCAGTCAACTCGGAGAATATTACAGGTAACTAGGTAACTGAAACAGTTTTGAGATGTATTTCACTTATTAATTTGCATTGCTATTTGCTTTTTTTTTTCAGGAATATTTACTCTGTTTACTGATAGGTATCATGGTGACAGGAAGACTGAGGCACAACAGGTGGAAAGAACAAGACAGAGGATGGTAAGCCCGAAAAGGTTACAAGTGACCCGTATGTGACGGTTTCGATCGCTAACGCTGTGATCGCAAGAACCTTTGTTATAAGTAACAGCGAAAATCCTGTTTGGATGCAACATTTTCATGTTCCTGTAGCACATTATTCTGCTGAGGTGCAGTTTCTTGTTAAAGACAGTGATGTTGTCGGTTCTCAAATCATGGGTGCGGTTGGTGTGCCGGTCGAGCAGTTGGTTTTCGGGTCGCTTATTGAAGGTACCTTCCCAGTTTTAAACGAAAGTGGCAAACCGTGTAAACGCGGTGCCGTGTTGACCCTATCGGTTCAGTACATTCCCATGATGAAAGTGCCGCTTGATCTTAACTTTAGCGGTGTTGCGGGTACCTATTTCCCGCTTAGGAGAGGTGGTAAGGTTACACTTTATCAACATGCTCATGTTGATGATGGGTGCCTTCCGAACGTAACGAGCGGAAGTGAAATATTCACATAACTTGACCGGGGGTCTGCCAAACGTCAACTGCTGAGACTTTAGTAAATAAACAATCAAGGTTATCATTTTTCTGCAAGCTGTTTAAAATTTCACATTTCTTGTTAACAAAATCAACAACTTCAATGCCTCGAGAAGTTCTCTGATACTTTTATCAGCATGAATGATAAGGTATTTGCTTGATTTGTGTCACTACTCATATAACGCGTGTCCACAAATTAGTAATATCCTGATCGTTTATATAATTTTATCATACAGGTTATCACTGGATTAAAGAAAAAAGTATCTGCATCAGGGTGTTTGTATATTTCTCATATTGAAGGCATGGAATATGTCGTACGTTTGCACAAAACAAGCGCTAATGGAAGTTTAGAGGATATTTTAGATCAATCTTCTTCTAATGCTCGTTGTGTTGAAAAAGTAAGTTTAAATAGTTGCTTAGTATTTTAATACATATAATTTGTTTCTAATATTGTTCTTTATATAATTTATTTGATGAGCTTCATGGCACTTTATCAACTCAGCAAGGAGAGATTGCGGTTTTTGCTAGAGAGCTTCGAAAGGTTTGCGTTTTTTTTGTTTACATGAGAACTTATATGACATTTTTTAGTTTTTTTTTTTACGTCTTTTTGGCTTACATGAGATCTTTCATTTTTTTAGTTTATGTTAAATGAAATCTTGTTTTTTTTTTTGTTTGCAGAGGTTTAATGATAGTATCCACCATACGACAAATATATCTGAGTTCATTAGCGGTGTCTTTGATAAGCTGATGGAAGAATCCAAAGAGATCGGAAATCATGCTAATCAAGTTGACGAGATCCAGACGAAGAAATCAACGAATTTAAGAACACCTTTGAGGTACATATCAGACCTTATAAAACAAAAAAAAAAAATATTGAAATAACAACGAATATTAACTTGTTAAATAATAAATTCTTTCAGGAGCAATCAAGATCTGATGCAGAGAAGCTTATTGCTGATGTCACAAGTTTATTCTCAAGCCATTTGAGTCGGCAAAAAGAGATGGTGGATGCACGTTTAGCTGATATAAGAGAAACTTGATTAAAACAGTGACTCTACACGTCAAAACAGTGACTATTGTTAGAGACTTTTTTACTTAATCTGATGGCATAGCAACTTGAAACGCACCATTTGCTTAACAACCTTTTTAGTGGCTTTTTCTTGACTTTAGCGGGTGAAAAATTGTGTTTAGTTCAGGTGCACCCGCAGCAACGCGCGGGCATTCCCACTAGTAACCTAATAATAGAAAAATAAAAAAAACACAGTAAAATGTTCTAATATGTAAACAATATATCAAAGTTCTTTTTACTAAAAAAGTATTTTGACGACTGTGTGTTAACTGATTACAATATATTTATTCAAGCCGTGTAGTACACGTGCTTATTCAACTCATGTTATACAAGGGTAATTAAAGATGTAACTTTTTTATTATATAAAAATATATTTAATCAACCCGTGTAATACACGGGGTTCTAACCTAGTTATAAATATATATAATCATCATCATCATCATACTAAGTAAATCCCACAAATAGCAAAGCTAAGGTAGGGTCTGAGGAGGGTAAGATGTAGACAACCTTACCTCTACCCGGTATGAATAGAGAGGCTGCTTCCAGTGAGACCTCCGACTCGATGGTAGTTTTGCATCAAACCTTGGACATAAGGCACATAACACTCGGCAATTAAGACAGGCCAATTAGTGCATGTACTCTCTTGTCTTTCGGTTATCAACGCCACCACATGATGTATGATTAACCGTCCCCCTCTTTTAACATTATTTTCATGAAATTAGTAAAATAACGTTAAAATTAGTGCACTTTCACTTTTGCCCCCCACCTGAGCACCCACACATATACATTACATGCGCATACCGCAAGTGGGGCGTTATAAATATATATAATAAATAGAGTTAAAACTTAATATTGAAATATACAAAAATGAAATATTAATAAGCCAACTTGTAACTTGCATACAATAATAACTAGTGTGATTCTCCCAGCGCGATGCGGCAGGTATTCGATCTGTATCGGTTCGTTAGGCGGTGGGAACTCAGTCGGTATTGGTTGGGTTCCTTTAGTATCGATTCAATTCATTGGGTTTTCGGTCAGTATCTATTCATTGTGTTACGGTACCGACAAACGGTATAGCAATCGAAAGAGATATATCAACACGTGTTTTATATCTATAAAAAAACTATTAAAAATGAATATCAGTACATATACCAATGTTATATCGTTACACCGTTTGTGTCTCCACAGCACATAGAGTTTCTTCGTCACCACCACTGTTAATTAAATCACCGTTGTCGACTCACCACCACTTTACCCCTATAAACTTAACGCTTTAAGTTATATTAGATATATATTTGGTTCCAAAATCTAATTATTTTTTAGAGTTTAAAAATAATAATTGAAGAATATATAATAAAAATCATAGAAATCAATTAAGTAATAAAATAATAAAATAATTAAATAATTAAAAGTACTAATAATACTATAATAATATTTGAGTACTGTTCATAGGAAGTTTGTTTTAATATGTATAATATAATAATAAATTCATAAATTATCATTGATTCTTTCAAAATTAAACTTTGTCTGCAACTAGATGTTTAATCAATTACCTACAAGTCTACCACCTATACACCTACAAAAGCAAGTAGGAGAATCTGGCCAAATTTGAAATTTGGACCAAAATGGCAACAAAAACCAAACCATAGGGCCTTGGATGTAAAAAGTTTGAAATTTGGACTAAAGTGGCAAAACTGGCCAACCTCAGGGACCAAAATGGCACTTTACTCTTACTCAAATCTCCAAATAAACAAGTTGGAAGAAAGATGAAGATGAAGCAACTATCAGTCGGCCGTACAATACCCAAAGCTCCGAATTCAGATCCGTCAAATATTCATTTCTTTTCCTATCGAAATCCCTTGCTGCTTCCAGATCTGACCAAGCACTACTGCTACTGTCCAAATCTAAAACTTTCGTCTTCTTCCCTTTGCTTTTTTTTTTTCCACCGGAAAGTTTGAGAGCTCACTGAAACCGGTCCGACCATTCACCGATTTTCCGGCCGAACCGCCGGGCGCCGGGCGCCGGCCCAACTGCCGGCCAACTGCAAGAACGGTTTGTTGTGGGGAACCGGACCGGCGTAAGCAGCGGATCCTGGCCCGACCGGTCGGTCCGGGTTTAAGAACATTGATGATCGGTCTCTGTTGTTTATGGAATTTGGAGCATCACCAAAGTTGCAATACCAACATTGCCCCTCTAGTGTCTTAAAACTTTGATGATTATAACATTTCAACCCCTCTAAACATGCTTCATTTTCTTGGACATATTGTTATAAAGTTTATACGTGATGTAAAATTACATTTCAGTACATTAGATTTGCTTTATATAGTTATATAGATAACAAATAACAAATAATAATCACAAGTATTAATAGAACTCAGTTATCACATTTCATAAATATTTAGGTGTAAAATAAAAATACACCACATCAAGGTTAAACCACGTATACCAAACCATAGTCATGTTCGTGATCACCATAAAGGAATTACTCACTCATAATAAAAACGAAACTATCAGTGTCACTTTGTGAATCATCGTATCTAAGATTTCTATCGAAATATAACAATTAAACTCAACTCTTGTTCTTGGCCACGTGTCTCATGTGTTTTGTCACCAATAGCAGCACCTAGGGTTGCTGTCCTATGCGAATCGCCCCCTTCTCTAGAGGTGCACAAACCAAGTATTTTTTTCTAAACCTTGTCCAAGTTGGAATGATACCAAGTTCAATAACCATGTATTGTTGGAACTAGGACATCCGTAGTCATAAAGCTCCTTGTAGGGCGTTATACGACACGTGTCATGCCACGTCACACGGGGGCTTTATGGGGCGTTATATCACTAGAGCCCGTAGTCATAAATCCCCTACCAATTATTACCTAATTATTAATTTTCAATTTTATTAATTAATTATAAAAACCTTGCTTGTTTGTGATTGGTCCAAACTTTAAAAACATCCCCATACCCGGCGCTATATGAATGGTGCCTCCCCCATTTTTTTGTCTCATAAAGCCCTTCGTAGTGGTGTTTGGGGCTTTATGTGGGCGCTATGAAGGGGCATACCGCCCCACTACACACTGTCTTAGAACCAAGCATTGCTAAAAATAACCAACCCACTAGGAAACCGGGTAAGGTAGAAACCGAACATTGGTAGGAACCGAGTATGGTGGGAACCGAATATTAGGAACCGGTTTTATCAAAAAGTTTTTTTTATTACAATAAAATAAATTCCATTTCAATGTTAAATTCGTTTTAAAGTTAAATTTACTTTCTATTTTATCAATATAACTAAAATAAATTACAACAAGTTAATTCATTTAACTAAATTTTATTTACTTTATATTATAAGTTGTTTGTAAAAGTTAAATTTAAAAAATGTAAAGTAAAATATAAATATTTACTTCTTTATATGTTTCATAAGTTTTAGAAATAAAAAAAAAAATTCAATACGCTACAAAACACATAAAAATTACAAATACATTTTATTTTTGGGAAATTATATTTAAATAACCCCAACTTTCATTATTGGCCAATGACACTCTCAATTTTTGATTTGTACCAAATCACTTCCAACTTTCAACTTATTGGACGATAGCACTCCAAAACTAACCCAACACTAACCCAGTTTGTTAACATCAGCTACCACGTCACCAAACTAGTGTCACATCAGTTGGCACATCATCAAAAAAGCCACATCAACTGCCATGTCATCAAAAAAATTCTACGCCAACACACAAGTGCCATATCAGAAAAAAAACTAACTGGGTTAGAGTTCAGTTAGTTTGGAAGTGCTATCGGCCAATATGTTGAAAGTTGAGAGTGGTGTGGTACAAATCGAAAGCTGAGAATGTTATCGGCCAATTGGTGAAAGTTATTTAAATCCAATATCCTTTTATTTTTCTTGCTAGAAGCCCAGAATCGATTTCATACCTGGTTCCTTGCCTTAAAAAAGTCATACCCTATGCAAGGTCTTTCCAACCATACCCAGTTTCTACCTATATGCGGTTCTAGCTTTGTGTTTTTTACACTGTTCCAGTTTTGGAACCGGTTTCTTGGGCACCTCGGCCTTCTCCAAAGTCCAAACTGCTTTCATAAAAAATGTCATGATTTCTCTTTATCATCATCATCATCATCATCATACTCAGTAAATCCCACCAATAGCAAAGCAAAGGTAGGGTCTGAGGAGGGTAAGATGTAGACAGCCTTACCTCTACCCCGTAGGAATAGAGAGGCTGCTTCTAGTGAGACCCCCAGCTCGATAGTAGTTTTGCATCAAGCCTTGGACATAAGGCACATAACACTCGGCAATCGGGACAAAGACCGATTAGTGCATGTACCCTTTTGTCTTTCAGCTATCAACGCCACCACATGATGCATGATTAACCGTCCTCCACTTTTAACGTTATTTTCACGAAATTAGTAAAATAACGTTAAAATTAGTGCACTTTTACTTTTGCCCCCCGATGGCCCACACATATATACATTTCTCTTTATCTATTAGGCAAATCCATACTGTTGATTAGTTCTTGTAACACCCCGAAAATGGGTTTGGTGATCAAACCACATTAGCACTAAAAGACGGGTAAAGTACCGTTAGTGGTAAAATTTACCCGGTAAATATTAGGATTTAAATAATTAATCCTAATATTAAATAAAAAGTGAATAAAAGCTTTTAAGGTAATAAAATGGATAAAAGGCCCGAGTTAACGGGACCTAAAATAAACTTAGTCATAAATATTCCCGAACCCGCTAAGTTAACTAGGAATATTAAACCTAGTTAATAAGTGGGAATATTATTGAAAATAATTAGGTTGTGACCTAATTAATAACTAACCAAACACGAGGGACCAAAGCCGGGTAACTTGAAACAGGAATTATAAACTTAAAAATAAAACACAACACACACACAAGAGTGTGTGTGCGTGCGTGAGAATGGCCAGGAGAAGCTCCTAGAGAGCTCAAACCCTAGAATCAACAAATTCACCAAATTGGAGCTCGAATCAAGACCCAAATCGATGCATGAACACATATAAATGATCACCTAGTCGTGGGGATCACAAGGTTTGTCGAATTTTAAGATTTGGTGATACTTTGAGATTATGATGAACAATCATAATCGAAATTCTGGAATGAATATTGAATCTATGAGTGCTATTGTGTTGAAATCTTTGTTTAGAAACAAACCCTAGTTGAAAACTTGGAGAATTGGTGTTAAAACTAGGGATTTGATAATTAACCTATTATGTGCTAAGTGGGTTTTGATTATGTAGTGAAGATGATGGTTTACACATGTTTAAAATCATCATAGTTGCTAGTAGAAACAAGATACTTGAACAATTTGCAAGTTTGAGTGTTGAACATACATGACTTGAGATGGGTTTTTATGATATGATGATGTTAGTGTCAAACTTGTGATTAGAATCATCATATTAGTTAGTAAGACAAAGTACTTGAACAATTTAGGTGTTTGGGTACATAAATCATATTTACCATGAAATGGGTTGTTATATGATATAAAAAGAATTGATGTTAAGATCATGATATAGATGCTTGAAATCATGTTACCTAGTTGTAAAATGTGTAAAAACAATGTATGCACATTAGGTGTTTGTTAAAATGCCTAAATGAAAACTAAAGTGTTGAAATTAGAGTGAAAATGTGCAATGAATAAGTTGATAAGTCGATTGACCTTAAAAAGTCAAATCGACCAAGTGTATGATCGGATGGTAAATTCGATATAAGAAGAGTAGGATGGAATAGTCGTAAATGATTATGACTAACCTAACCATCTTACAATTACAATGATAGTTTGACGCTTGGCAAGCTAGGTGAAGGCTTGGGGAAGGAAGCGGGTCAAACGAAGCAAGAATGACGGAAAAGCATAATTCGGATGCAAGGTAAGTAAAGCTTACACTCTAGTTATTTGATACCTATTGGTTTGATAGGTCGTGAATAGTAAGTCTTGTTTTAAATTATGATGTTCCGACACGGCAAGTGCGGTCCGGAACAAAAGACAATGGTCATAAATCATGTTTAATAGATAAAAAGGAGCTAATGCGGTTAATTAGTCAGGAAATGACTAAAAGATAATGAGTTTTTTTTAATGGTTACCTTATAAGGTAAACCATTGCAAATAATAAGGGTAAAATGGTACTTTGGTCACTTGTTGACAATAACCGTTAAATTGGGGAAAAGACACATTATAGCTTGGGTTATAATGGGTCAAAGAAATCAATAGATGATTTACAAGTAGAACGACTATACGGTGTAAACCGAAGTTAGTCATATAGATAAGATGGTAATAAATACCATCTCATAGAGTTTCATGGTCCTTTAGACCAAACGGGTCAAAAGGTGAAATTATCACCCTTTGACTATATCGACTAATAGTTTGTTGAGCTATGTGATCATAGAAATAAATATCGGATGGATATGTACATCGCTATCGCTTAGCGGCTACTAAGGCAAGGTATCAAAACGAATCAATATATTGATTCGAGCCAGGTATGTATAATTGGTCAAATCATCATTAGAACTTGAAGTTAAAATGGACATTGGGTTATCTTTTAAGTAAACCGAATGATTTAAGTTATTGTCATTGTGTTTTAAAAACATAATGACTATTTAAACAAGATCCTAGACTAAAAAGTGGAATTTTGGTCAATTACGACATGAAAAGTCCTTTGTTGTAAAGAAAGAGTTTAAGATGACCAAAACGCCCTCGTAAGCAAAATCGAGTAAATGAACCTTAAGAGTAGTTTAAAAACAAGTTATATGATCAAGCAAATACTTTGAATAGGTATAGATAATGAAAAGGGTAAATCTTGGGTCAAAAGACTCAATATGGGTCTTTGCCGTAAAATGATAGTCCGAGGGATAAAACTTGGAATATATATATCTCCATATTAAATCCACCACAAATATAGTTGTGGTGGAAGACTACTTGGTAAGAAATGTGGAAATATAAAGTTAGATACAAATGAAAGCGATTTTAGACTCGAAAGTGCTTAAATACCCTTAACGGGTCAAAATAAGCATACGAGCGAAAACGGGTTTAAATTGTGTAATAAACCTATGAATAGAACCTAATTTAGTGGGTAACATTAATTTGAAGAAGTGTATGAGATATAGGAATCAAATAAATACGTTTGTTTGATAAAATGCATAAACGGGTTAAAATTTGGTAAAAAGGTAACGAGTCGAAGGCTTAGAAGTCTCAAAATTTCTTATGTTGGATGTAGGATTTTAACTCCATAAGATGGAGGATTAAATTACGGACGCGTAGGAAAAAGAATCGGGTAAAACGGATCAATAACGAAGAAGTTATGGCCGTTTCCGTGAAATCGGGTTGAGCTGGGAATGTACAGCAACAGCTGAAGACACATTCTGTGAAAACAAGGGCCTAGCGTGACGCGACGCCCCTTAGCGTCACGCGACGCCCCTAACTCCGAAAATTCTTAAAAATTTGTCATTTTAACCCCTGTACTTGTTTGAACTTCATATTTGACTATCAAAACTAACTTTTAAGTTGGTTTTGATCATAGGTGATCGCCAAGAGTGCCCGGATGAAGATCAAGCGATGAGCAAGAACCGAACACGATCACGGAATAAGCTTCCGCACTAAGTATCGTTATTATGTTAAACGACGAACGTACACATGATATGTTGTAACCTTTTAAATTGTAAAAGTTTTAATAAACCCGTAATTTCCAATGCATATGTAATCATAATTACATGTTTATTTTCGTTAATTATACGAAAACCAGTAAAATAATAACTAGGGTGTTACAGTTCTGTAAGTATGTAATGGAAAACATGTAAGTATAATATCTGTTACAGCATCTAGGTGAGTAAAGAATCTATAATGGAAGCAGTCGTGGAGTTCGACATGCCAGTCAGCTTGATCTGGTTCCCGTTTAGGATGTATATGATTGATGGTAGTACCGAGTTCATAAAGGTGAGAACTCGTGATTTGGAGAGAGAGGAGGTCGAGATTGTGTGATATATTATAAGAGTCTAACCTAAAACCCTCTCTTATCATCTCCTTAAATACACCCAAGTTAACCAACTGGGGTAGCTCAGTTGGCCACCGACACCCATATTCCAACACTTGGATCGTTGGGGTCTCGGGTTCGAGACGTGGCAACCCCACCTCTCTCGAACCCCAAGTGTTGGGAGGGTAGTTGCCGCCAGGGATCTTTGTCGGGTGGTGAACTGGGATGGGGGATCCCCTCCGCGGTCAGGGGTACCGTGCACCTACCCCTTTTTTAAATACACCCACGGGGAAACTTATATTGGTTAATACGGATAATACGGTTTATCAACAATTACCAACTAATATATTGTAAGGTATTAATCATATTTTAATCCAAATAATATAAAGAGTTAAATGCCATTTTAGTCCCTGTGGTTTGGGCGATTTTGCCAGTTTAGTCCAAAGGTTTGAAACGTTGCCATTTTAGTCCAAATAGTTTCAAGCGTTGCTATTTTAGTCCACTGAGTTAACTCTGTCTATTTTTTCTGTTAGCTAGAAGGGTAATTCGATCATTTTATATGGTCGAATTGCCCTTCTAGTTAACAGAATTACATATAAAATGACTGAAATGCTCTTCTAGTTAACAGAATTAATGGATGGAGTTAACACAGTGGACTAAAATGGCAACGTTTGAAACTATTTGGACTAAAATGACAATGTTTTAAACCTTTGGACTAAACTGGCAAAATGACCCAAACCACAGGGACTAAAATGGCATTTAACTCTAATATAAATTATTATAATGACTCTATATATTAAATATAAGAGTTAAATGCAATTTTAGTCCCTGTGATTTGGACCATTTTGCAGTTTAGTCTAAAGATTTTTTTTTTCGCCTGTGAGTCAAAAAAGGTTTCACCATTGCCATTTTTGTCCACTGGCTTAACTTTATCTATTTTATTCTGTTAACGAGAAGGCTAATTTAGTCATTTTTATGTAATTTTGTTAACTAGAAGGCAATTCGGCCATATAAAATGACCGAATTACCCTTCTCGTTAACAGAAAAAATGAATGAAGTTAACCCAGTGGATTAAAATGGCAACGGTGAAACCTTTTTGGAACCACAGATGAAAAATCAAACCTTTGGACTAAACTGGGAAAATAACCCAAACCACAGGGACTAAAATTGCATTTAACTCTAAATATAATAAATATATTTAGCCCATCAACTAATTCAATTACTTTCCCAACATGATTACTTTAAAAGTATCTACATACATTTCTTTAGACAGATCGATAACCATGTCAATTTTATGGTATCAAAGATGTAATCTATCAAGAACAACTCAGAAACCTAACCCAGATTTTATAACAAACCCAAAAATTACTGAATACACCGACTACACCAAAGAAACTAGACAATACAACTCATAGACCTCTCAACTCTCGATCTGAAAGATTATCAACATGATAATCTTCAAAAATACAAACAGAATCTCACATCTAAACCTTGATACAGAATGAACCAAGGCTGAAACCCCAAGTATTTTAGAGAGAGAAACGAGAGAATAATCTCGATGAAAATAGCTTGACTGACAAATAAACGAAGCTGGATCTTTGGCTTTATAAGAGATCCAACAAGAAACGAGACCCATTAATTGAACCCGGAGTATCCGGAGTTGTATTAAGTTGTTGCAACAACTTATCATTTATATGATAACCCATTATCTCTTATATGATAGTCCACGAGACAGCCCATGTACCCTGCTATAAGCATTTCCAGCAGCCCATCATCAATAGCCCATCAACAGCACAACTAGCCCAAATCCAGTATAGTCCACATAACAACAATTACAAAATATAAAAAAAAAACATGATATTAGAAGTTATATAAAAACCAACTAAAATATAAAGATATTAAACTGACATGTATATTATACTTTTAATAGAAACTCGGCACAGGAGAGGAGATAAAAAAACGATCTACGAATTATATGTTTGCATTAAATTGAAGATAGAGATAGACATTTCAACAAACCAAATATATCCTTTGTATAAGCCCATGAGTTTGAACCAAAATATTATCTTTTGGTGACACTAATTTTATGCTCTCATAGCTTAGCTAATATAGGTTGGCTATTTTATTTATTTTTTCTTTTAGCTCAATTGCACCATTTACGTTCCCTTTAAATACAAAAACATACGTAAGAAAGTACTGTAATTTATAATAATATTGGTGCATTTAGATTATAATTAATATAAAATAGAAAATTTGGATTTTAATAATTCAAACCATAACCCACTGACCGACAAAAATTTCCGAGTGGTGAATCAATTGACTACAAATAGGGAAAGATCTTGGATTCAAGTCCTCAGACGACAGTGATTAAAATAAATTTACCGTTAAAAAAATTGATTGACAGTAATAGTAATGAATGATATAAAATACATTAAAAAGTGGTTTGGGCTCGTTAATTTACCATATAGGTGATGGATTATATTTTGGTGAGAATCCAAAGAAACGGTTTAGTTTTTTTATTTTTTAAATAAAACAAATGTTAAAACCAATATTATAAGGGTGTAAAGAAGTTTGAGAACAAAAATAAACTATGATAATCGAGTCTAAGCCAAATTTCACTTTTCGGTTTCGAGTAGGCTTGCGCGTCTAAATAACCACATTACAATATTTATGTAGTATAAATTTAATATATTAAATATATATCAACATGATACTTATTATACATAAAGTTATTACAAAATTAACTAAATAACTCATAGTCACATACAAAAATTATAAACATGATAAAGCTTACAACAGTTAATTAATAAATAGTTAACAAGTCGATGGAAAATGACAAACAAGGCGAAATCAAGCTTCAAAAGTGAACTCGAAACTAGTCGAGCCTAAACTTGAATTCAAGCTCTCGTAAATTAAATAAGCCTTGATCAAGCTTAGACGAGGCTCAACTTGTTCACTAACCCTAATTGAAACTCACTCATTGATGGTAATCACCTTAAATTTTTATAGGAACAGATTATAATATTCAAAAGATATTATTTAATTATGTTGAGAGTTTTATGATTTACTGATCGTCTAAGTATAGGTGTATACTTAGGACTAACAAAACGACTAAAAACACTTTTAACTTGTCACAATCCACCATAACACATGATCAAAGCATCCAAACCTACTCAAGTTTCGCACCCATGATCATATACTTTAGCCGCAAGTCGAAGATCATTCTTCTTACGTGCAACCGTCCCTGGCGTCGTCAAAGTATCGATCTCACCCGTCCCCTCGGGCATTTCCCAGTCGAACGAGTAAACAAGGTTCGAAAGAGCGACCTCCACAGTCGCAGCTCCTAACGACATCCCTGGACACACCCTCCGACCCGACCCAAATGGGATCAACTCAAAATCAGTCCCTTTGTAATCAACACTACTACCCATAAACCTCTCTGGCTCAAACACTTCAGGTCTGTCCCAACATTGCGGATCACGGCCTACCGCCCACGCGTTCACATAAACTAGAGTCTTCTTAGGTATTTCGAATCCGTTTAGAACACATCGTTCTCGTGATTCGCGTGGGAGTAAAAGGGGCGCAATTGGATACAATCTAAGTGTCTCTTTGATCACTGCTTTTAGATAGTCGAGTTTATAAAGATCATCCTCGTGCACTTTTCCTTTGTTTCCGATCGCGTTTCTCACTTCTTCTTGAACTTTCTTTAAAGATTTAGGATTCTTCATCAGCAAAGTCATTGCCCACACCACTGTTGCAGCACTTGTTTCTGTTCCTCCCAACAAGATATTCTGCATTAATTATTCCAATACAGTTATATATACATACAGCATATAGTTAAGTTAGCTAAGTAGGTGGTTTAGGATTCAGTTAAGTACTTTTGGACATGTTCTAATGTTGTACTTTTAGGCAGTTCGTTTACAGAGGTGACAAGCTATTTGTATATACAAGAACATTTTAAAAAATCCATTGAAGTCTTAGCTGAACCGTAAACCACCTACTAATAGAAAAAAATCGGTTAATAGCTCACCATGAGTACAGCTTTGATGTGATCATAAGTGAGTTCGAACGAACTATCCGAATCTTGCTTGAGTTTAAGCAAGATATCAACCATATCTTCTTGCTTATTGTTTGGTTCAGTTCGATTAACGTGTTCATCGATGAGTTCTTGATAGAACTCATCCATGTCTTTGAAATTCTTTTCGAGTCTAGCCATGCTTCCATTAAGTACATCAAGCAGCCACCCCATCAAAGGAAAATGATCTCTATAAAAGAAGGTAGCAAACATAGATTGACACTGACATAAAAGCTCATTAAACCGTGTCACTTGTTGTTCGTCATCATACTCATTAAACCGGACTATCTGTGCTGTCCGGTCTGGTTCTGAAAACACTGGTTTTTTCCCAAATGCAACTCTGGAAATGATATTACTCGTGAGAACCATCAGAATTTCACTCAAATTCACCAACTCTTTCTTCGCGATTCGAGTCTTAATCCTGTCGATCATGTCGAACACTTCTTCTTCGCGAACAGGTCGACAAGAGTTCACTTGTTTCATTGAAAACAAATGAAGGGTGCAAGTCTTTCTCATCTGTCTCCAATACTCATTGTATGGCGAAAACACTATGTCTTTATTATCATACGACAACTTCCGCTGGCCTGTTAACACAGGCCGGTTACAGAAGATCAAATCTTTGGTTTTCAACACTTCTTTCGCCATTTCAGCGGACGAAACAACGAGGGTTTGTACACGACCAAGGCGCAAGGACATTAAGGGCCCGTAACGTTTCGAAAGACGCCATAGGTAGTCTGCAAGGTTGGAGGTGTCAAGCTCGTGTAGGTTTCCGATTATCGGAAGTCCGGGAGGTCCTGGCGGTAGAGGGAGGAGAGTTTTCGACAAAGATCTTCTAAACTTGTTGAGGAGGAAGAAGAGGAACATGGAGATAGTTAAGAGTATCATGATGTGAAATGAATCCATTGTTAATTCTGCAGATTGTGGATGAAGAACGAAAAACATAGGACTTCCTTTCATGTATTTATATCCAACGCTAACGAGTAGGGCACTCCACTAGTGATGAAGTTTCATCACTCATAACATTCAATTAAGTTCTGTCATGTCATCGAGCTTTATTCCATTACTAGTGATGGATTTTAGTGGAAATGTCTATCACTCACCACACAAACATCTACAATTGAAAAATAACCGAACATGTGCAGCATCACAAACATCTTCACTCGTGATCATGGCAACGCGTGGCTATGTCAACGCGTGATAAATTCCAGTGGCGGTGGTGTATAACGTTGGTCCACGCGTGATGGAATGCTCAAAACGGGGCGCCCCGTGTCCCCTAAGGGTAAGTGGTGTTGTATAAAGTCCATATTATCACTACTAGAAACAGGGCAGTCTTAACCCTTTAGGAGGCCTAAAGCGAATACAAGAATTGGAGCCTTTTTGTAGAAAAATAATAATGTATAGTCATTTGGCTAACGGTATAATCGACCAAATAAACCGGACGGGTTGTGCGGGTAACATGTATTAAAATTTCTACTTTTATAGTTTCCTTATACGAATAAAGATCTTGATCAATTCAAGTAGTTACCTAGCCAAATGCAATTAGATCATAGTTTCTTTATAGGATATATATAACTCAATTCTTGATCAAAAGCCTCATTTGGATTACTCCATATATAATTAAAAAAATAATTTATTAGATATTGGAGGCCCTTTGGAAAGTGAGGCCAAAGCCATTGCCTTATTTAGATTATGCTTCAGCCGGCCCTGACTAGAAAATGGGACAATTTCCTAAACAATTTTTTTCGTCATAGATTCCAACACTTTTATGACGAATTTTCTACAAATTTTTTTTTCAAGATTTTGTGACAGATTTTAGACGCATCCACGACGAAAGATAAGAAAACCCTAATTAATTGACAGTTGCGTCACAAGTCTGTCGGAAATAATCTACAAAAGGTTAATTATTATTGTTTACCGAATAAATATTTATATAAGAAAAAAAAGGGAAAATAATATCGTTTCCTACACATTTACGACGAAATATTTATTTTTTAATTAAATTAAACCATCCGTCGGAATTGCGTCACAACTTGTGACATGTTTCCGATAAAAAATAAGAAACCCCTAACTAATTGACAGTTGCGTCACAAATCTATCAGAAATAATCTATAAAAGGTTAATTATTATTGTTTACCGAATAAATATTAATATATGCAAAATAAATAAGGGAAAATAATAATATTTTCTACACAATTCTGACAAAATATTTATTTATTAATTAACATAAATCATCCGTCGGAATTGCATAACAACTTGTGACACATTTCCGACAAATATCCTTGTATTAAACACAAATACAAGGCTATATACTATTATATTTATAAATAATTATAAAATAAACATATTACCTATACATTTATGACAAAATGCTTATTTTTTAAATATAATTGTCAAAAAGGCTTAGGAAACAATCCATGTATGAATACAATTTCCTATGCATTTATAACACTTCTTATTTATTTGTCAGGATTGGGTCACAAAAAATACTCAGTTTCCTCGGAAAGCTGTTACAAAATTATGTGATTTTTATTTTTAGTTTTTGTTTTTTTTGTGTCAGAAATTTGTAACATCACTTCTAATTTATTTGTCGGAAGTGGGTCACAAATAATGTTGTATTAAAATTTATTATTTTTTTTGTCCGAAATGTGTAGTTAAAAAAATAAATGCTAAAAGATAATAATTAAATATATTGTAGGAGATTCGTAGCAATTTGTGACGTAATAGTTTTGTAGGAAACATGTAGGAAGTTGCGTAGGAAATGCGTTGGAAAAGAGTTTCCTATGAGATGTTTTCCTATATCAGGTGTTTGTCATAAATGCGTAGAAAAGCCAGTTTTATGACGCATTTGCAACGAAAACTAGTGTAAGAAGTTTCGGATTTTATAGTAGTGATTTTTTAATTTCATTTAAATTTATTATTTTATTAAAAATTATAAAATTAAATAAAAATTACACAACTGAAATAAAAAAAAGACATGATTAAAATGAATTTACATTACTAAAATAAAAGATACATAATCTTAAAATAAAATACATTAAAAACGACTTAAATAAAATAAATAGTACCTAACTAAAATAAAAAATTACTGAATTAAAATAGATAACCCACTCATCATGGTTTCTCACATTCATCACGCTGAAGCGTGATTGTGTGGGCCGCCTCAATAGTTTAATCCCCCATTAGCAACTACTCGTCGTTTATCGACTCGTTGAAGACTATCTTAAATCTTCTTGACATTACTTGGATCTCCCTAAACTTGAATGAATATCATAAACCTTACGCTGGGTTTCATCCACATGTTGACGAAATTGTGCAAACAAAATGACAACGATACTTCACGCCGAATTTGCTTGGCGAGAGCCACAAACTTGTAGCCAAAATGATCTCCTTTTCTTCGGTCTAATTTCTTACCATTTGAAAACTTAAGAATAACAATTTGGGAATGAAGGATTAGAGAGTAAGTTGTGTGAAAGATTTGAGGTGAGTTGTTATAATGTATATATAAAAATTATAAGTTTTAAAATAGCTTTTATTTTTTTACAGCTGAGAAATGGTTCACTAGTACACAAGTAACCATTAGACGGGGTTCAATTTTGTTTTTAGACGCGGTAATGCTCATAACCCCGTCTAAATATACACACACAATCTCATGACATCAGGATCCTAACGAAATATCCTTACGAACCCTGACTTAAAATATGCTTACATAGCTTTAGACGGTGTTTTACAAACCCCGACTTAAAATATAATTTAACACTAATAAAATTCACGTCTTTTGATATGAACCCCGACTTAAAATATGCTTACATAGCTTTTGACGGTGTTTACAAACCCCTGACTTAAAATATAATTAAAGAATGATACGATGGAGTCTTTTGATATGAACCCCGACTTAAAATATGCTTACATAGCTTTAGACGGTGTTTACAAACCCCTGACTTAAAATATAATTAAAGAATGATAAGATAGAGATATATATTATTTGAATTTTTTAAGTATGATATGGATAGAGATAAAAGGCCATGTTTCCTAGTTGTAGTAAGTTTGTAATTAATTAGGATAGTAGCTTAGGTTTATAAATATGCAAGGTTGAGTTTTGAATAAGAAAAAAAGTTTGTTTCCTTTTGGTGCTATAACGTTTATTCTCTTTGATCAAAGGTTGTAAGCAAGAGTATTAATTGGAGTTGTGCGTTCTTGGTTCACTTGTGTAAACGACCTCAGGTTTAACAATCATCTCCATCAAAATTCTACATTTTTTTAACCCATCATTGATAACCATCAAGAGTTACAAGGTTAGTAATTTTGTAATGATATTAATGTCCTGTTTATTTGTAGAATCATAGTTATATATTTTTACTTGCTTTTACAAAATTATTATATATGTGTTTTATGTGGTGGATGATGAATCTATATTGATGTGATAATTACAGCTGTTTTATATAAAATTATTTGTCGTCTGTTATGATTTTATTGTGGTAAATTTGATTATTGTGAAAAATATGCAAGTTATTTATGTTATAAAACCACTGTGAAAAATATAACTACTTTTGTGTACAACTGATCAAACAAAGGGCTCATTCACATCCCTCACACCTGCTTTAGATGAACACGTCTCCTCAACAGGTTGTATGGAAGTTGGCTAGATATTTTACTCAATAAAATGTAAATTCTTTGCAAAGAATTTCCTTCATTTCTATTTCTGCCTACAATTATCGATTCATGTGCACCAAGAAGACCTCTGCGCAGGCTCTTCTGTCTGCGCGGCGTAGACCACGCGTAGACATTGTCACGCACAGACTGTTTGTTTTTCTGAATATGTTTCATTAAAAAAAGGCCTGTGCGAGGTCTTCTTTGTGCAGACTTGGTCCAGCCACTTCTAAGATCTTCTAAGGTCTGCAGAGGGTTAAACACCACCACCCACCATCACCGATCACCACCCACCACCACCGACCACCACCCACCACCACCACCACCGTCTATCACCACCACCACCATCCACCACCCACCACCGTCCACCACCCACCACCGTTGACCACCACCGCAGTCGACCACCACCGTCCATGACCACCACCGCCGTCGACCACCACTGTCCATCACCACCACCACCACCGGCCACCACCCATCAACGTCCACCACCCACCACCGTTCATCTCCACCACCACCTTCCACCACTCACCACCCACCACCATCGTCTACCACCATCACCGTCCACCACCACCACCCACCCACTCACCACCACCGTCCGTATACCACCACCAATTTATTTTAGAAGTCTGCATAAGTTAAAAAAACAAACAATCTTCTTCTTGCAGATTGCAGACATTTGGTCCATCTCTTCTGCTACAGATGTGGTTTGCAAACTGCAGACATTTTACATCTTAAAAAACAAACAGCACCTAAGCAAACTTATTTTTAGGCTCAGGCTCGTTTAAGCTCGACCCGTTTTGAGTATTTTTCTAAGCCGTTTCGAGATAATAATAATAATAATAATAATAATAATAATAATAATAATAATGATGATGATGATGATGTCAATCCGTGTGCACAATCTTGATTAAATCTGACCGTCCATATGCAATAGATCCAATGGCTCTTGTTTTATACACTCATCTAAAGCAAAAAAGGGACATTTTCCCTCCTGCACATCTTTCTTTCACTTTCCCCTTTTCACTTCTAAGATTCATCCACGCTCTCAATTTCTTTCCCCACCTCCTAAGTTTCTCCATCGCTAAAATAACATACACTAACAACTGTTGATCATACGCGAACAATCTGCTTGGAATTTAACTCCGGCCATTGTTGAACAAGCCCTAACCACGTCGAACAAGCTGTTCGGGACGAACAAGCCCTAACTTCCATCTCGAAATCGGTAGCAGCAGACATCAGTATTTTGGCAGACGAGGAGTCGCCGGCCATGGCCTACGGCGGGCCTCCTCATCCCGGTTACACACCTCGCTGATGGCGATGATGGTGGTTGTGTAGTGTTTCATTTACGGCTCCAATCCTTCACCCAGTACCACCCTGTTCTGCTAAACACACACGGCGCCACTGCGTTGCTACGGCGGAGCCGGCGTCTTCACTTCAATTTCCGGTAAATCGTTCGTTCTTTAACCTAATTATTTTAGTGTTTCATCAATGATGTGTATCGATCTCGATCGTCTGTTAGTTTTTTTTTTTATTTTTTTTGTTAAATCGGATCTGGGTTTTGTGAATTTTTGTTGATTGATTTGTGAAATTGAAATTATTGTAAAGTTATTATTTGGATTTAGGTATATGATAAGGTGTTGAATTGTTTTAAGTTTTGGTGTGATTGATTCTGTTATTTGATTTGTGAATTGGATGATAAAAAGTGGTGATTTTTTATTAATTTGTTATTGTGATTTATATGATGGAGATTATGAGATATTATGGTGATTAGTGTTCTTTAATTGAACTTAAATATGTGTTGTAGGTGTATGGATTATGTGATTTTAGTTATTTTGATCCTAATTAAATTAAAAAAGTTAGAATTTTTAAGTTTTTAACCACTCTGATTTGATTAATTGAACTGAAGGTTGCGCGAAAGTGGCTCGACTCCTTTCTTGAGTTGAGATAAATTATTTCCTGAAGTTTTGATTTATTCAATGTTTTTGTTATATGTAAATTGGTGTTTTTTTAAATTACTATCTTTATGCTTGGTTCTAAATTTTGTGACTTAACACATCACAACGTGCGTCTTTGGTTTAACGTTTTTACGTTTCGTTCTAAATTTTGCGACTTAACACGACGCAACGTGCGTGTGTGGGTGAACATTTTTACATCGTCTATTTTTTCCCCGTTTGACAGGTTTAACTTAACATGCGGGTCCTAGATCGACTGCGTCTTTGGTTTAACGTTTTTACGTGAAGAGATGTAACTTTCCGCAATCGTCTTCCTGCTTGGTATGAAGTTTCTACCATCAGCTTTGTTTAGTTTTTGTGCCATGGCTTAATTTATGTGGTTTACTTTCACTTAATTGCTGATGAAACATTAGACTCACATTTAAGTAATCTATTTGACGAGTTTCTGTAAATGCTTATTGTTAACAATAATGTTTTTCAACCAAAATTTCATCTAGCTTGGAACTCACAACATTATTGTCGTGAACCAAATATTGTATCACCATACCAAATGGGATCCTACTGGTTCACTTCTAGCTTCATGCTCAGATGATTCTACTGCCAAGGTGGTTTTTTATTATGCATGTTATTTTGATGTTTTAGGGGCATGATAGTCTTTTTACACAATTGGATTAATTACGAAAATCATTCATGATATAGATATGGAGCTTGAAGCAGGATATCTGTTTGCATGATTTGAAGGAGCATACAAAGATACAACATGACGACACATTAAATAGTCTATCTAAATGTGATTAAAATTATAGAATGTTTTTGCTATTTTTAATATTATTATTTTATATATTTGCAGGAAATATATACCATCAGATGGAGCCCCACGGGTCCAGGAACTAATAACCCTAACCAGCCATTAGTGTTGGCAAGGTAACTACCATAATTTCTTTTCTATACTTTGGGTTGAGTTTCATCTCAAACGGGTCAAATAAACTTTGGGATGTGTTGCATCTCAAACGAGTCAAATAAACCTTGGGTTTTGTTTTATATCAAACGGGTCAAATAAACCTTGGGTTGTGTTTTATCTCATATGGTTGGGTTGTGTTTTATCTTAAACGGGTCGAGTAAACTTTGGGTCGTGTATTTTCGAATGGGTAAATAGGTTGAAAATCGCCAGACGTCTATTTTATTGCATACAACCTCCTAACCATTATTTTGAAAGACTCATTTTTGTATTAGATCATTGTAACGGGTTAGTTAAACTTTTTCGTATAGCTAGAGACTTATGTCGTTCCACGGAACGTGTTTAACAAAGTTAAAAACGCGTCACGTCACGCGTGGCACCACACTTTAATGTCATTATCCTAACACGTATCACAAAGTCACAAACGTGACATTGCCGCCGCAACGCGCGGCACGGGCAAAAACCTAGTTTCTAATAATTATAATATTTTCTATTTTTTAGATGTGGAACACTCACATTTGATATGCTCACACACACATACAAGTAGTTATGTGTTTGTAACAATTTGTTCGTTGATGTTAACTAATTTCTAATAATTATAATATTTTCTATTTTTTAGATGTGGAACACTCACATTTGATATGGTTAATGTAAGTTTGTTTTCTATTTCCTAGTTTGATTTTCAAAAATTTGAATAAATAATAATTGTTAATTTATTGTAGTGCAATCAACAAGCTGAGACATGGGAATGCGGCTATATACTTCTTCAATCTATGTTCGACTTTGTCAATGTGTATCAAAAGCAATTTCCCAGGGTAAGTCTATTTCTTAATTATTTTTTAGATGTACATAAGTATATACAAGATAACATGCGCAAAAATGCTCACACACACATACAAGTAGTTATGTGTTTGTAACAATTTGTTCGTTGATGTTAACTAATTTCTAATAATTATAATATTTTCTATTTTTTAGATGTGGAACGACACGAAAGTGGCTACAGATGAAGATATAGAAAAGACGTTGAAGGAATTGATGCCAATTTTATTTGACTGGTTGGGTATTCCTTAGTTTAAATATAGTTTGTTTATGGTTTTGAATAGATTAAGTAGTGAATTGTTATTTTACCAATTAATATTGTAGACTTTCGGGTTGAATGTGTATTGGGTCACTTTTTTACTTGTCCGGATTTGACTACGTTGAATATATAAAAGGATTGATTGGATTTGACGTCTATGTTGGAGTGCATATTATTTTTTTACTGCATATTATGTCATTTTTACGTATCTCTTTTTTACTACAGATTTTTATTTGAAATTTGACAGCATAATTTGTTGTTCTTACAACATTGATCATAAGTCGCGGTTCATCCAACACCGACTAAAACCTTTCTTAAAATTGTAAAACTATTTTAAGTCGCGGTTCATTCAACACTGACTAAAAAGTTTTCCTAAAATTGTAAAATGATTTTAAGTCGCGGTTCATAATGCTGACTAAAAATATTTCTGTAAAAGTATGAACATCTTTTTAGTCGCGGTGGTTTATTTTAAGACAGGGTTCAGCAAACCGCGTCTTATAAACAACCCATTTTTAGCCACGGCATTTTAAGTCGGGGTTTGAAACCGCGACTAAAAACTATTTTAACCCCGTCTAATGCTCACTTCTGTACTAGTGGTTAAAAGGGGTGGTTCCCCCTTGATTTCTCCTTTGGAGCTCGTTACTGCCTTTACAAGGCAGCGGGTTCGATACCAGTATTTGAAGATAAAAAACGGTAACAAATACGCCAAAAGTCGGCACCGAAAATAATCCGGTTTGGAAAATTCAATACTCGTTCCGAACCGTTACCATTTACTCATCCCTAGTGTTAACGTGGTGATGTGGGGGGAACTATGCCACACCGCATATCCTAAAAAAAAATTAAAATATAAATTTCTCTCCGTTAGTTTCGAGAAGGATTTTTCTCCTTAGCCAATACTTGTTTGTGTAGTATTATAATGCTAACGTCATGCATGAGCGAAACGTTGGCTAGATAAGTCAGGCACCGCCACGTGTGAAGAGAAGTATTACAACGTGTTGAGCTTGAGACCTCAAACAATGGTTTGAAGCTTTGATGTGTATATGCCATTGCATATTTTGTGATAAGATCTTGTATTCTTGTAAGATCATCGAGTTCTTGAAAGGTCGGAATGCATAAACTGACGTAATCGGATGAGTCGGTAACCTCAATCGAAATGGAGATGTCGTTCTTATATTCGTTTGAACAGAAATCAGACTGACAAAATGAAGAAAGATGCACCACGTCTTTCAGCAAGCAAGAGATAGAAAGAATATAAATTATTATATATTTTTTTTCCAAGTTTGTTATAGTAACGTATGATTTACCGTATTTAATAATAAAATGGAGTGAGATCAAATACAAAACATGTTTCGTATACAAACTGTAATGACCAATTAAAAAAGTGTCATGTGTCATCTAACCAATTATAGAAAATGGCAAAATAATAACTTAAATAATATTAATTATATTGAAGGGAAAAGATCAAATAGGAAGTTTATTTTGGCTAGGAAGTGTAGGAAGCAATATGATTAGGACATGTGGCAACATTTAAAATAAAGAAAAAGGGTATTTTAGTCAATCCAACCCTTTCTTCTTCCTTTTCAAAACCCAGTAACTTCAAAACCCACCATTTTCAAAATCCACCATCTTCAACCATTTCTTCACTTTCTATCTCAATAATCACTACATTATAGTGCGATTTTCATCACAAATCAATGATTCAAACACCCGATCAACGTGTTCTTCAGTTTTTTTTTTTTAAGAAAACCCAGTTTAATTTCATAAAAAATCTCGTTTTTCCGATGATTTTGGAGATAATCACTCGATTCGTTCGATTCGAGCGCTGATAAGTGTTTCAATCATTCAAACTTCGTCAATTGTTGAAGAAATCATTTCGATCCATGTAAGAAATTCTTTAATTTCATTTTTACGATCTGGGTTTTTGATTTAGTCATTGCGTTTTACGATCTTGGCGGGGGTCCGGGGGCAGCGCCCCTGGTAACGGGGTCCAAGGGGCAGAGCCCCTGGCTGGGAAAAATGCATCAGAAAAATTAATTTTCTGTAAATTGCCTCTGGAAAACTGCATTCGTAGACAGTGTTTCTGGTTCTGTAAACAACAGGTTCTGGTCATTGCGTTTTAGTTAGATTCTGGTTCTGTGAACAACAGTTTCTGGTTCTGTGAACAACAGTTTCTGGTCATTGCGTTTTAGACAGTTTCTGGTTCTGTGAACAACAGTTTCTGGTCATTGCGTTTTAGAAATAAAACATTTTTGAAGTGTTTTTACTCATTGCGTTTTAGGTAAACACAATTTTATGTGTATTCAGTTCATTGCGTTTTAGAGAGAACAGTTTCTTTTGTGTTTTTAGGCCATTGCGTTTTAGAAATAAGACATTTTTATGTGTTTTCTAGGCATTGCGTTTTAGAAATAAGATATTTTTAAGTGTTTTCTGTCCATTGCGTTTTATAAAGTACACTTTCTTTTGTGTTTTTGGGCTATTGCGTTTTAGAAATAAGACATTTATTTGTATTTTCTGGTCATTGCGTTTTAGAAATAAGACATTTCTTTGTGTTTTTGGTGCGTTGCGTTTTAGAAAGAGTCATTTTTTTACGTTTTTTTTTCATTGCGTTTTACGCAACTGGGTTTTCTCCATTGCGTTTTACGCAACTGGGTTTTCAAAAAAAAATTTCGAAAATATAGCAATAGTATACTCGTTTTAAAGATAAAAAAACGCTGGTTTTTTTGGTGCAATTTTTATAAAAAAATAATGTCGTATGAAAAAGTTATTAACGTTTAAAAAATGAGGGGGAATTGGAGGAGAGAGAAACTATTGTGCTGGATTGACTAGAATGCCCCTAACAAACCCACGCGCCTCTTTTTTTTGCTTCAATTTCATTCATTTAATCTTAGTCCTTTATTAATTAAATGGATGGTCAAAATCACTTCCTAGCATTCCTAGCCAAATAAACTTACTATTGTATCTCCACCCTTATATTGAATTCTTTATAATCTATATCTATACTATATAATAAAAGAAACCACTTTAGGGACACTTGTCATCATGTTAGGCCATCTCTTATAGATAATTATTATTTTAGTTTAATCTATTCTAATTAATTATAGATAAGCCTTATTTAAATTAATATCTTATATTTTGAAGTCTATTTTTTGGATATTGGTTCTTCAAAGCCGTATGTTTAGTTAGAATCAAGATTTTGGATCTGCATTTTTCTTTATTGAGTAGATTAGAATCTTAATATATGGTTGTTTATGTGATTTGAATTTAGTTATAAATGACTTGATATATAATAAAAGAAAGAGTAAATTACGTTTTTGGCCCCTGTAGTTATATCACTTTTACTATATTAGCCCAAAATAAGAATTTTTAACATATTTGCCCCTATGGTCTCTATAACTAACCATTTTGGCCCCTAAGTCTAGAGATCATGGGGGCCAAAATGGTTAGTTATAGAGACCAATGTGGCCAAAATACGAAAACCAAACTTTGTATTAATATATTAAGTATTTTTATTTTCACTATACAAAATTACATTTACTCGACCCATGTAATACATGAGGTTTTTTAAAATATAACTTTTTTATTATTTGATATATAAAATTAGATTTATTCAATTCGTACAATACACGGAGTTTTTTAAGGATATATATATTTTTTATTATTTAGTACAGAAAATTACATTTATTAAAATTGTGTAATGTGCATATTTTTAAAGATGTAATTTTTTTTTGTTATTGGTATATAAAATTACATTTATTCAACCCGTGTAATAAATGAGGTTTTTTAAAGATAGGTTTTTAAAGATATATTGTTTTATTATTTAGTATATAAAATTTATTTATTTAACCCCGTGTAATACAACAACAACAACAACCATACCCAGTGTAATACACGGGGTTATAACCTAGTTATACTAATAACCAATTAATTCTTTATTTGGATCTTTCTTTTGTTTTCAATGTGCTAATATAATTCTTCATAAAAAAAAATGATGATATCATTCAAATATGTGCTAAAATCAATTATCTTGATTAATTTTCATTTGCTAATATGATTCGAAAGTGCTACTTTTATGTATGTATTATTTTAGTATGTGTTAATTTAAATTTTTTTAAGTGATAAGATCTGTTCTCACGATTTATAGGATAAATATGATCGGTACCGTAAGCGAATTGAAAAGATTAATATTGTATCAAACTAATTTTCGATCTTTGTTTTATAAAGTGAGCTCATCTTTTTAGAGATGGTAATATACTTGAAAATATAACCAAACATACCCAAATATAACAAGATTTTTTTTCAAAACTTATACTTTTTTAAGACTAACTAGGTTTAAAGAAGTTTGCCGCGTTGCGGCGAATTTCTTTTGTTATTTAGTCTGTGTTTACATGTGTTTTGAAATCACTGCGAGCGTGTTGCGAATGGAACTGTTTACAAGAATAAAAAGAAAATGTAGAAAAAAACACTAAAAGATAACCGAAAGAAAATCAACCAAAAAAGTTGTATGGTAACGATGTTGTTCGTATGAAACCCGTGGTCAGAGATGATCAAATTGTTCTGGGTACCGATACCAAATTTGCCGAACCGAAAGATCTTAAGTACCAATTCGGTACCGACTTTTGGCGTTCCTGGTACCGGTTCACTACCGTTTTTTACCTTCATATATCGGTACCGTAACCGGTATTTTCGGTATCAGTACCGATTCTGTATCGGTTGGCACCGAACTCATCCCTACCCCTGAAACCAAAAAAAAAATTAAAAGTTGAAGAAAATCAACAAAAAAAGTTATACGATACCGTTGTTCGTACGGTAACCGTGATCAGGGATGCGCAAATGGTACCGGGTAGCAGCACTGAATTTCCCGAACCAAAAGATTTCCAATATCATTTCGGCACCAACTTTTGGCGTTTTCTGTATTAGTGCCGGCTTTTACCTTCATGTACTGATACCGAACATGACCGTACCGATATTTTCGATACGAGTACTGGTTCGATACCGGTTGGCACCAATCTTATCCCAACCCCTGATATTAAAAAAAGGATTAAAGTTAAAAAGTAAAGAAAATAACTATTATTATAATATTAAAATAATAAAAGTATTAAAAAAACTATATATTATTATAATATTAGAATCACTATTCATTTCAATTCGTTTATTAATATATAGTAAAGTAATAATAATATATAGTAATAATATATAGTAATATATAGTAATATAGGTTGGGGTTTTTGAGTTTTGGTTTAGATGTTGATTATTGAATCTGTAAAAAAACAGAATATTGCAAAAGTCAAAACAATATGATCAAAAAATAAACAAGTTATGAAGTTCATCTTCTCTCAAATATAGTGAATGTTGAACAGTAACATCTGTTTGAAGAACTTGAAGATCTGTTGAAGACCATGAAAGCACTGTTAGAGAAGAAAAAAAGTTTGTTCAAGGCCAAAGCCTTGTTGAAGGTTAAAGCACTGATGAAGATGACCAAATATCTGTTTAGGCCTGAACCAGTGGCGGAGTTTGACCAAAAGTTTTGAGGGGGCGTAAAGTCATAGGACCCAATTTTTTTTCCTATCGTTATGTTTCGGGTCGGGTTGAATAATATATATATATATATTAATGGATCCTGGAAGAAGAACTACAACTCACCTCGACGACCTTCAGATTTAAAGTGGTAACAAACTTTACTTTGATTTATATATATATTGTATAAATCTTAAGGCAAAATAATTAGGGGTCAATCCTATATAATTTTAAAATTTTCAAACGAAAATTGGAAATTATACACCTCAAACCGAAACATTGGAGGGGGCGGGTGCACCCCCAGTACCTACTAACCTGCGCCCTAACCTGAACAAATGTTCGGAATCAACAAACATAGGTTTAAAGAACAAAGGTCAATCAATACAACAATTGTCTGTATAACAGTGTTTGTTTGTCGTAGAACAGATGTTAGGTTCTATCATATGTTTCTAACATCTATGGAATCTAATCTGCTAGGAATGTTAGATGTCGCTATCAGGGTAATGTTAGCCCTGATTGCTAACAGATGTTTGTACTTCCTATAAATCGATCTCACCTCTTAGAGATCTAATTATCACCTTTTATCTTTTTGTACGAACAGAAAGTTATATGTTCATGTTGAGGGGGAGTGAAAGTCATAATTTTAATATTGTAATCTTTTGATTATGAATTGAAAACATTATGACAACTTTACAGATTTTTATTTGTATTAAATTTCACCGCATTAATTATTTGTATTTATACTTCACTCATTTTCACTATTCCATTACAAAACAAACACAAATTAGAGACTCAGAACCTAACAATTGGTATCAGAGTTTTGTCACATTAAACTAGATTTCACACTCCGTCTAACACAAAAAGACCAGCTCATATAACCGATAACCAACTATTTATTTATCGAATTACTGAGTCAAAGTATCAAATCACAAAGTTTTTTAGCGATACTCTGATTTTCAAAAAGATCAAAAGGATGTCACAAAACAATCACGATCCCCACAACACTAGTTTCAGTAATAAGCCTCTTATTCTTGTTAGATCAGAATACAATATCTGGCAACGTCGAATGGCCATGTACTAGCTCAACAGAACACAGGATGTTGGAAGTCTGTTATATTAAGACCACATGTTCCAATGGTACCAAGTACCGAAGATCCTAGAGTTCAAGAGCTAAAGAAACAAGAAAACTATTCCGAGTAGGATTATTAAAAGTTTGAGTTAGATGCAAAAGCATTCAATATTGTTGCTAGGGCACCACCAAACGAAATCTACGCCGGCTTATTACACTGTAATAGTGCAAAAGAATTGTGGGATGCTTTTAAAAGAAAATTTCGGTAGAACAGAGGATGTGTTTAAATAGATGCATGAAACTCTCAACCAACAATATGAGACCATCAGCCATGAGGAAAATAAACTCCAAGAAGAAATGACTGATGGTGAAGATCATAGATCGTTGATGTTGAGAGTGCAATCAATCTATTACAAACATTTGTTTGTAAAAAGGTTGATAAAGAAGGTGTAAAAGACCATGATCACTGGAATTCCACTGAATGTGATTGTGATTGTGCTTTAATGGATGCCTGTGAGTTCAGGAACGAATCGTTATGATCACAAGCTCTGCGGTGAATTCGGTTTAACGTGGGGAATCTGTTAAACCGAACCGTAATCGTGCACACAAAGGTAAATAAAAATCGTTTTATTACGATTTAACGACAACCTGACAGAGTTTCGATGCTATTTGACATACACAACCTAATCTAGATCTTGTGCGGATGTGTTCTTCAAAGACTTGAGCTTGTGCGGACTTGTCTCACTTGAACGGATAAGAAACTTGATATTTATAGGTAAAGCCATCCGTGCGTATGAAATTTGTATCTATCTATGCGATTGTAATCATTCCATACGTATGTATGTAATAATGTCATCCAAGTTCCCTGCATGCATTCATATTGATGAGGTTGTTGTAATATTTGTGATATTTTAAGTATGATGCCATCATATTAAATGATGACATCATACTTGAAAGAACCTGCACTCTTCATATCGTGTCGTATCGAAACCTAAACCAATCTAATCAGTCCTAACAAAACCTAGTGAAACCTCTGTTCGGTATTTTTACAGACTCAAGACATTAGACATTACACGTACAACTAGATTTCTATCTATGGCCACACAGATAGTGCACTAACAATCTCCCCCTTGGACATAGCTAGAAGTCTGTGATGTTTAGTCTTGATCTACCACGGATAACATATTCAAGTGGAACCATAGTCTCCCCCTTGAATGATGCTCCGAATCTTTAAGATTTGATGTTTATGAACAAATACATGTGTAGGACCGGTTTTGACACCGTTCGATTGCGTAACGGACGTTCGACGTGCGGAATCCGTGAACGTACGTGACCGAACACACAATAACGTACTAGAAACGTGATTTTATTGAAGAATAGACGTGTAAGATACAAGAATCACGTAGAGAGTACTTTCTCTCTCTAGACTTTCTCTCTCTAGACTTGAATCTCCTAAATCACAAAATGAGCAAAAGTCTTCCAAAAGTCTTACAACTTATGACATAACACTCTATTTATAGGTCAAGGCTAATTAATGAAACTTTTCATTAATTACAAGATTGCCACCTTGCCTTTTTATCTAAATGTAATACTTTAACGACTTGATATCTTCAGTTCCTCGCTACTGCTCGGATTGACGAAGGCGATAGACATAAAATGCATCAACAATCTCCCCCTTGGATATTGCCGCAGTCAATCCTTAGTCAAACTTGTAGCGATTTGTCTTTCTCTCTCTCTTGATTCTTGCTCGAACAGAATCCTGGTGGATCTGTTTTCGGCTTTAGCTCCCCCTTTTGGTAGTCTCTTCAGGCTCCCCCTTTCGTCAAGCTTCCGTGCTTTTGGGATCGACGCCTTGCTTTTCGTAGCCAAAGAATCAAAACCTACACGTCTCAACCTTCTCGTAAGACAAAATAATTTTGACTCTAAAAGAATTCACTCAAAATTCTCAAACATATAACACACAATATTGTGATTCAAATTAATGAATCATCTAAACTTTTGAGGATTATCTTCCAACTTCTCATCATCTTAACCAAACCAATTGTTCATCTTGTTTAGCCTTTGAGATTTTGAATATCAGCTTTCCAACATCAGTTGTCGAAAATCTTTTTGGATTTTTCAAAAACATAAATGCAATAACAGAAATAAAATACAGAAATAACATATGTACAAACACTATTTTTTGTGAGTTTGTGAAAAAGGATCATATCAGTTTTTGAGACACATCACAAGCACCGTTAAGCTTTTAATCGTTTTAAGTTCTAAACGATTCACGTTGATTGACGATATAATTGTCCTCTTAAGCTCAATCTAAAAACTTTCAAAATGCTTACCGATACGTTAAGGTATATTAATTTTGCACTAAATTCTTATGGACCCCACGATCTCAGCATATCCCCTCATCATGCAATACACTAACTCAAGTAATGCCTTTAAACTTTCATCAACTGTGATATGTGCGAAAACAAAGCAGAATGTTTAAACATTAACAATCAGGTCGATACTTCCGTATACGCAGAGAAAGTCCAATGTTTAAACAAAATAAGAAAAATAAAATAAGTTGAAGTTGTTTAGGCTTTAACCACCAGGTCGATACTCCCGTATACGCAGAGGAGGTCCAAAGCTTAAACGAAACACCAAAGAAAATAAAGCAGAACGTTTAGGCAACAACATCCAGGTCGATACTCACGTATACGCAGAGGATGTCCGATGCTTAAACAAAATAAAGAAATAAAACAAGTTTAAATCTTTGCAAAATAAAATGCACAATCACAGCGACTTTTTAGCAAAGTTGTGAAAGTTCACAAACTTAACCAGTTTTATGTCTATCGACAATCAGCGATTACTGAGTAGGCACACAGTCAAGAAGGACAAAACTAAGTACTATGCTTTTGACCATGTTTCCCACTAGAACTAGGCATTTTGTTTTAGATTTGTATCGTTTTCGCAAATCTACTAGTCTAGCTGAGCCTATCGTCACATCGTTAGTGAGACCGTTTATCACATTTTAACTTTACATTTCTTTAGCATGCTGTGACAGTCCAACTGATTTTCTATCATTTCCTCTTGTATCAGCAAAACTCATTTTTAAATTTTTCAATGTTTTTGACATTTTCAAATTTTCAAATTTTTTTTAAAAATTTTTACTCCCCCTAAAATCAAAATATGTCTCAATTTTGATTTTCTGGGAAAATTTGAAAAACAGCTGTACAAGAAACGTGACAACATGATGAGAATCACTTCAATTCTCCATTCACTTGGCTTGAACAATCAGAACTCCCCCTCACAACAAACTATTTTCCCATTGTGATCTCAAAACACTTAAGTTTGTTTTAATCAAAATGGTTTTTCCGGAAAATTAGTTTTGTGTGACGTTTCACAAACATGGGGATCTTTCATCACTTTGTTTTCTTCAATCACTTGTAAAAATTTAACATTTGTAAGATCAATCCACAAACATCACTTGTAGAAAATCAAGTACAACTTAATGTCCTTGATTTACCACTTGTAAGTCGAAATATCACATTCGTGAATTTCTCAAGAAATATGCCGATTCCTACTCCCCAATTACCAACCTGGGAGTTCCGGCATGTCAGGTTTTTCAATTTAAAGAGATTCACCCAAGCCTGACGGTCCTTGGGTGTTTTGAACATACCTTTTTAATTCATAAAATTCTTTAACCCCTTTGACTTTCCCGTCAACCATTTTTCCAAAAATGTTTAGAACATTGGGGTTAAAGGCTTTTTCAACATCAAAATCTTTCTTTTCAGAAAAAGATTGATTTAAAATCTCAATTTCGTCAACTTTTTGTTTATAATTTTCAGCTCGCAATGGTGGAAAGTTGATATCATCCATTGGCGGAACTAAATTTTCTCTTTTTTTATCAACAAATGGCTCCTCTGATTTTGACGAGTCAGGATCATCGCCAACACGTAGCTCCTTTGTTTCCGAAGAAACAAATTCATCGCTAACCACTTCAACCTTCTTTATCTCCTCTTTTGTCCTCAGATTTGCATCTGACGAATTCGGTTTACTTGACTTTGTTGTCGAGTGAAGCGATTCATCAGCACTCTTATTTGTTGTACCCGAGTACAAAATCCTTTCAAGATACTCTCGAGCTTTCTTTCTTTTCTTTCTCAGTCGGTCTTTTTTTCGGTTCTTTCACTTCTTGTTGTTTCTGTGCTCTGGGCTTTTCATCGACTTTAACTGATTTTTTCTTCTCTACTTTCTGAGATTCAGCCCTCGATCTTTCCATTGATCTCATTGGGCAATCTCTTGCAATGTGTCCTTTGATTTGGCATTCATAACATCTTCTTGTCTCAAATCTCTGTCTCTGGCAGTTAACAGTAATGTGTCCTTGAAAACCACAGTTGTAACACACCCTGTTATCATACCATGTACCACCTTCACACCAAACGCTCAGATCATAGCATTGTCTGGCTTTGTGGTAATCATCACTTCTCCTATAAGCTTGATTTGACGCTTGAGCACTGTGGTCAAACCTGCACCACTTATTACCAACTTTTTGTGAGTTTAAATTTTCAACTTTTTGTGATTTTTTATAATGATTGAATGACTGAACTGATGAGCTTTTATTGTTGTTTTGAAAATTTTTCGGATTTTTAACTTTTTGTTTCTATTCTACAACCTTCTTAACAGGTTTTTGCTTAGAACATTCACCTGTTTCAGTAGATTGAAAAACAGTATTTTTAAATTTTTCTTGTAGATCTAAAAATAATTTTTGTTTAGCTTGTTTTTCATTTTCATCATCAGCTCCTTCATCACAATCCTCAACTTTGACATTGTCAAAGTTTGTGACATTGTCACTTATTGAAACAGAATTGATCGGTTTTGGACATGGAATATTCAAATACTCTGAAGAAGTCACAAAACCTTTCAATTTTGTTTCAAGCTCTCTGATGTTCTTTCGAGCTTGCTCACCTTCTTTTTCAAGTTGAATAATCTTTTCAAGATGAGAATTGATCATTTTTTGCTTTTTGATGTTGTTTTTGCTAAACACATCTCTCCCATCTTCAAGAATTTTAATTTGACTTTGAAATTCTTTTTCCATTTTTAATTTTTCATTTTCAAAATTTTTCAGTTTATCTTCAACAATTTTTACATTTTCTTTCAACTTTTTGTTTTCCAATGTCAAACTGTTCAAACCACTCAACAGTTTGACATTTTCAGATTTCAAATTCTCAAAATTTTCCTTCATTTCAAGAATCTGTTTATCAGCAGATTTCTTTTCATTCTTCATCACTGAAATCTCTTCAGTTTGTTCCTCTCCCACTTGGACACCTTTACTCTTGCTCTTCTTTAATATTGATTTTACACTTTGACTTTTCTTCTTCTCAGCATTGATCACCATCTGTTCTTCAATCTTTTTAATGAGTGGAGAAATTGTCAGTTGAGAAAATTCTCCAGAAGTCTTCAAGTTTAAGATATAATTTTTCCATTCTTCTTGAGGTAAAGCACTGATAAATTTTTCAACCCATTCTTCTGATTCTTTTTTAATACCCTTCTCAGACATTGAGCGAACAAGATGGCTATACCTCTCAATGATACTCTTTGTACTTTCTCCTGGTGAAGAAACACCAACTAAATGGTCGGAACCGAGATAGTTAGGGGGTTTGAATCCGCATAAAAAGTTAGCTCTCCCTCGGTTGATTCAGTTGCAATGGAATTACTTCTCCGGTAGCTCTGCAAAAAAGAATACCGTTAGCCTCGCCAAGGGGAGAAGAGGGTTCTCTCCTTGACCCGACTCCGGCGTGAGAATAAGTATTGGTATCGGAGAAGATAAGTATTTGAAGAGTGAGAGTAGTCAGAGTTTATACCTGAACAGTTCTCTTATTTATATCCGGGAGTTTGGGAGGGAAAACCCGTTATTGAAAAGATAACGGAAAATGCCTAACGCCGTAGCGGTTATTTTTCCTCCGTTAGAGTTCTTTAATCTGACGTTGATTAACCTCGATCCGATGTGAATGCACACGGATCGTGGTCTGATCGATGGCTGGGGGATTGCCACGTGGAAAGTGACTAAGTGGAGATTGCTCTCTAATTGCATGCATTCGTTGTGACTTCAGGGTTGTCTATGGTGATGACACGTGTCCAGACGGTTATAACCGTCTGGGTAGTGCATGATTGTATTTCTTTCTAGAAGATTTCTGTTGTAATCTGATGTGACACCTTGCTGTGTGGGTGCAGACGAATAAATCCCAAGTCTGGGTAAAATAATATCCAAGTCTGGACTTTGTGGCGGAAGTATTGGACAAAGGTTTCTTTTAATCCTTTGTTGTATGGGAGAAAGCGCAAGGACTTATGTTATCCTTTAGGCGCGCGACTGTAATTTACTGATTTCTTTGTTCCTTTAGTAGGACCGGTGCGCGGCCGCGCAAGGTCAAAAGGCTGGAAAAGTTAGTTTGTGGTATGGTCTCAAATCCTTTTTATGAGGTTTTTGGGACCTTACCCCTTCAAGTCCCCCCAGTCTAGTGTTGTACTTATGCAAGTAAGTGGAGCACTGGACTTATGAGAGGGAAATGTTTTTGGGCGCGTTTAAAATAAGAAAGCTTCTATGAGAAGATTTATCCTTTTGGAAAAAGGGAAAAAATCTCTGTAATCATGCTCTGACACGTGATGACGTCAACTAGTAACTAGAGTGGGTATTATTCTCTTTGTTCTTGAATTTCGTAATGGCGCTTGTCAGACCTTATTAATGAGGATGAGACCCTGGCTCCTGTTGCGCCGTAAGTGATATAATTCTGATAACTAATGATGAGCAGGGTTCCCATTTTCCGAGGTTGAGTTTTTATATATATATAAGTATTGGGATTCCTTTTATCATTCATTTGGAGAAGATGAAGGGGAAAAGTTCCGTCCGTTCCCGTCGTCTTTCAGACATTTTAGCGATCCGTGATGCTGCTGAAGCTCTTTTATTACTTGCCGATTCTCCATCGCCGCTGCTTACCGGAACTGGTAAGATGATGCCTGCTGTTAGGTCTGTTGACGTTGGTCTTCAAGCTCCGGAGGTGAATAATGAGGCCGTCGTGTTGTCGGTTGAAGATTTAATGGTTCGTTTCCCAACCCTCCGTCCGAGTATTTGTCGGTTGGTGTACCAGCGTCGTCGGAAGAAACCTCCGGTGAAGATGGATGTTGAAGATGATCCTACGTTTGGTTAGGTTTGGGGGCTGTATCGTCCTGTCTTTTTGCTTGTATATATAAGTCTGTTAGTAAAACTTTATCTTTTGAAGATCACGGGTGTGATCAGTGTTTAATGTCTGTTTGTTTGATCATCTTGCTATCTTGTGGAAGCAAGGTTTTTTGTTTGACTGTTTTAGTTTCTGGAACTAAAATTGTGAAGATCATTGTCATGATCTTGTTTCTGAAGTGTGTTGTTACACTTGGTGATATATCGATAATGTATGTACGTGTTTGAATTACAATATGTTGCATGGTTTTAATTGTTTTTTTTGGATAGGTAAGGCGAATGAGAGATGGTATTGTGCTCATGTTTGAACGTTTGTCTGAAAGGCGTAGCAGTTTGCCCCTTTTAGACTGTTCATGAGGTATACAATGTTTGACCATATTGTTTTCGCGCGAACCCAAAAAATTACATGCAATTTGTAATAAACAGTAATATAAGTAGAAATAATGTTTGTATTGATAAAAGCGCAAGGCTTTGTAACATACAATAAAGAAAAACATTGCCTGTATGTTTTTGAAGACTTAGATCATATGTAACACCTGCGCAACTGTTGTGCGTTCCAGGTGCGGGGAACTAGGGTCCCATCGATCCTTTTTAGGGTATATGCTCCCTTGCCTAGGACCTCGTTAATGACGTATGGTCCTTCCCATCTTGGCGCTAATTTTCCTGGCTTTTCAGCGTTTGACGCCTCATTGTCGCGCAAGACGAAATCACCGGGGACAAAAGTGCAAACGCGGACGCGCGCATTGTAGTATTTTTCGAGTTTAGATTTGTACCTTGCTTCTGTTATGGCGGCGTTCTCGCGCCTTTCTTCGAGAAGATCCAAATCCATTCTCCTTTCTTGCTCGTTGTTCTGTTTTTCCCTAGCTATCATGCGCGGTGATGGTAAACCTATCTCGGCTGGTATGACGGCCTCCGATCCATAGACTAAACTGAACGGAGTCTCGCCTGTACTAGTCTTTGGCATTGTTCGATGCGCCCAGAGGATGCTGGGAAGTTCGTCAACCCATCCTCTGCGCGCTGTCCCGAGTCGCGCTTTTATGCCGTCGACGATCTGTTTGTTTACGCTTTCTACTTGTCCATTTCCTTGAGGATGCGCGACGGAGGCGAAGTTATGCTCGATCTTCATCTCTTTGAACCATTTTTGAAGATCTTCTGCGGCAAAGTTGGTACCATTGTCGGAAATAATGCGCAATGGTAATCCGAATCTGCAAATGATATGTTCCCATATACATTTGCGGATTACCATTGCTGTTGTTGAGGCCAAAGCTTTAGCCTCTACCCATTTTGTGAAGTAATCCACCGCGACGATGATGAATTTTACCGCACCTGGCGCGTCAGGAAATGGACCGACGAGGTCGATGCCCCACTGCTGGAATGGCCAGGCGGAAGTAACAGGTATTAGTGGATTTTTTGGTCGGAGTGTCTTTGGTGCGTGGCGTTGGCATGCCTCGCATCTTCTTAATAGGTCGACTGCGTCCATGTGCATTCCTGGCCAGTAGTATCCAGCGCTCATTATCTTTGCCACGACCATGCGCGGTCCCGCGTGTATTCCGCATAATCCTTCATGGATTTCTCTGACAAGGTACTTTGCGTCTGTTTTATCGACACAGCGCAATAATGGGCCCATGAATGATTTCCGGTAGAGGACGCCATCCGCCATTTCGTAATTTACTGCCTTGTGTTGTATTTTCCGAGCTTCTGCCTTTCCTTCCGGTAGCCTCCCGTGTTGGAGGTACAAGATAATCGGAGACATCCAAGATGGATCTCCCATTTCTATAACGCTTACTTGTTTGAGATGAATGGAAGGGTTGGATAATACCTCTATGCGCACTTCCTTTGCTAAGTGTTGAAAACTGGTGGCAGCTAGCTTACTTAGTGCGTCAGCATGTTTGTTCTCGCTTCTGTTTATGTGATTAACTTTGAATGTTTGAAATTGGCTGATTAACATCCGTGCTTGTTCAAGGTATAATGCCATGGCTTCTTTTGCATCATAATTGCCATTAACTTGCTCGGCTACCAGTTTTGAATCGACATTAGCTTCAAGATTTCTTGCCCCCATTTTTAACGCTAAGCGAAGACCTGCCAAGAAGGCTTCATATTCGGCTTCGTTATTCGTACTTTTGAAATCTAATCGTATAGCGTACGTGAGCTCGTGGTTGTCTGGGCTGATTAATCGGAGACCTGCTCCTGCTCCATCGTCGTTGGAAGCACCATCTGTGTGTAAGGTCCAGACTCTGTCATCGAAAACAGGAGTTGGGTTCTGGATTGCCTCACATTCTTGTATTTTATCGATAGGGACTTCAGTGGCAAAGTCTGCTAACACTTGCCCTTTGATCGCGGGTCTTGGTCTGTAAAAAATGTTGTAACCTCCCAGTTCAATTGCCCACTTGGCCAGTCGTCCCGCTATGTCAGGCTTGGATAAGATCTGGCCTAGGTGGTAATTGGTAAGAACTGTGATGACGTGACCCGAAAAATACCTGCGTAGACGTCGGGATGCGTGTACTAGCGCTAGGACTAGCTTTTCTATCATTGAGTACCGAGTTTCTGGGCCGGTAAGCATTTTGCTGATGTAATAGATTGGAGTCTAGATGTTCTCGCGTTCTACCATCAATACAGCACCGACCGCTACTTCCGCGGCAGATAGATATAAAATTAGTGGCTCTTTTTCTTTTGGGGCTGTCAATGTTGGCAGTTGAATTAAACATTCTTTCATTTGTTTGAATGCGGCTTCCGCTTCAGATGTCCACTGAAAGTCAGTTTTCTTTGCGCAATTTCGTAGCGTACTGATGAATGGATAAGACTTTGCCGCGTGATTAGCCAAAAATCTGTTTAAAGCCGCTAATCGTCCAGCGAGCCTTTGCATTTCTTTAACTGTTGCGGGTGACGGCATTAACTGAATAGCCTGCACCTTTTCTGGATTTACTTTAAAACCATCTTTTGTGACGATGAATCCCAAAAATTTCCCTTCTTCCATGCCGAAGGAGCATTTGGTTGGGTTGAGTTTTAGACTGACGTTGCGCAAGGAGTCGAATGTGCGCTGGATATTATCAAGCATTGTGCTTTCCTCATGACTCATGATGACGAGGTCATCCATGTATACTTCGACAGTCTTGCCAATGTCATCTTTGAAAATTGTGTCCATTAGGCGTTGATAGGTTGCGCCTGCGTTGCGCAGGCCGAACGGCATTTTGGTATAACAGAAAATGCCTTTATCTGTGCGGAACGCCGTTTTGTCTTCGTCTTCTTCTTTCATCTGGACTTGATGATAACCTTTGTAACAGTCAAGAAAACACTTCCATCTGAATGACGCTAGAGAGTCGACTTTCTTGTCTATCTCTGGAAGCGCGTAACAATCTTTTGGGCATGCTTTATTCAGGTCTTTGAAGTCAACGCACATTCTCCACCCGCCGCTATGTTTCTGCACCATTACTGGGTTGGCTACCCATGTATGGTACTTTACTTCACGCAAGATACCCGCGTTAAGTAACTCTGCTACTTGCTCGTCCATTGCTTTTGCTTTTTCTTCACTGAAACTGCGCCTCCCCTGAGCAACAGGTTCGACTGATGGCTTGATGTTTAGACAATGTTGCGCGATGTCGCGTGGGACCCCAGTCATGTCTGCTGGGCACCAGGCGAATATATCTTTGTTGTTAGACAATAACTCTTTTAGTTGTATGCGTGTTGCTGGTGAAATGGCTGGTCCTAACAGAATGGTCTGTTCTGGGTACTCGTCGTTTAGAACCCATTTCTCTGGTTCATTTGATGCCGAAGGTTTGGCTACTTTTGCTGGTGGTTCGTCATCTACAAACATGACTTCTTTGCTTGAATACAATATTGCAACTCCAGTTTCTGTCGGAAATCCACAAGCAGCGTGTGGAATGGAAGTGATCATGCTAAATTCCCTTTGTGACCTTCGCCCGAGCAAGACATCATGTCGTGATGTTGCCGGCATGACCATGAAATTAACTAAAACTGTTCGTGAGTGCTCGCCATCGGATAAGGTTACCGGGAAAACGATTTGTCCTAATGGAAATACAGCTTCATTACAGAATCCGGTGAGGGGAAAATCAACCGGCTCTAAACGTGCTTTGTCTTCTGGATCAAGCTGCTTAAAGCACTGCTCGTATATGATGTCCATCGAGCTTCCTGGATCTATGAACATATAGTCAGTTCGGTAATGACCGAAAATACCAGTGATAATCACTGGTCGTTCTTCCTGGGGGCCCCCAGGAACAACGGGGAACACCACTTGCTGTTCTCTCCAATGTTGATTATAGTTTCGTTTATTTGGTCTCCGTGATGGACCTCCTTGAATCATATGTATTTGTTTCTGATAACTGCTATATTGGTGGGATTGAATGTCCTCCCTTCGTGGTATTGGTGGATCCAATATTGCGGTGTCAATTTTTTCTCCAGATCTGATATTTGACAAATCAGATCTGGCGATTTGAATAACGATTGTGTTTAAAGCAGCTTGGCATCTGCTAAACCAATGTTCTGGGGACTCCTCTAACCGTAAATTGTTTCCGACGTTTGATCGAGGACCAAGCTGTCGGTGAGAAGACGAATTTTCTGCCATGTGCAAAAAACAGAAATGGAATGAACTGAATCAAAACGAGATAGAAGCTAGGAAAACTGAGAAAACGGTGGGCGCCAATGAAGAAACACCAACTAAATGGTCGGAACCGAGATAGTTAGGGGGTTTGAATCTGCATAAAAAGTTAGCTCTCCCTCGGTTGATTCAGTTGCAATGGAATTACTTCTCCGGTAGCTCTGCAAAAAAGAATACCGTTAGCCTCGCCAAGGGGAGAAGAGGGTTCTCTCCTTGACCCGACTCCGGCGTGAGAATAAGTATTGGTATCGGAGAAGATAAGTATTTGAAGAGTGAGAGTAGTCTGAGTTTATACCTGAACAGTTCTCTTATTTATATCCGGGAGTTTGGGAGGGAAAACCCGTTATTGAAAAGATAACGGAAAATGCCTAACGCCGTAGCGGTTATTTTTCCTCCGTTAGAGTTCTTTAATCTGACGTTGATTAACCTCGATCCGATGTGAATGCACACGGATCGTGGTCTGATCGATGGCTGGGGGATTGCCACGTGGAAAGTGACTAAGTGGAGATTGCTCTCTAATTGCATGCATTCGTTGTGACTTCAGGGTTGTCTATGGTGATGACACGTGTCCAGACGGTTATAACCGTCTGGGTAGTGCATGATTGTATTTCTTTCTAGAAGATTTCTGTTGTAATCTGATGTGACACCTTGCTGTGTGGGTGCAGACGAATAAATCCCAAGTCTGGGTAAAATAATATCCAAGTCTGGACTTTGTGGCGGAAGTATTGGACAAAGGTTTCTTTTAATCCTTTGTTGTATGGGAGAAAGCGCAAGGACTTATGTTATCCTTTAGGCGCGCGACTGTAATTTACTGATTTCTTTGTTCCTTTAGTAGGACCGGTGCGCGGCCGCGCAAGGTCAAAAGGCTGGAAAAGTTAGTTTGTGGTATGGTCTCAAATCCTTTTTATGAGGTTTTTGGGACCTTACCCCTTCACCTGGATAACCTGAAAATGAATCAAATTCTTTCTTTAACACATTTATTCTATCAAGTGTTTCTCTAGTCATATTAAAGAAATTTATATCCATGATTCGGAAACCCGTTTTTCAAGACAGTCCCGTTAAGAGAAATATCAAATTTAAACTAGGTCACCTCTCAAACAGAATAGTCCTGTATCGTTTGAAACTACAGCACTTTCAAACTTTTAGACACTTTCAAACTTGACGTCAGTTTCAAACTTGAAGACAGTTTCAAACGGAAGCCAGTTTCAAACAGAAGGTGGCAGTTTCAAACTGGTGACACCTTCAAACTGGAGGTGTATCCTTCAAACTAGAGGTCCACTTCAAACTAGAGGTTCAAACAGGACCCCCTTTTCAAACTTTCAGGTGGCAGTTTCAAACAATAGGGTCAATTTCAAACAATAGGATGGCAGTTTCAAACTGTCAGGTGCAGTTTCAAACAATAGGGTCAATTTCAAACAATAGGGCAGAGCTCGTTCAAACGGTCACCAGTTATCAAGCCATTTTTACCAGTTTTACTTCGAATTTTAAGCTGAAACTCTCAAGGGTTTGTTAAAATACAATTACGCACATATTGTGAAAGTTTTAGCCGATTTTAACCGTGAAAAGTATCAATTTTGTGAAAGAAGGTGTAGAAAATCAGAATTTTGCTAGCGAAAACAATCTAAACGGTAAGAACTCTTCCACCTGGCTCTGATACCAATTGTAGGACCGGTTTTGACACCGTTCGATTGCGTAACGGACGTTCGACGTGCGGAATCCGTGAACGTACGTGACCGAACACACAATAACGTACTAGAAACGTGATTTTATTGAAGAATAGACGTGTAAGATACAAGAATCACGTAGAGAGTACTTTCTCTCTCTAGACTTGAATATCCTAAATCACAAAATGAGCAAAAGTCTTCCAAAAGTCTTACAACTTATGACATAACACTCTATTTATAGGTCAAGGCTAATTAATGAAACTTTTCATTAATTACAAGATTGCCACCTTGCCTTTTTATCTAAATGTAATACTTTAACGACTTGATATCTTCAGTTCCTCGCTACTGCTCGGATTGACGAAGACGATAGACATAAAATGCATCAACAACATGTATCCACACATAAACAGTTTCTTAACAGTCTCGTTGTGTCCGGTTCACATTCAACATTATTAAGTTTCAAAGGAAGATTTTGAAATGAAAATCTTTTTGTATTTTGAATATATAATGCTGAAATGTAAACAAACCGAAATGAAATATTTACAGTTACTGTTTTTGTGAGAAAACGTGCTAGAGGATCATATTAGTTTTGAGACATATCAATTGCACCGTTGATTTAAAGAACACTCAGTTTAAATAATTCACATGGATCATCGGTATTGTTGTCCACTTAAACTCAATCTAAAAACTTTCGTAATGCTTACCGATACGTTAAGGTACATTAATTTGCACTAAGTTCTTATGGACCCTACAATCTCAGCATATCCCCTCATCATGTAATACAATAATGCCTTTAAACTTTCATCAACTGTGATTTGTATAAAAATAACACAGAATGTTTAAACATTAAAAATCAGGTCGATCTTTTGATACGCAGAGAAAGTCCAATGTTGAAACAAAACAAGAAATAAAAACAAGTTGAAATTGTTTAGATCTTAACCACCAATTCGATATTCTTATATACGCAGAGGTGATCCAAGATTTAAACGAAACACCAAGTAAAATAAAGCAGAAACGTTCAGGCATTAACATCCAGTTCGATACCTTCGTATACGTAGAGGATGTCCAATGCTTAAACAAAATAAAGAAATAAAACAGGTTTAAATCTTTGCAAAATGAAATATACAATCACAGTGACTTTTTCAGTAAGTTGTGAAAGTTCACAAACTGGCCGGTTTTTATGCTTTGCAGCATTCAACGATTACCGAGTAGGTACACAGTCACGAAGGACAAAACTAAGTACTATGCTTTCAATCGCGTTTCCCACTAGAACTAGGCTTTTCTATTTAGGTTTGTATCGTTTTCATAAAACTACTAGTCTAGTTGAGCCTACCGACACATATTTAGTGAGATTGTTTAACCATTTTAAACACTACAATTCTTTAGCATGCACTGATAGTCCACTGATGTACTATAATTTCCTCTTTTCGCACAAGTAATTTCATTTTCATTTTTCAATGTTTTTGACATTTTTGAGATTTTCTATTGTTTTTGGCTTTTTGAAAATTTTTATCTATCTGAAATGATTTTGAAATGATGTTTCAATTTGACATAATTTGGACATTTGAAAAAAAAATTCTCCCCCTCAAATTGAAAACATCTTTTCGAAATAAAAAATAAAACGTTTGCTTGAATCTTGGTCATCCTGCACATGTAAATGAACTTAATCAGTTTTGAATTGGAACCCAATCCATATTGGATTTGGGTTGACCAGATTAATCAACATATGAAACATTAGTCCATTCACATTCTCATCTGTCATCAAACAGTTTCGAAATTTGTAACACCCCGAAAACAGGTTTGGTAATCAAACCCCGTTAATACTAAAAGATGGGTAAAATACCATGAGTGATAAAAATCAATCCGGTAAATGTTAGGATTTAAATAAATAAGCCTAATATTAATAAAAGAGAATAAAAGCTTTTGGAAGAAATAAAGTTCGTAAGAGGCCCGAGTTAACGGGACTTAAAATGAAACGGGTTATGACTACCCCGAACTCATTAAGTTAAACTAGGAAAAATTTAACCTAGTTAACAAGACAAAATATTGTTGAAAATAAGTAGGTACTAGCCTACTTACTAATTAATAAAACTTGAGGGGCCAAAGGTGGGATAACCTAAAATATTAATTATTAAAAACAAAAAAAAATACACACACACACCTAGTGTGTTCATGAGCGACCAGGAGAGGGGCTCCAAGGAGCCAAAACCCTAACTTGCATAAATTGGCCAAATCAAGAAGGCAAATCGAGATCAAATTGAAAACCAAGCTCAAACTAGTGATCACCTAAGTGAGGGGATCATAAGGTATGTCAAATTTCGTCTTTTGGTTATGTTTTGATTTCTTGATGAATATGTGAAGTCAAAATTGGAACTTGAATGTTAGATATTTGAATGAAACTATGATAAATTCATGGTTAGGAATGAACCCTAATCAATAATTTGATGTATTGATATTCATGCATATGAAATTGAGAATCACCCACTTATGTGTTAAATGGGTTTTGTAGGGAGATTAAGAATACTAGAATCTTGATCATGAAACGAGTGTTATTGATTTTTATGAAATGAATCTAGGTGTTGTTATGCATGCTAGATGTAATGAACTTGAAAATGATGATTAATCTTGACTAAGTAGTTAGTCATGAACTTGTTTGTTAATAGTATAAAATTATGCCCATAAGGTGTTTGTTAAAATGCCTAAACGAATGTTCATATGTTGAAATCATGAACGAAATGCATAATCGCCTAATTTGACTAACTAGGGGTGATGTGTGAAAATACGGAATTCTAGCCATAAAGTAGATTTTAACTAATCTCATATATCATAAGATTAAGGGTAATTGACTCTTAAAGGTCAAACTAACCAATGGTGAAGTCGAATGGTAGATTCAACATCGAGTTCATAAGATGGAATAGTCGTATGTAATAATGACTAATCTAACCGTCTTACAAATTATAATGATAGTTTGACGCTTAACAAGCTAGGTGGAGGCTTGGAAAGGAAACGGGTCAAACGAATCAAGTGTGAAGGAAAAGCGTGCAACGGATGCAAGGTAAGTAAAGCTTACGCCCCTTTACATTATTTACAATTTACTTAATTGCAAGTATTGTATATAAATTCCATTAAGTGATTGGGATATGATGTCCCGACACGATTTAATGCGAGTCGGATTAAGGGAAAATGGTAAGAAATCATGAACTATGGTAAAGAGGTAAAATGGTAAATTAGTCATGTAATGACGAACAAATAAGAAACGGTTTTTAAGTAAAAAGAGTTCAAAGAGAAAATCGGGATAGGTTTAAAGGGGTGAGATGGTAATTAAATACCATCTCATACGGACGAATGGTCAATTAGACTAAATGGGTCAAATGGTGTTGTTAACACCATTTGACAATAACACATGATATCGTTTGTTGAGTTTTGTGTTCACGGGAATTAACATAAGGTTCGCGTTACTATTAACTAGTGATTAATAGTGAAAGGTATTGAAACGGGTCGATATTATGACCCGAGCCAGGTACGCATAATTAGATTTGTAGTTAAAAATTGTATTTTGATCAAATAATTAGTGGAAGCCATTCGTCGTAAAAAGAGGGACTAAAATTGAACAAAACGCCCTTGATGGGTAAACCGGGAAAACGACCCTTAGAGGCCGTTTAGAAACTTGTATTATAATTATGTAACCCTTAGAGACATGTAAGAGTCGTAGGCATAAACTTCGTAGGTTAAATGCCTAAGAACGGGTCATTCATGTAAAATGACTAAATGAAGGGTAAAATTAGGATTTATAGGGTCCTTACGTAAATCTGCCACAAAAATAGTCATGGTGGAATATAAGTAACTATCTAAATGTTGGAACGCGAGGTGCTAAAAGAGAAGAGCGGATTTGATGCTTTAATGCATCCAAATCACCTAAACGGGTCAAAATGAATTACGCGCGTAACTTGGGTGTTTGCCGCGTAATTCACAAAACTTATGAATCCAAGATAGAGATTTTGAGTTAAATACTTTGGTTTATGATTTATGATTAACTAGAAACAAGTTTGGAGGTCTTAAATATAAACGGGTCAAAATATTGATTTTGAATAATAAGCCGAATGCTTAAAGATTTAGAATTTTATTAGTTTGAATGTTTAATTTTAACTCCATTAGATGGAGAATCAAATTACGATCATGTAGGAAGAAACGGGAGGTCAAACGGATACGCGGATTGAAAGATACGGAAGTTTTCGTGTCAAAAACGACAAAAAAATGGAAAGGTCTGATACAGGGACCACCGTAACTTACGGTGCCCACCGTAAGTTACGGTGGGGCTGAAATTGTTACGCCAGTTACCTACTGCTTTACGGTGGGGGTATTTTAAAACAGAGGCCACCGTAGCTTACGGTGGCTACCGTAAGCTACGGTGGAGGTCAGTTGAAGTCCTTGTTTTTGGGATCAAGAGATTAATGTTGGGATTTCCTTCCATTATCATTTATCTTGTCCTGTACCGTTATTTAAACTATCAATACTAACATTTAAGCTGGTATTGATCATAGGTGAATGTCGAGAGTCCTGGATGAAGATCAAACGTCGAGCAAGAACCGAACACACGTTAAATGAAGCTTCCGCAAGTTGTTTCGTCGTTATTCTAAAACGATGAATTAAATTACACTATGTTGTTTTGCTTTCAAAGTTTAGAAAAGTTTTAATAAATCCGTATTTGAGCATGAATGTTTAAATATAAATACTCAGTAATTTGTGATTATTTACGGGAATCGCTTAATAAATTTATGGTTGTTACAAGTTGGTATCAGAGCTCACGGTTAAAGAGTAAAGTGTGTTCGGTTCGAGGCTTGATCGCAAATCCGGTAAGTACATGTATGTTAAAGGTTTAGCATGATTAAAGTGTTGTAAACAACACATAGGGTTATCGCGTAATACACGCTACCCCAATTAAAATGATTGATATAGTTAATGAAATTACGTGTGTTAACACGTATAGCAGAAAACCTCATATTATAATGCGGGCGATTATTGATGTCGACATTACTAACCTTTGTGAATGTTTTAATTGAAGGGCACTCGCATCTGAAAATGACGAGAATTGAATCAATTGGGGATATGACGTAGGAACGGTCCGAGGTATGACAAGCAGAGCATACTCATCAAGGACCTAAATCGCGTAGTGATCGCGAACAAGGTTAACGGCAAAAGAAGCCCGTTATGGCAAGCATTACCAGGTGCACATTTTAAATTTAATCGTAGAAATAGCAATATGCAACAAACATGTAGAGAATGATTGTTGCATATGTAAATTAAAAGCTTGGAAAATCTGAATAGAATACCTATCCAGAATATTATTTCCAATAAAATTAAATAGAGGCGTTACTTACATGGGGTGTAATGTGAAAATTATAAAAGGTCATGTATATCAGGTGTTGATCGCTTACTCTGGCCAAGTAAGTAGTGAACACGTGGTACCATGAACTTTTATGATGGACATATTTACATCCGATGTAGTAAGGACGGGGTGAATGGGACAAATTAAAAGTACCCAAATGAAACAATTGAACAAAATAGTTGACAATAATGTAAACGCACAGCCGGGTGACGGAAGCGTATTACATTAGGATAATGAACTCGAGAGAAGGGACAAGGATTAATGTAAATGATGATATAAATGAATGATCAAAATAAAATTCACGAAAATAAGTCATCTTGAATGAAAGGGCCATGGTGAACAAAATGGGCGAGTAAAATCAAAGTATAGATGATCCGCCGGGTCATAAAAACAAAGGTGTTGCCCATACGAAAAAGATAATCAAGGTTGTTAACTTTAGTCGTAGTAAAGCAAGGATAACGATGATAATCGTCACTCATAATTAATAAGGCCGCCAATGGTGGTCACGTAAAAAATAAAAAAAATAAAAGACATGGTCGAATAAAAGTGACGGATTTCGCTAAGATGACCAAGTAAATCGAAACGAAGTCTTAATGCATACCGGGAGGGGTGCAATGATAACGATTTCGGTAAAACACCCGGTTGATGGGTGAGGAATTAAACGCATGCGTAGACTGAGAAACAGGAACGCATATGGAAAGTAAAAAAGACTCGGGTTTTGGGTCATGACTAAAGGACGATAAGATACTGCAAATAGAAATTTTGATAAATTACGTTCAACTATTTTAAAGTTGAACGGGTCGAACAAAGACTGAAGTTTGACATTCATAAGTGATGATTTTTTACACGAACAAGTCAAACGAATTTAATAAAGGATGACACTTGCTAAACAAAGTAAGCGCGAACCGAATAAATAAAGGTGTGAAATATAAATAAACCTATGTAAAGGAGTTATAGGCATTAAAAACATTAAAACAAAAGAACCCGGGTAATGGGACGTAAAGAAGTATAGGTAAGAACCGGGTAACGGTAAGTGTAGGGCAAACCGACGTGTAATTGACGTTAGCAGTCACGAAGTCAGAAAGATAATTCGAAAGAAAACAATGTAGCCTTAGACTACGGTCAAGGTCAAATGAAATCCAAAAAGTAAAAGTGAATAATTCTAAGCATAAAAAGGGGTGCCTTAACGCCATATGCGTATATAAACGTATACACAATTGAATAAAGACTCGAATAAAAGATGATCTACGGGATCATCATAACCTACGGGATATTAATTAATGTTAAGTCTACGGGACCAAAAAGACCTTCGGGTCACAAATAGAAAGAAACGAATTGTAAAGGTCTCACCTTAAAAATGATAAAAAGGTGAAAATCTAAATAAATAGCCTACGAGGCTAAGTGAAAGAACCTACGGGTCATATGGGTTAAGCTTGGGAATTTGTTATAATTCCCCGCATTAAATAATAAAGGAAAGGGCTAGATTCTCGGAAGTAACATTCCTAGAAACGAGAGAAAGATGTACGACAAAGAGGAAACGTAAACTAAGAATTTAGTTTTTAGTCAAAAATAACGTTTTAACAAAACATAAGTGGTACGGGGTGACTTAGAAAATTTTAAATACACATAAGGCCGGAGATGGCAAATAGCATACCCGGGTAACAGGGTATGAAGTAACCGGTGACTAACAAGTCTAACCGCCAAAATGAATAAACAATAAAGATAATGGATACAAGCTGAAAAGTAACGGCCTGCGAGGCCTTACACACGAAAGATTTACACGTCAATATAAATGGAAATGTTAGATCGAAAGGAATGAATGAATGCCTTGAAAAAAAAACGAAACTAAGTTCGTTTAATCCAAATTAAAGGAACTAGGTAAAACAAGGTTTCGAGGACGAAACCTTTTTAAGAGGGGTAGACTTGTAACACCCCGAAAACGGGTTTGGTAATCAAACCCCGTTAATACTAAAAGACAGGTAAAATACCATGAGTGGTAAAAATCAACCCGGTAAATGTTAGGATTTAAATAAATAAGCCTAATATTAATAAAAGAGAATAAAAGCTTTTGGAAGAAATAAAGTTCGTAAGAGGCCCGAGTTAACGGGACTTAAAATGAAACGGGTTATGACTACCCCGAACTCATTAAGCTAAACTAGGAAAAATTTAACCTAGTTAAAAAGACAAAATATTGTTGAAAATAAGTAGGTAGTAGCCTACTTACTAATTAACAAAACTTGAGGGGCCAAAGGTGGGATAACCTAAAAGATTAATTATTAAAAACAAAAACAAAATACACACACACCCAGTGTGTTCGTGAGCGACCAGGAGAGGGGCTCCAAGGAGCCAAAACCCTAACTTGCATAAATTGGCCAAATCAAGAAGGCAAATCGAGATCAAATTGAAAACCAAGCTCAAACTAGTGATCACCTAAGTGAGGGGATCACAAGGTATGTCAAATTTCGTCTTTTGATTATGTTTTGATTTCTTGATGAATATGTGAAGTCAAAATTGGAACTTGAATGTTAGATATTTGAATGAAACTATGATAAATTCATGGTTAGGAATGAACCCTAATCAATAATTTGATGTATTGATATTCATGCATATGAAATTGAGAATCACCCACTTATGTGTTAAATGGGTTTTGTAGGGAGATTAAGAATACTATAATCTTGATCATGAAACGAGTGTTATTGATTTTTATGAAATGAATCTAGGTGTTGTTATGCATGCTAGATGTAATGAACTTGAAAATGATGATTAATCTTGACTAAGTAGTTAGTCATGAACTTGTTTGTTAATAGTATAAAATTATGCCCATAAGGTGTTTGTTAAAATGCCTAAACGAATGTTCATATGTTGAAATCATGAACGAAATGCATAATCGCCTAATTTGACTAACTAGGGGTGATGTGTGAAAATACGGAATTCTAGCCATAAAGTAGATTTTAACTAATCTCACATATCATAAGATTAAGGGTAATTGACTCTTAAAGGTCAAACTAACCAATGGTGAAGTCGAATGGTAGATTCAACATGGAGTTCATAAGATGGAATAGTCGTATGTAATAATGACTAATCTAACCGTGTTACGAATTATAATGATAGTTTGACGCATGACAAGCTAGGTGGAGGCTTGGAAAGGAAACGGGTCAAACGAATCAAGTGTGAAGGAAAAGCGTGTAACGGATGCAAGGTAAGTAAAGCTTACGCCCCATTACATTATTTACAATTTACTTAATTTCAAGTATTGTATATAAATTCCATTAAGTGATTGGGATATGATGTCCAGACACGATTTAATGCGAGTCGGATTAAGGGAAAATGGTAAGAAATCATGAACTATGGTAAAGAGGTAAAATGGTAAATTAGTAATGTAATGACGAACAAATAAGAAACGGTTTTTAAGTAAAAAGAGTTCAAAGAGAAAATCGGGATAGGTTTAAAGGGGTGAGATGGTAATTAAATACCATCTCATACGGACGAATGGTCAACTAGACTAAATGGGTCAAATGGTGTTGTTAACACCATTTGACAATAACATTTGATATCGTTTGTTGAGTTTTGTGTTCACGGGAATTAACATAAGGTTCGCGTTACTATTAACTAGTGATTAATAGTGAAAGGTATTGAAACGGGTCGATATTATGGTCCGAGCCAGGTACGCATAATTTGATTTGTAGTTAAAAATTGTATTTTGATCAAATAATTAGTGGAAGCCCTTCGTTGTAAAAAGAGGGACTAAAATTGATCAAAACGCCCTTGATGGGTAAATCGGGCAAACGACCCTTAGAGGCCGTTTAGAAACTTGTATTATAATTATGTAACCCTTAGAGACATGTAAGAGTCGTAGGCATAAACTTCGTAGGTTAAATGCCTAAGAACGGGTCATTCATGTAAAATGACTAAATGAAGGGTAAAATTAGGATTTATAGGGTCCTTACGTAAATCTGCCACAAAAATAGTCGTGGTGGAATATAAGTAACTATCTAAATGTTGGAACGCGAGGTGCTAAAAGAGTAGAGCGGACTTGATGCTTTAATGCATCCAAAATCCCCTAAACGGGTCAAAATGAATTACGCGCATAACTTGGATGTTTGCCGCGTAATTCACAAAACTTATGAATCCAAGATAGAGATTTTGAGTTAAATACTTTCGTTTATGATTAACTAGAAACAAGTTTGGAGGTCTTAAATATAAACGGGTCAAAATATTGATTTTGAATAATAAGCCGAACGCTTAAAGATTTAGAATTTTATTAGTTTGAATGTTGAATTTTAACTCCATTAGATGGAGAATCAAATTACGATCATGTAGGAAGAAACGGGAGGTCAAACGGATACGCGGATTGAAAGATACGGAAGTTTTCGTGTCAAAAACGACAAAAAAATGGAAAGGTCTGATACAGGGACCACCGTAACTTACGGTGCCCACCGTAAGTTACGGTGGGGCTGAAATCGTTACGCCAGTTACCTACTGCTTTACGGTGGGGGTATTTTAAAACAGAGGCCACCGTAGCTTACGGTGGCTACCGTAAGCTACGGTGGAGGCCAATTGAAGTCCTTGTTTTTGGGATCAAGAGATTAATGTTGGGATTTCCTTCCATTATCATTTATCTTGTCTTGTACCATTATTTAAACTATCAATACTAACATTTAAGCTGGTATTGATCATAGGTGAATGTCGAGAGTCCTGGATGAAGATCAAGCGTCGAGCAAGAACCGAACACACGTTAAATGAAGCTTCCGCAAGTTGTTTCGTCATTATTCTAAAACGATGAATTAAATTACACTATATTGTTTTGCTTTCAAAGTTTAGAAAAGTTTTAATAACCCGTATTTGAGCATGAATGTTTAAATATAAATACTCCGTAATTTGTGATTATTTACAGGAATCGCTAAATAAATTTATGGTTGTTACAAAATTTCTTCTGAATCATTCAAAACCTTAGCTTTCCAAACTTACTTTGGTTTTGCAAGTGTTTGATGAACAATTTTCTTTTCTACCATTTTATCTTCTGTCCTCAGATTTGTATCTGACGAAATCGTTTTACTTGACTAATCATTCTTTGGAGAACAAAACGATTCATCAGAACTTTTATCTGAATCAACTGCTATATCCGAGGACAAAATCTTCTTCAAATATTCTCTAACTCTCTTTCTCTTCTTTCTTAATCTCTCTTTCTGCCCTTGTGATAATTTGACTTTTTGATCTTTGGGCATTTCTGCTGCTTTTTCTGTTTTCTTTTTTTTCTTTCCTTTTCTTAGCCTCATTGTGAGATTTAACCCTCGATCTTTTCTTCGATCTCATTGGGCAATTTCTGGCAACATGACATTTGATTTGACATTCATAGCATTTTCTCGTCTCAAATCTCTTACTCTAGCAATTAACAACAATGTGTCCTTCAAAACCACAGTTGTAACACACCCTGTTATCGTACCATTCTTCTCTTTCAAACCAAACACTCAAATCATAACACTGATTTGATGTGTGAAGGGGTAAGGTCCCAAAAACCTCATAAAAAGGATTTGAGACCATACCACAAACCAGCTTTTCAACCTTTTTTAACCCTGCGCGGCCGCGCATTGGTCTTACAAAAGGAAGAAAGCAATCAGTAATTTATAGTCGCGCGCCCAAAGGAAAACATAAATCCTTGCGCCTTCTCCCATTAAAAGGATCAAAATCCTTTGTTCAAATACCTCCGCCTAAATATCCAGACTTGGATATTATTTTACCCAGACTTGGGATTTATTCGTCTGTGTCCACACAGCAATGTGTCACACCAGACTACAGCAGTAATCTTCTAGAAAGAAATACAATCGTGCACCACCCAGACGGTTATAACCGTCTGGACACGTGTCACCACCACAAGCAACCCTGGAATCACAACGAAGGCATGCAATTGGAGAGTAATCTCCACTTAATCACTTTCCACGTGGCAGCCCCCCAGCCATAGATCAAACCACGATCCGTGTGCATTCACATCGGATCGAGACAACTTAACGAAGGATCAAAGAACTTAACGGAAGAAAATATAACCGCTACGGCGTTAGCATCTTCCGTCATCTTTTCAATAACAGGTTTTCCCTCCCAAAACTCCCGGTTATAAATATGAGAACTGTTCAGGTATAAACTCAGATCACACTCACTTCTCAAATACTTTATCTTCTCCATTACCAATACTTATTCTCACACCGGATTCGGGTCAAGGAGAGAACCCTCTTCTCCCCTTGGCGAGGCTAACGGTGTTCTTTTTTGCAGAATCACCGGAGAAGAAGTTCAGTAGCAACTGAATCAACCGGGAGAGAGCTAACCCTTTTATGCGGATTCAAACCCCCTAACTATCTCGGTTCCGACCATTTAGTTAGTGTTTCTTCATTGGCGCCCACCGTTTTCTCAGTTTTTCTAGTTTCTATCTCGTTTCGATTCAGTTCGTTCCATTTTCTGTTTTTTGCACATGGCAGAAAATTCGTCATCTCACCGGCAACCTGGTCCTCGACCAAACGTCGGAAACAATTTACCAGTAGAAGGGATCGTAGAAGAGGCCTCGGACGATAATGAAGTTCAATCTAATCGAGCAAATGATCCTGTTACTCCAGGAATGTTACCAGCAAATCCTGCACAATCAATTTTACCACCAGGAGAAACTCCGATATCATGGTATGTCCGGTCCCAAGGGGCATTAAACGCAGTGTACACACAGTTGTGTGCTCAAACTGCTCCCGTAACCCAATCCCGAAGGCCGGGATCTAGAGCTCATGCCTCTCAGCGAGAAGAATCAACTTATGATGATACAGGCAGTTACCAGAGACAACACCATGGTGAACCACACCCTCGTCAAAGACAATCGGTTCATGACAGGTTGGGTTCCCAACGGGACGCTCATACTGATGAATCCGATCAAACATATCGTGTGAGTGCAAACACCAGCGTATTCAACAGACTGTAGCCAAACTATAACAAATGCAGACCTCGAGCGGTTTATAACCCCGAGGAAGAGCATAACTATGACTTAGTTTATCGCCCTGCTGAAGCGGCGGAAAACTCGAAGTTCATATTGGAGATAGCTCTGGCTCCATTGGAAAGGGCCAAATTACCATCTAACGTTGAGAAATTCAATGGGTTAACTGACCCTGATGATCATTGTTGGACCGTTCTAAGACCTTAAACCGTCAGTCAAGGCAATTCATCTCAGTTTACAGAGGCGAAATCAAAGTAAACTAAGTCATAACAGCTTTAATCCTTTTAATCTTTCTTTTCTGATTAATATGAGTGCTTGTACAAGGTTTTCTGATACAGATCCGTCAGCACTTCGTCTCACATACAATGACTTCTACTACTCGCTTCAAATGACCTCACCCCTATATATAGGGTGTATGATTTCGCTTGAGGATGTCTGAAGCGAAATCATGTGATGTTGATTTCGCTTCAAGCATACATAAACTCTCTTCAAGCGAAATCTCCAAGATTAAATCATACAAACCCTAATTTAACTCTAATGCATGTTTAATCAAACAATTCTAGACACAAGACTTGATAATGACGAAATCAGCAGACATTCAATGCACCAACAATCATCTAAGAGTATTCACCAGCGCAGGGTTGGTTGGCGGTTGGACTCTTCCGCTATGGTGTCATTTGTTTGTGCAAACACTAACCGGCCAAGCGCGAATCTGGTTTGATAACCTACCGACGGGACAGATCGAGTCGTGGAAAGATCTGCGTAGAAAGTTTTTAACACACTTCAGCCAACAAAGGCGATCAATGCGCGACACATCCGACGTCATGAACATCTGGCGCCGCGATGACGAGAATCTGGAGGATTTTATCACCAGATACAATAAAGAAGTGTTAGAGATTGGAGGTGTTAACGAACAACTAATCCGTGCTCAGTTCAAGTACGCGGTTAGATGTGACGACATGGTCAAGGTATTATCGGGAACAGAGGGCCTTCCCACGAGTTGGGAAAAGATAATGGCGGCGGCCAAGGTTTATGCGCAAACCGAGAAAAACCTTACTACAAACAGGCCACCACCACCACACAACAGGCCCGCAGACTTAAGCGCAACTGGTGAAAGAAGGTACAAAAAGTCATGGCGCGAGTCATCAAGTCGTTCCTCTGAAGATGCCCGCACAACAATCAACAAGCTCTCTGCACAAAGAGAGAACAAGCACGAAAATAGGGAGAGGCAGTGGACTCCCCTAACAAAGACCCCGGCGGAGGTTCTAAGTACTGAGGACCACCAATTCAAACCTCCGATTCCGATGAAGAGTAAACGTGGTCAAGACCCGACGCAATACTGCGAATATCATAAGGATAACGGGCATACCACGAATAACTGCATATCTCTGCGCACGGAAATAGAAAAGGCCCTCAAAAATGGAGAACTTACGCATTTACTCCAGAATATGCGCAAGGAGATTAAGCAGATTACCCGGGGAGAAGAAAGCTCAAGCAAACGGGCTAAAACTTAAAGGACTCTATAAGTTTTCCGCAGAAAAGACATGACTTATCAAATGCGGCGGAACTATCAGGGAGTAAGTTAAGTTCCATCTAATTATCAGAAAAACTTTGTAATGCCTCTGAGCACTATCCATGAATAAAATTACAAAGTTTCTATTATTTTTGTGTTTACAAAGTGCATGCAATTTCTTTTTAGTAAGTGCAAAAACATTATGGTAGTGTAACACAAAGCTCCATGTGCGGTCAGTGATCACGTCACAAACGACCATAAACTCACACATGAGCTTCATACCAACTTTATTCGCCTTACTCAAAGCAAAAATAATTATACTCATGCAAAATATTGTAAAGTCATTTAACAAAACAAATAGAAACATACTATTTTTAAGCGTACAAATACGCCCTAAAGAGTTTTAGACACAGCAGTGTTTAAAATCCTTGCGCAACAGCGCACCGACAAAACAAGGATCTACATCTTACAAAAAAAAAAATTGTTCAATACAATTTCATCCTACTCTAAATCTTCACCCTCATCCGGAAAGATTTCTTTGAGTTGCGTAACGTGATCATCCGATTGCAGCGCCACATTTATCAACTCCATCACTGGAAGTTGTAAATTATTAAACTCTGTCTTCATGGAAGCAAGCGCGGCGGCAGTATTAACGCCAAAGGTAGCAGACTTGCTATCATCCCAGTTAACTTTCAAAGCGCTATTCACATGTTGGGAACATTCCGCATATCCTTGCGCGTAACCATCTCGTCGCGCAACAACCATCAAATTAGCAACAGTTTTATCCAGATCTTCAGAGTTTAACACAGATTCGGCAACCTATGAAATCAAGCAAAGATAAGCATCAAAAAAGCACATATATGATTTCACAACAAGAAAGAGGAAAGAAACTTACACAAGCAATCCCGCGGTCCTTCAACCAGGCCATATCATTTTTTAAGGGTTCAAGCTCGCTTTCCGCCGAAACCCGCGCCATTTCTGAATTTTCCAGCTTCTCTTCAACCTCAGTCAAACGGCGGGAGGTTTCAGTATTCTCGGAATGCGCAAGCTCCAGATCCTTCTTTAATTGTTCCTGGTCAGAAACCAAAGTAGTAAGTTCCTCTAATTCCTTATCTCTAACGGCAAGAGTAGCTAAAGCTTGTACCTCCCGTTGCTTGCTACGTTCCCTATGAGAACGCGCCTCCGCCAACATAGCTTCCATATCAGCTTTCTCTTTCTTTAATTTTTCCACCTCCGCATCTTGATTCTTCAGATTTTCAACCTCAGCCTTAAGGTTATTGATGATATTGCGGAGGTTTGCCTTCTCAGCATTATCCTTCTCGCAAATTCTCCTCCAATTTTTGCGTTCCTCAGATAAAAGCGCAGCTTCAGCTTCAGCTTTTCTTTTCCAACCAGCAACAGACCATTCCTCAGTCTTGCGCTCAGCTTCAAACTTAGCTTGTTCAGCCTCTAATTTAGCCTTCAACTGAGCCACATGTTTTTCATCTTTAGCAAACTTCCTTTGTGATGCTACAAAAGATGTCCGCTCTTTATGCATGCTATACCACTCACGCACTATACGGTGAGTAGTAGAAACATGAGAAGCAGTTTCTGCAAGATAAGACTGGTAGGTCTGTTCATAAGGCTGATTTTCCTGAAACTTAATCTCGCCAGGCGGAAGTATCCCCTGCAACCAATCTTGGCATACACGCCAATCCGAAAAGGTATCTCCCTTTTTCACATTCCAAACAGGGACATGAGGATCAGAAGCATCTTTCTCCGTATAAGTCCGGTAATAATATTCTCCCAGAGTTTCTTCTGGGCGAATTGGAGATTGCTTCTCAACACCAGCAGATGAACCTGCCTCCTCAGTGGCGGCCTTCTCAGTATGCTCAGGTATAGTTTCAGAAGGTCTAGGGGGAGAAGACTGAATTTTTTCAGCAGTTTCCTTTTTTCCCAAATCTTGAACACCAGTTTCCGGTGTCGGTAGATTATCAGCATCATCTACCACACCCGGTTCAACAATCTGTTCAGTCTCTGTATTAGCACCAACAGGCTCCTCAGCCTCAACAGTTTTCTCAACACCTTCCCCAGCTATCTCTAAAGACTCTAACGGGTCTGCAACGGCAGCGCGCGGTGGAGTAGGGGGAAGTTCTTTATCAACCACATATGATACTTCTACAGGAACAGGGGAAACAGGAACTTCTGGACAAATAAAAGTCTGTAAGAATCCTATCCGCTTAAAGAAAACAAAGAAAAACAATACTTACCAGGAACAGATTCTGAAACAAAAGCATCAAGGTTTCCTTTTCTGGTAATTTTCTTCCTCTGCACTTTCTTGGGAGGTTGACCCTCCGCATCAGCATCAGCTTGCTTTCTTTTACCAACCTTCCTATGAACCAAATGTTCGGGACTGGAATCCAGATCGATAGGCTCATTCGGGTTAGAAGGAGGAATATCAGCAGAATCCTTCGGTTCAGGCTTCGGTTCCCGCATAGTCACTACAGGAGTAAGACCCTCCAAAGAGTCAGAAACCACCACATAATCACACCTGGAGACAGAAGAACGGCGCGTACCTTTCTTCTCTCCAACATTTTTTGCCTTCAAAGGTTGAGTCTTAACAGTCTCACTTCTCTTCGGCGCGGAAGTGGATGAAGTTGCGCGTTTTTTCTTTTCAGGGCCTACGCCCAAATTCAACAATTCACCTACGAAAAGCGCAAGACAAAAAATTACTCAAAGCAAAAAAGAAAGGAAAAACAGATATAAACTCACTAGCACCAGCTGCCGATTGAACAGATAGGTCCGCATCCCGCGGAAGAACAAAATTTCTCACGATACGATGATACCAGAGCTCCTCTTCAGGCTTCTTCTTGATAGTACCCATTCTTCCGCCTTCCCTCTTGAAGGCAACAACATATAGAGAAACAACTACATTTAAAGAGAAAGCAGGTCAAAAAAAAAAAAAGAGAGAAAAAGAAGAACAGTGAAAAAGCCCCAAACTTACTATGACCATCCTCGGTGTATACGGGCTTATCATCACGTTCCATCTTCCAGTTCAAACTCATGCCGGCTCCGACAAGGGCTTTCTCCGGCAATGCAATATTGGGCACATCTTTCAGATCTTGGTACCAGTTCTCATCAACAGGAGTCTGAAGCGTTTCAATCGGAACGTCGTCCTTTCCTCTTAAAATCATCTTCACCGGAATCACTCCAACCTTGATAAAGAAGAATTTCTGTTTCCAATCATGAAAAGATTTTGGGGGTTGATGTAAAATCTTCTTTGCAGAAGCCCTCTGAACGAATGAATAAAACCCTTGGGTACAATGCATCTGATAAAAAACCCTAAATCGGGGAACGGTTGGCTCCACATGCATCGTCCGACATACGAATTCGAAATGTCGAACCCTAACCATACCAATAGGGTGAAGTTGGGAGATGTGCAGATTATAGAATCCAAGAATTTCAAGAAAAAATATGGTAACAGGCAAGCGAAAGTTACCGTCACAGAAAAAATCCCAAAAGAGGGTAATATACCCGGCCGGAGCATCTGCTGCCGTTTGCCCCTCTTCGGGATACAAAGCACCCCAGTTCTCCGGAAATTTAAGATTCTGAATCAAACCCTCAAAAGACGCCCTAGGCCACTTCAATGGTGGAAGTTCAGTCGACATATCTTCAACAAGATCCTCCTGACGTTCTCCGGTTGACATAAGCAAAAGAATGACGGAAAATTTTCTTAAGAACAAGGAATGGGGAAAAGTTTTCAAACAAAGCAATGATTGCACAGAGGAGGTTACTCAAACGATTATATACCCATCGCAATAAATAGCATCGGTAACCGTCACAGCACTGTTCCGGGTGTCACAGTTCCCCAAGCAATAGAAAAAGAAGATGTCAGAACATACACGCGTTTACACGCGCGCGTGTACAACACGGACAGTAAAAAACAACTGACAATGACAGGTTGTCAAAATCAATTTACTGCACTAGCTTCAAGTCAAAGATTTTTTATAAAAAATCTTTACATACTCAGCAAATTCAAATCTTCTCATAGAAGCTTTCTTATCTTTTCGCGCCCAAAAACATTTCTCTCTCATAAGTCCAGTGCTCCACTTATTTGCATAAGTACAACACTGGACTGGGGGGACTTGAAGGGGTAAGGTCCCAAAAACCTCATAAAAAGGATTTGAGACCATACCACAAACCAGCTTTTCAACCTTTTTTAACCCTGCGCGGCCGTGCATTGGTCTTACAAAAGGAAGAAAGCAATCAGTAATTTATAGTCGCGCGCCCAAAGGAAAACATAAATCCTTGCGCCTTCTCCCATTAAAAGGATCAAAATCCTTTGTTCAAATACCTCCGCCTAAATATCCAGACTTGGATATTATTTTACCCAGACTTGGGATTTATTCGTCTGTGTCCACACAACAATGTGTCACACCAGATTACAGCAGTAATCTTCTAGAAAGAAATACAATCGTGCACCACCCAGACGGTTATAACCGTCTGGACACGTGCCACCACCACAAGCAACCCTGGAATCACAACGAAGGCATGCAATTGGAGAGTAATCTCCACTTAATCACTTTCCACGTGGCAGCCCCCCAGCCATAGATCAAACCACGATCCGTGTGCATTCACATCGGATCGAGACAACTTAACGAAGGATCAAAGAACTTAACGGAAGAAAATATAACCGCTACAGCGTTAGCATCTTCCGTCATCTTTTCAATAACAGGTTTTCCCTCCCAAAACTCCCGGTTATAAATATGAGAACTGTTCAGGTATAAACTCAGATCACACTCACTTCTCAAATACTTTATCTTCTCCATTACCAATACTTATTCTCACACCGGAGTCGGGTCAAGGATAGAACCCTCTTCTCCCCTTGGCGAGGCTAACGGTGTTCTTTTTTGCAGAATCACCGGAGAAGAAGTTCAGTAGCAACTGAATCAACCGGGAGAGAGCTAACCCTTTTATGCGGATTCAAACCCCCTAACTATCTCGGTTCCGACCATTTAGTTAGTGTTTCTTCAATGTGTAATAGTCATCATTTCTTCTTCTTCTTCTTCTTCTTCTTCTTCTTCTTCTTCTGTAAGCTTGATTTAACTCTTGAGCACTGTGGTCAAACCTGCACCACTTATTACCAACTTTTTGTGAGCTTTTATTTTTAAATTTTTGTGAATTTTCGTTTTTATATGATTGTACTGATGATCTTTTATTTTGATTTTGAACATTTTTTGAATTTTTTGAATTTTTAACATTTTTATTTTGTTTTTCTTTCTTAATTTGCTTAGAAGTTGAACATTCACCTTTTTCAGCATATTATGGAATTGTTTGTTCAAAATTTTCTTTTAATTTCAAAAATATTTCATTTTTATCATTTTCATCATCAGTATCATCATCACAATCTTTAATTATGACCTTGTCATAATTTGTGACAATGTCACTTATTGGAATTTCAACTGAGGGAGTTTTATTTTTAGTGCTATCAGGTACAACCGTTTTTTATTTACCTTTTCCTGACGATTTATACCCAATACCATGGTTACAAAATTCATATTCGTCCTCCCCAGTTTCTTCATTTTTATTGATCGGTTTTGAAACTATATTATCTAGCATTAAGGACGAAGCAACAAAACCTTTCAATTTATTTTCTAAATCTTCAATTTTATTATTAGCAAACTCAACGTCTTTTTCAAGTTGATTTATTTTCTCAAGATGAGAATTTATTGTAATTTGATTTTCAAATTCATTTTTATTTAAAACAAATTTTCCATTTTCTAAAATTTTATTTGATTTTTCAAATCATTTTCTAATTTTTAAAAATTTTACTTTAAGTTTTTATTTTCTAATGTCAAACTTTCCGCATCCCTCAGAAGTTTGACATTTCAACTCTGATTTTATCACATTTTAAGCACACTAGTTCAGAACATGAAGCCACATTTGTAGATATGCTCGATTCTTTGACTACACTGTTCTGCACAATCATCTTTTGCTTCTCCAACTTTAACCTCAAAGTTTCCTTCTTTTCAACATCTAGAATTTTTTATTCAATTGTATTAATAAAATCATAATCAATCTAAAAGTACGAATCGTTTCTTAATTTTTCAACACTTCATCCCAATCTGATGATAATGATTCGATTAATTTTTGATTCCTCTTTTAATAGGAATTACAGATACCAAGTTTATTCAATTCACCCATTAAATCTCTATATCTGTCTAATCCCTCTTCTATTGTCTCCCAGATTTTTTTTATTTATTTTTTATTTTTATGTTTTAACTTGTTAAACTTGTATTCTCTTAAACTCGAACAGTCAAACTCAAAATTTTAGTAGTCGGTTCAAAAAATCTCAACTCGAAATACGCTTCAAAAATCTTAACGTATTTTAGAAACCCGTTTCGTTACTTTAAACGATCTTGATCTGCTAAAATTTTATAGCCCGCTGTCCAAAGATTTCGGCCCAGATCGTATACTGGCCCAACTTTATTACAAATGACAACCCAAAAATGTTTGTTAAAATTCAGCCCACTATAAACCACCAACTCAATTAAAATCTTTTGCAGCCCAAAACTATCTTTCAAAACTTCCGTCGTATATATTGATTTTCTTCTATCTTTTTTTTTTTCAAAATCAATCAATTTTATGAACCAAAACTGAAACTCAATGAAATATATCTCAAACATTCATGATGATCATCAGTTCATCACTAATTTATAATGTCCGAAATGTTTTGATCGAAAATCACCGAAAATGATTCGAATCAGTCCGAAACTCAACTGAATCAAACTAAAATCAATAAAACTGTCCGAAAACTTCACTTGGCACACCGAAATGAAACACAACATGATTAAAACAGTCAATCTATTCGAAAGACAACAGATTCAGTCCGAAACACGTCGAAACTCGTCTAATTCGTAAACGATTACATGCAGAGCTTCCCAAGCTTTGATACCACTTGTGAGTTCAGGAACGGATCGTTATGATCACAAGCTCTACGGTGAATTCAGTTTAACGTGCGGAATCCGTTAAACCGGACCGTAATCGTGCACACAAACGTAAATAACAATCGTTTTATTACGATTTAACGACAACCGGACAGAGTTTCGATGCTATTCGACACACACAACCTAATCTAGATCTTGTGCGGATGTGTTCTTCAAAGACTTGAGCTTGTGCAGACTTGTCTAACTTGAACGGATAAGAAACTTGATATTTATAGGTAAAGCCATCCGTGCGTATGAAATTTGTATCTGTCCGTGCGATTGTAATCATTCCATAAGTACGTATGTAATAATGTCATCCAAGTTCCATGCATGCATTCATATTGATGAGGTTGTTGTAATATTTGTGATATTTTAAGTATGATGTCATCATATTAAATGATGACATCATACTCGAACAAACATGCACTCTTCATATCGTGTCGTACTGAAACCTAAACCAATCTAATCAATCCTAACAAAACCTAGTGAAACCTCTGTCTGGTATTTTTACAGACTCAAGACAATAGACATTACACGTACAACTAGATTTCTATCTATGGCCACACATATAGTGCACTAACAATGCCACTAAAGGAGCTTCTACATGCCTAGATAGGCTATGGTATGTGGACAGTGGAGGCTCAAGACGCATGACAAGATGCAAAGCCCTACTTACAAATTTCTCTGCTCATGGAGGATGTGATATATCATTTGGTAATGACTCAAAGGTAAAGTGTTGGGTTCAAGAACTGTCCAAGCTGGTAAGCTAAATTTGAAAATATTAATCTTATTGTTTACCTAAAGTTCAACTTGCTTAGTGTTTCACAAATGAGTGACAAAGGCTATGGTTCATTTTTCACTAAGAAAAGTTGTAAAATTGTTGGACCAGAAATAGTGAAAAAATTGATAAAATTATAGCTGACAACATTGCACAACTTGTTGCTCACAAAAGTCGCAATGTTTGTGTAGCAGATATGTTAAAAAATAACCCTATGTTAAATGTTTGTTTATTTTATGTTTCTTCAACAAAAGAAACAGAATTGTGGCATAGAAGGTTGGGATGTGTTAATCTGCAAACCATTAACACTCTTTCAAGACAAAATATTGTTAGAGGACTGACAACCAAAGAATGCAAATGTGATGAACACTACATTTCCTGCTTAAAAGGAAAGTAGCACAGAGGTTCACACAAATCCACTGATGAGTCCAAAACAACCCAGTATTTACAGATGCTACACATGGATTTGTTTGGTCCAGTAAAATTCATGAGCTTAAGAAAAAAGAGATAATGTCTTGTTATAGTTGATGATCTTTGTAGGTTTACATGGACTTACTTTTTACACTCCAATGATGAGACTGCAAGTATTTTGAAGGACTTTGTCACAAAAGTTGAAAAACAAGATGATCTGCCAGTAAAAATCTTCAGAAGTGATAATGGAACAAAATTAAAAAATCAGGAGTTAGATGATTTATGTGTCTAAAAATAAATTGAGAGACAATTAAGTGTTCCAAGAACACCCGAACATAATGCGGTGGTTGAAAAACCTTAATTGAAGCTGCAAGAATTATGCTTGCAGATTCTGGTACTCCATTGTCCTTTTAAGCAAAAACCATTAATACTATATGCTATGTTCAAAACAGAGTTGTGATTAACCCAGACATAAAAAAACTGCCTATGAAATTATGTTCAATGTCAAACCACTTATCTCATTTTTCAAAGTCTTTGGCTTCCCATGTTTTATTTTAAATCTCAAAGATTCAATTTCAAAATTTGCATCTAAAATATATTGTGGTTATCTCTTAGGATACTCTTCTACAACTAAGGCTTATAAAGTGTTTAACACAAGAACCGTGACTATAGAAGATACTTTGAATGTAAAGTTCAATGAAATTTCTTCATTAAAAATCCTTGCTAATCCTGAAGAAATGTTTGACCTTGAAAAATTCATGTTTGAAGATGTTACTGCTAAATCTGTTGTTGATATAGGAAAGTTAAAAGTTGTTTGATATGCACAAAATGCAATATATAAATCATATCAAATAAGGTATAAAAACAACCCTTTTAGTACAAATGTTGGAAAAAATACGTTTCTTTGTTTACTTTTGATTTTAAGGATTAAAATAGCTTAAACGGACAAAAGGAACAAATGGCGAAAACCAACATAAATACGAAGGAAAGGAATACGTTATACTGACCTCCAAGCTTCACCCCAAAGACAAAAACAACAAACCAGAACCTAAGCACGGGGCCGTGCCTGTCGGGCATGGGGCCGTTCCCCTCTCAAGATTCCCTGAAGATAAAGATAAACAGAAGACGACAAGGGACACGGGGCCGTGTCTCCTAGAAACGGACCATGGTCAACTCTCAGATTTGCAAATCTGGGTTCGTACAGCAAGTACAAGGGCACGAGGCCATGTCGTTGACACACTGGGCCGTGTGTGCAGTTGGTCTAACAATAGCATTAACTGAAGACAGAGAAGAAGAAGGACACAGGGTCGTGCCCACCAAGCACATGGCCGTGTAAGTTCACTTTTTTCAGCTATAAAAGGAGGTGCTTGGCTCACTTGCAACTCATCCCTTGGCAAACCACTTCTCTCACACCTGTCACCACTCCACCACCACTACCACCATCACCCACCACTTTCATCCATCATCCATCCTTAGAGTGTGTGTAGTAGTCTCGGGATCCAAGATCGATAGTAAGAGTTTTTGTTAAACAAAGGCCATGCTTGGCTAATCTCTTACATCACTTGGTGAAGACAAGTTATTTATGTATTACTTTTGATTTCCTAGCTTTGGTAACTTTTTATTTGGTTTGTATTGATGACTTTAATAACTAGTTTTTTATATTGAAAGTGACCTTTATACAATCATTTCTTCATGTTTTGTTGATTCACTCATCCGTGTCTTTACGATCTATATAAAGCACGTTAACTGCCTAGAAGGGGGTTAGAAGCGTGGTTGGGTAAAGTTCTTGCCTCGTTCAGTGTATAGATCCTGCAAGCTTATTAGGACTTCTCATGAGGCAGATAGCATCAAATCGGGGGAAGTAAGAACAATTTGTAATCCCTTATAAATAAACTACTATTAAAACTTTAAACCGGCCTTGCTGGACTGTATCCCTGCTGACTCTGACCAATATGGCTGAGGGTAGCGTTGCCTCCAAGAGAGGGACATGCCACATTTTTGCATTAATAACTTACTTAATTATCTTTCAATAATATGTCCTTGCGGGACTATATCCCTACTGACTCAGACCAATATAGCTGAGGGTAGCGTTGCCTCCAAAAGAGGGACACACCACTATAACTAAGATAATCTCTTAAAAAACCCAAAGCGCAGAAATCATCAAAGGATACATAAATGCCGAGTCGGATCCAAGTGATTCTATCTTGTCTATAAGTTCTTTTATTTATTTACTTTGTTTCTTTATTTTACTTATTTAAAATCTTTTCTGCAAAATTTGGTTAGATTAGAAGTCGACGATATTTCGGTATTAAAAGCTCTTGTGTCATTGGATGATCTCGGTATCTTACCATCACTATACTATGCCAACAATGGGTGCATTTGCCCTAGCGTGTTGTAGAGAGTGATAGTTTAAATCGTGTTTTATAAATTTAAAGTTTGATAAAAGAGTAAAAGGTACGAAAAATATAATAAACATCCATACTCACTCACGACACGTTAAGTTTTTGGCCCCGTTTCCGGGGACACAAGGATTTAAAGAAAGTTTAAAAATGGCGGCCTAATCATTTTAATATTTTTCTAACTCTTCTTTTTAGGTTTTTCTTCTTTTCCTCCTAGTTTTTCACTTTCTACAAAAGTGACACTAGGCTATGTGTGATCAACACGGGTCCGTGTCACATCCCTAGTAAGACCAAACTGTTTTCTGCTAGATACGAATTGCAGCACGGGGCCATGTGACAACCACACGGGCCCGTGTGACAACAACAGTTTGTGAGAAAACAATAACCTTTTAATCCTGACGGTTAAAACTTATCTGGCAACCATGGATGTTAATGATTATTTTTACCTCCGCCACTCTTACGGTGACTGGTGTAAGTTATGTGGTGGAATGCATACAGAATTAGAATGTGCCATTCTAAGATTTGATCCCCACTACTTAGCCCCATCGTTTTCCTGTGACGATCACCTTAAGATGGGCGGGAGTAAAAACAATAATAACTTCCATCCACTTGAATTCCATCAAACCTCTTCCATAGGAGACATAGAAGACGTATATCAAATAAAAAATAGGATTCTACAAAGACTCAAAGAAATAGAATCCATGATGAAGGCACGATATTCATCAAGGAAAAAAAGCGAAGGAGAATCGATGGAGCTACATTCAGGAACAAATAACACCGAGACCAACAAACCTACCCTAGTCACTTGCGGAAACGAGGTGATAGTCGTCCCTGTATCGACCTCGCGATGACAGTCCCCTTTACAATGTGTGAGTTTCACACCAACGTTTGGAAGAGAGCGAGTCGACACACACCTTTTTTAAAAAGAGCCCGGATAAGATAAATAAATGAAGGTTTCGCCCTCTTACTTTTAAAAAAGGATTCTATCTTTATGATAACCTCTTGCATTTTCGTACCTCTCGCTGGAGCTTAAGGTACATCAGGCAATACGGTGTTGTTCCAACCAGTAAGGAACCCCACGATAAAACACGGTTCCTTAAAACTTCAGATGAAACTTCATAAAAACCCTAAGACACGTGGCCGTGTTCCTCGAACACGGGGCCTTGTCCCATCTACTTCCATACACGAGGGCGTGTCAGAAAAAAACAGGGTTGTTCCCCCCGTCTTTTTCAACACAGGGTTGTGTCAACCTAGACATGGGCCGTGTCCCACTAATGGACAACATTCCCTGACTCATGTAGGCGACACAGGGCCGTGTCAACATGCTATCACTTTCTATAAAGTCAGCCATGAGAAGAATGTTTGGACCCATTCAAAAAAGACTAAGATCCTTCCAGATATTGCACACATACCTGGAAAGGTAAGTTCTTAAAAAGGTTTCCTTAAACCTTCTTGTCTATACCACTTTTAGCATTTCTTCTTCTTCCTTCAACAACCTCCATTGAAGCTTGAAGTTTCAAGCTTGAAAGCTTCAATTTGGTAGGTCAAAAGCATGATTTTTAGCCTAAAGTTTTACAAATCTACTATTTTAAAACATTATTTTAAGTTATTTAGGTTCAGAAATGCTAGAAATCAAACAGATTTAACTTAAAATAAAAGTTTCTGGGTTGAAATATCAGTGCTATTGAAACAACACGGGGCCGTGCCTCATAAGCACGGGGCCGTGTGACTTGTCAGTTATTCCAAATCTTAACGGTTTGTCATGTTTAACTAGAATGTCAAGCCAACAGAGCGGTACATCATCAACGAGCTCAAGGAATAACCACAGGGGGAGGAGACTTTCTCTAGAGGTCACTCTTGTCCAATACGTGAGTGCTTTGAGAGAATCTCTCGAAGAAATGACCGTGGTGGAGGAGGTCCTAATCGACTGAGTGAACTACCTCACCATGGCATTGGACGATAGCTTTAGGGAGATCAACCTTCTTCACCAAAGGTTGAATATTTTGGTGGTGCCCCCAATGGAGCCAATCTGGCCTCAAGAAGATTGAAACCTTGCTAACGAGGTCATTCACCCCACGGATGGGACGAGATGCCACCGGAGCCTCCAATCAATGCTACCTTTGAGGTTCCAATAAATCCCGCTCCCCTACCTCTAGAAGAGGTCAACGAGGAACCCTTTATCTTCCTTCCAAGGGAGATCGGGGAAATGCTCAACGACCTCTAAAAAGAGCATTTCCGGAGAATAGCTTGAAGCCCTCCGAAGATTAGTCTTAGTCTCCACTAATCATTAGTAGATATAGGGAATAGCTATTAGGGGTTAAAATAAAATTTTGTAGGGCATCCATCAAGATTCTATCTATCTATCTTGGGACCTGAATTTTTTCTTTTTCCTTGTATTTTTCTTTTCTTTTATGGATGAAATGAAATGAATTTGGTGTAGTGATAAAAATAAAGTGTGCAAAAGTGATCAGAAAGTCCAAAGGACGTTGAACTAGCACCCCATGCATGAAAACAGATGACTCCTGACTGAAAATCTTCAAATCAGTAAGTACAGGACGGGGTCGTGTGAGGTAAGTACGCCCCCGTGCCCCAAGTATGTTGAAACATTTTTGATTCTGGAACCTTGACACGGGGTCGTGCCCTATGGGCACACCCCGTGTTTGTCTTCTAGAAAAATTCATTACTGGCACTTTTGACATGGGGCAGTGGCTCCCACACACGGGGCTGTGTCAAGTGCCTATTTTCTGAAAAAAATGTTGTTTTTAACACATGTTTTACACATTTAATCAATCTAACCAATTTTGAACACATTGAGGACAATGTGTAATTTAAGTGTGTGTGGGGGGGGGGGGGGGGCTTGAATAACTTGAATATTGTTTGTTCTAAAACAAGCCCTACACAAAACTCTACTTGAAACCGCTAAAACACCAGAATTTTTTTCAAATTTTTTTTAGTTTGTTTTTGTCTTGTTTATAGTTTAAGTTAGAAAAACAAGTTCTAAAAAAGTTCAAGTTTTTACAAATTTACAACCGATAGCGCCATGATAAAAAGAACCACATAAGAAAAATTCAAAAAAAGGCATGACAAAATTTTAAAATTTGATTGTATATATAGTTTCACATTTTTACCATTTTCCCACAAAATTGTGACTTTTGAGCTTTTAACGAGCATCCACTATCATATCTATACTAAATGCTCATCTTTCATTTCTTGTATGAATAACCCTACGGTTCTTACAAATCTAAAACTTGACAAGACAATACATTCCCGGTCCTTACCGACTAATACAAGTAAGCATATGATTGAGGCATTAGGATTTTAAACGTTTTTCCTTTTTCATTTCAACCTTATTTTCCACTTTTATCTCCCCACAAAAACAAAAATTCCCCCTAGTCAACCCCTTTGAGCTTAAAACCTTTCATTTCAAAACCCACAACACATCATTACCCAAAAACCATATTTTTATCTTTACACCTTTTATTTTAGTAAAACTCGGTTCTTTTGAAAAAACACAAAAGCATGTGACTTTATTCAATAAAAAAAAACTTCTCTTGTGCTTAAAATAAATAAGCAAATCTCTTGCTTACGAGCATTTAGTTTATAAAGTCACAAATGAAAGTTTCAAAAGAAAAACCGACTTTTTACACCTTTAGCCACTTTTCAATAAAACTACCCTACCCTTAACCAAAAGCCTACCATTTCAAAGTTCTCTTGATATTTACAAGGATTAAGTTAAAAAGGAGGAGGTTTGATTGCTTGTCAGGTATATGGTAGGAGTAAGTTTCGTATCGGGACCGAGCGTTTCACTTATACATATTCGGCTGAGTGTTGAGTGATCACTTGTGAGGTATGTGAATGTATATATAGCTTAATGAAAATTTTAAAAATATGTTATGCTTAAAAATATTTAGTTTTCTTAAAAAGTTCTAAATAAATCATGTCGAATAGGATTGTAAATAAAATAAAAACGAGAATAAATAAATAACTTGGATTCCCGACACTCTACAAACAAAACCCTAAACTTCTCTTCTACCCATTCCATTTGGAATGTAAGCAAATTTAAAATTTTTGCTTGAGGACAAGCAAAGATTCAAGTGTGGGGGTATTTGATATGCACAAAATGAAACATATAAATCATATCAAATAAGGTATAAAAACAACCCTTTTTTGTACTAACGTTAGAAAAAGTGTGTTTCTTTGTTTACTTTTGATTTTCAGGATTAAAAGAGCTTAAATGGACAAAAGAAACAAATTAACAGCGAAAACTAACATAAATACGAAGGAAAGGAAGTTGATACACTATACCGACCCTCCAAGCTTCACCCCAAAGACAAAAACAACAAACAAGAACCCATGCACAGGGTCGTGCCCCTCTCAAGACCCCCTGAAGATAAAGACAAACAGAAGATGACAAGTGACACGGGGCCGTATCTCCTAGACACTGGCCGTGGTCAACTCTCAGATTTGCAAATCTGGGTTCGTACAGCAAGTACAGGGGCCACAGGGTCGTGCTGTTGACGCATGGGGTCGTGTGTGCAATTGGTCTGACAACAACATTAAATGGAGACAGAGAAGGAGAAGGACACGGGGTCCTTTCAGCTATAAAAGGAGGTGCTTGGCTCACTTTCAACTTATCCCTTGGCAAACCACTTCTCTCACACCTGCCACCACTCCACCACCACTACCACCATCACCCACCACTTTCATCCTTCATCTATCGTTAGAGTGTGTGTAGTAGTCTCGGGATCCAAGATCGATAGTAAGAGTTTTTTGTCAAATAAAGGCCATGCTTGGCTAATCTCTTACATCACTTGGTGAAGACAAGTTATTTATGTATTACTTTTGATTTCCTAGGTTTGGTAACTTTTTATTTGGTTTGTATTAGTGACTTTAATAACTAGTTTTTATATTGAAAGTGAACCTTATTCAATCATTTCTTCATATTTTGTTGATTCACTCATTCGTGTCTTTATGGTCTATATAAAGCATGTTAACTGCCTGGATGGGGGTTAGAAGCGTGGTTGGGTAAAATTCTTGCCCCGTTTAGTGTATAGATCATGCGAGGACTTGATTCAAGCTTATTAGGACTTCGCTTGAGGAAGATAACACAAATCTAGGGAAGAAAGAACAGCTTGTAATCCCTTATAAATAAACTACTATTAAAACTTTAAACCGGCCTTGTGGGACTGTATCCCTACTGACTCACCCCAATATGGCCGAGGGTAGCGTTGCCTACAAAAGAGGGACATGCCACATTTTGCATTAATAACTTACTTAATTTTCTTTCAATAATCCGGCCTTGCGGGACTGTATCCCTGCTGACTCAAACCAATATGGCTGAGGGTAGTGTTACCTCCAAAAGATGGACATGCTACTATAACTAAGATAATCTCCAAAAAAAACCCAAATCATGAAAATCATCAAAGGATACATAAATGACGAGGCAGATCCAAGTGATTCTATCTTGTCTATTAGTTCTTTTATTTATTTATTTTGTTTCTTTATTTTACTTGTTTAAATATCTTTCCTCCAAAATTTGGTTAGATTAGACGTCGACGATATTCCGGTATTAAAAGCTCTTGTGTTCTTGGACGACCTCTGTATCTTACCATCACTATACTACGCCAACGATGGGTGCACTTGCCCTAGCATGTTGTAGAGAGTGATAGTTTATATCATGCTGTTAAATTTAAAGCTTGATAAAAGAGTAAAATGTACAAAAAATATAATAAAAATCCGTACATCCTCGCGACACGTCATTGTTCAACAAGATTACACATTGGACATTGTGATTCCCTCACATTATAGAGTCTCTTCTGATCCACAAAGTTTTTCAGCTCAAAATTCTTGTTAAACAACGTCAATTGTAACCATTGTTGACCAAAGTCAATCCCAAACCACTGATCAATCAAACAGTCAAACCACTAATTCTTGCCCACATCGCAAGAACCACTTGGACCAATATCACTACCTCTATTCCAAACCACTGTTGACCATAATATAATGTCAACGGAGGTTTCACCAGATAATTCTCTTTTATGCCCTTCACCTCAAAATTTTGTTATTCCATATACTGGTAATAACCCACTTCTCAGATCCCATCCTCTAGATCAAATCATTGGAAACATCAATGATGGTGTTCTCACAAGGGGTCAAATCTCAAATATTTGCCACTTTGTTGGTTTTCTATCATTAACTCAACCTGCCAAATATCAAGAAGCCTTGAAAGATAATAGTTGGGTAGAAGCCTTGAAAGATAATAGTTGGGTAGAAGCCATGCAAGAAGAACTCCTTCAATTCAAAAAACAAAAATTGTGGGAACTTGTTCCATTGCTACAAGACACATGTCTAATTGGCAAAAAAAATCTTTAAAAACAAAACTGATGAGAAGGGCATAGTTGTCAAAAACAACGCTAGGCTTGTGGTTTAAAGATATAGACAAGAAGAAGATATAGATTATGATGAAACCTTTGCTCCAGTAGCAAGGTTAGAAGCCATAAGACGTTTCTTGGCCTTTGCTGTCAACCACAACCTCAAGGTGTATCAGATGGATATAAAGTGTGCTTTTCTTTATGTAAAAATCCATTAAGTAGTCTATGTGTGCCAACCACCAGGATTTGAAGACACTTTCCATCCAGATTGTTTCTACAAGCTTTATATGGGCTAAAACAAGCACCAAGAGCCTTGTATGATACTCTATCCACATTTCTCTTAACCAATGAATTCTAAAGAGGTAAAATTGATCAAACTGTGTTCCTAAAATGGAGAGGAAAAGATTTGTTAATAATTCAAATCTATGTAGATGATATCATTTTTAGATTCACATGTAACAAAAATGTGTGATAAATTCAGACAATTAATGACAGCTCAATTTGAAATGAGTGCCATGTGTGAGTTGTAATGTTTGCTTGGATTGCAAGTAAAACAAAAAGAAAATGAAACTTTCATTCATTAAAACAAATATGTTAAAACACTTATGAAGAAATTTGATATGAATGACTTTAAACCATGCAACACTCCCAAGTGTATAAGCAAACCTTTCAATTTTAATGAGAAAGATGAGTTGGTAGACTAGACACTTTATAGATGTATGATTGGGTCCTTGATGTATTTAACTGCATCAAGACCTGATATCTTGTTTGCTATTTGTGTTTATGCTAGATCTTAGGCATCACCTAGGAAGTCTCATTTAACGTATGTGAAAAGGATATTCAGATACCTTAAGGGTGGTATCTGGTATCCAACTAATGGAAACATGGAGCTTTCAGGTTATTCGGATTGTGATTTTGTTGGTTGCCACACCACAAGAAAGTCAACATCAGGAGGGTGTCAATTCCTTGGCAATGCTTTAGTCTCTTGGCAAGGCTAAAAGCAAACAACAGTTTCAAACTCTACAACAGTGGCAAAGTATATTATGGTTGCAAGCTGCACAGCCTAACTGTTGTGGCTTCAAAACCAATTGATTGATTTTGGCATAACTGCTCTAAAGACGCCATTAAAATTGGACAATAAGTAGCTAAAAACATTATCAAGAATCGTGTGACATTAAAAAAAGCACATTGACATCCATCATCACTTTGTAAAAGATTGTTACGAAAAAGGTTTGATTTGCATCCATCATGTTCCCACTAAAAATCAGCTAGCAGATGTTCTAACAAAAGCTTTAGATACATTTACTTTTGAAAGTCTGATCTCTAGAATTAGGATGATAAACATGGATTGAAAACTAAAATTCTCAGTTTCCATAATTAAAACATTAACATGTTGTCTTGAAAATATCAAAATTTTTGGTTAAACACATTAAAATGTTGTCTTGAAAACCTTTAAAACCCGAACTCTGTTCAAAAGAGCAATACCAGTATTTTAGTGGTCCTAAAGTCTGTTTGATCAAAGTCTACCACCTTACACAAGTAACCTTTGTTTATTCTATCATCTGTTTCACTCATCTGTTAACTAAAGTCAACGACATAACATCCAGTATTTTCTATTTCTAACCTCTGTTGACATCAAACAGATGTTACTATATCTAAAACAAAGGTTTACCAAGTGGGACAGACCTTTTGAAAACAGACCTTTGAAAAGGATAAAGAGATGTTTGCCTTGTGTAGATCCCAAAATCAATCCGGTCATAGTGGTTTGATTGTTTTGATCCAAACACCTATTGATTAGGTGTTTGAATATGTAAAAGTCAAGAAAAATCAAAAGATGAAAATGAAGATCTTGGTTTGATGTTTAACAACAAGTGTTGTAAGAATTCCCAACTGATATAAACGTTAACAAGCACCTTGAAATCGGATTAAGCACAAGAAATAGCAAGAAGATCCCAACACTAGACCCCCCCAACTAGCCAAAACCTTAGCTAGGGTTTCATATCATTGCTTTATATAGACATTGGGCACCTGGCGTAATTATTAATTACGCCAGGAGTACAAATACGCCAAGTCAGGCTCAAAAACTATCTAAAGATTACACTTTGACCCCTTGAACTATCTAAAAGCTGATAAACATAAACAAAACTATCCAGAACTATCTAAAACTAGTACCAACGATCTCAAAAGCTCTAACAATATCCCCCTAGATTGTTGCGTACTTGATTGATCTTTCATTCTTCAGTTTCTGCTGCTGGATCACGAGCAGCTTCATTTGTAGTAGGTTCAGGTGGTGGTTGTGTCAAAGCAGCTTCATCTGTTGTTGATTCAGGAGGTTCTTGAGTTGAAATAGCTTCACTTGTAAAAGGATTATCCTCCATAATGGCCTCATATGTGGATGAGGCCGAAGGTTGAGATTCTGCAGGAACAGGAATGGATGAGGGCTCTTTCGGCTTTGCATGCGACTTTTCTTTCTTCTTTTCCTTTTTCTTTTTCTTTGCCTCTTCCTTTTTCTTGGCTTCTTCCTTCTTCTTTGCTTCCTCTATTTCCTTTTGTTTCTCAATCCATTTCAGGATATCCATCATTTCTCTTTTGCGTTCCCAAGCACATTCGACTGTCCTTTGGAACAACATGCCTTCTTCTAAGTTCTCGTTGCCAGCACCGACATGTATCTTGTTTCCATACAGCACTTTCAAACCAGACAGCCCGAACATGAATACATCCATCAGATCCAAAATCCGTATGTCTTCGTTTGTGTTGGATCTAATCACAGCTTCACCAGTTTTTCCATCGTAAAACCATTTCTTGACGTTGTTGAGTGAAACTGGAATTTCAGGAGGAAGCTTGATCTTTGTCACCACCTTAATAGGATTAATCACCCACGTAACTTTCCCTTTGCCTGTGATAGGATCCTTTGTAGTTTTTGAAACTCTGCGGAGAGAGCGTTGTGGTTTAAAGATATCGAAACCACGGTTGCATTGTTTGGCAATTAGTCTCTCAAAGTCACCACCGATGCTACTGTTGTCTAGATTAAGCATATCCAGTCTTCCTAGTTCGCGTATATCCCATCTTGGCAGAGTTTGCATATCAAAGCCATTCCTAAAGTATTGTATGATGCCGCCACGTCTTTTTACGATGAACATCCCCTTCAAGTTGTTGTACATCCAACTAATAATCTTATCAGTTGCTTCTGTCTTTTCAACAGCTACAACCTGATAGAAATCAGGGAGTTTTTCGCGCTCCTTTTTTAACCACTAGGGGTGTTGTGGCGTCACTTCCTCACCATCTTCCATTTTGTATAAAACCTCATCCTCTAATCCCCACTCTACAAACTTTTCAGGCATTTCGTCTCTATCAACCTCTTCTTCATCGCTTTCATCGTCTTCATTTACATTTACGGCCAATTCAAGATGCCTTTTCTTTCTTTCTGCGTCTTCTACCTTTCTTTTCTCTTCTTCAGTTTTAAACTTGTCATAATCGAAAATATCAGTTGATGAGAACATCGGTTCTATCTCAGCTTTCTCACATAATGCTCTTACGATCCTGAATAACTTCACCATGCCACTTTGTTAGAACCTCACAAACCTTGTTTGTTCAGTTACATACGCGATAAGCATCTTATTTTTCTTTCTTTGCTCCTTCAACTTGTTCCTTAACACGTTTGTATTATTGAATTGATGCCTTAGAAGGCAGATTTCTCTTGCAGGACCTGTTCCAATTTCTTTTGAGAGTTTATCGTATAAATCTTGGAACGAACGTGGACTGCGAGGAGTAGGTTGTGTTGGTGTGATTCGTGTTGGTTTGTCGGGCATTTCTTTCGATGAACTCTCCCCTGTTTTCTTCTTCTTTTGTGGAGGTGTTTTGCTGTGTGTTGCTTCATCCGGGTCGACTAACATTTCTGAAACAAAGTCGTCCAATTGTTCTTACTCTTCTGTTACTACAACGGGGGTTTCTAACGCATTCATCTCTCTCCTCGTTCTTTTCTTTTCTCTTTTCTCCTTTTCTTGTACTTCATGAATTGCGCGAAGATTTTCAATGTGTTCTCTATGAGCTTGCGTCTCTGCTGCTCGAAAACTAGCACCCAAAAGTCTTTCAGGGTTCGGATGACCCTTCTTCCTTTTCGAGGATCCCCCCTCTTCCTCAGGTTGTTTCCCTTTTCTCTTTCGCACTAACTGTTGTTGTTGTTGTTCTTCTTCGTGTACTTCCTCTTCAACGACCTTTTGAATGTTCTTTTTGATCCCATCCTTGTATTTCTCATACGTTGCTTTCACAATTGGAAGTCGTTCGGCTCTGTACATCCAGTTGTGAAGCATCACCCATTCGTTTGTTTTCAATTCAGTGATTTGTCAGCTTGTGGGTAGCTGAAATTTGTATAGATCGTCATCGTGTGGCAACTTTGAATGTTGGTCGTTGATGAACAATTGAACAAAACGCGGATACATGGCCTATGTTTTTCCATTTGCATTCTCGACCATGCAAAGAAAGATTAATCCAGAGATGTTGAACTTTTGTTTTGTGCATAAATTTAGCATGGCTGCCGACCAATCCAGGTTTAGACCGTCATAACCGCCTTTTCTGTGAGCTAAGCTCATGGCAAACACATGTGAAATAAACCTCCAATATTTTGTTAATCCGTTTCTTTTGATCTCGTTCTTGTACTTGAAGTCCCCGACGTACTTCATGCCTCGAAATCCTTATAGAATATCATCTTTCTTTAACCCCATCGGATCTTTCTGATTATCGTCAAGTTTTAGAATTCTTCTAATTCCATCTTATATTATAATGACTTGTTTTTTGCGGACCGTTGCCGATATCATTTTGACCTTTTCGACGGTTTCCACCTTTGCTGTCTGTCAAAATTCTTCGATGTGAATTATGTATATGACAGGATTCGCTTGCACATCATGACTAATTCTGCTTGAAATGATCCATTCCGCTACATCTTCGAATCCATTTGGTGCTGGATTCTATCCCGCTGAATTTCTTTCACCATTCTCAATAAACACATGAAAACGAGCTAAGTTAGAATATTGGAATCCGAAATGTGTACGTTAGTTAGTTAGAATATTTACAAAAATATTTACGAAATTATATATATATATATAGGACAAAGATCCGTTAGGAACCACCCTTTATTGCGAGAACCGCGAGAACCAGTGTGAACACAAACAGTAATTCCTAAAAAAATCTAAAAACGCCCAAAATTTTTTTTTTAATTTTTTTTCTATTTTTTTTGAAAAAATCGCAATATTTTGTTAATAAAAAAAAAATTTCAAAAAAAAAAAAAAATTCGAGTAACAGTTATCCATGCACATGTGCATATGTATCGTTTCTTTGTCAAATTCCGTAATTCATTACAAATAATAGTCAATTGCACTTTCATTTACATTACCACGTGTAATACACTACTTTTTACGTTAACAATGTTAGAAATGCACATGTGCATCTATATGTATCAACAGGATATAAGGTGTTTTGGTACACTACTTTCTCTTTCATCTATCATTCCATCCATAATACACAAGCATGCGCATGTGCATTTTTGTCATTTCTTTTACAAATTCCGTAATTCATTACATATATTAGACAATTGCACTTTCATTTACACTACCATATGTAATACACTACTTTTTACATTACCAATATTAGAAATGCACATGTGCATTTATATGTATCAACATGAAATAAGGTGTTTTGGTACACCACTTTGAATACACTTTCCCTTTCATCTATCATACCATCCATAATACACTACCATTACCTCCTACCATCCATAATACAATACCATTACCTCCTACCATCCATAATACAATACCATTACCTCCTACCATCCATAATACAATACCATTAACAATATTTTCACTTTATTACATGTATGTAAACACCATTTATACCATCCAATCAACATATTACATAAAAAATTGACAACTATAACCAAACCATCAACCACTAGATATAACTAACCAAAAAACATGTATATGGGCCTACTTCTCCATTCAAAATCACAAACTTTTTGTACCAAAACACGTTATATCATGGTTATACCTAATTATGCACATGTGCATTTTGAATATTGGTAATGTAAAAAGTAGTGTATTACTAATGGTATTGTAAATTAAACTGCAATTGTCTATTCCTGATAACGTATTACCGAATTTGTTGAAGTAATGATACATATGCACATGTGCATGGATAAATGTTACTCGAAAAAAAAAAGTTTTTTTTTTTATGGTAACGAAATATAGCGATTTTTTATTAAAAAATATTAAAAAAAATAAAAAAAATTTTGAGTGCTTTTTTGATTTTTTTTAGATTTTATTTTGTGTTCACATTGGTTCTCGCGGTTCTCGCAATAAGGGTGGTTCTCGCATGAACCTTACCCTATATATATATATATATATATATATATATATATATATATATATATATATATATATGATAAGTAAATAATGATAATATTTACATTTTTATTAAGTATTAATAATAATACATTGAAAAGTTAATAGTAAAAAATAAGATAAGATTTTGAAAACAAGAATCAATTCCGCTATGTTCTCCGTTGCCCGACCATAGGTTATTTCAACTGATCATGCTTAATTACGCCGACAACGGAGACCAAGTACATAGTTTCATTAGATCAATTACGCGGAAATGGTAACATTGGCTTGATCATGATACGCGTAAATACGCTGTGTCTGATCGCGTAGTTAAGTCCGGTTACAAGATAGACAAGCAGCGTAGAAGTGCATCTACGCTGATTGGCCAGCGTATTAGTCAAATACGTCGGTTGCTCGAACTCGCGTTCGAGACTTATCTACGTGAGTCCTTGTTCTCATTAATTACGCGGTCTTCATCGTATTAACGCTGCATTCAATGAGTTCATCCTAAATACGCCATGTTTAAAAGTTTCTTCATAAACCCCAAAACCCTTAGATCTGTTTTAATCGATCTTTGACCCCAAATATCAGACAATTTTAGAGCAACATTGATCGAAGATAAACATTGAATATGCAATGATCATTCCTTAAACACGAAGATTCGATTGTTAATCAACAAAATCAGATGATTTGAGATGCAAGTGTTCTTCGAAAACCCTTAAACCCTTTTTAAACACCCCTAAGTCAGATCTAATACAACATTTACCCCTGATGTTCAAACGATTCAGTACAAGGATGATAGAAGATCAATGTTAGATACACGCGTACATTACCTTAGATCTGTTAAACAACTTTTGTAAATAGTAGATTAATTAGATGATTAATATAAGTGAAGGGAGAGTTTGAGAGTGTTCAGCATACAAGAGAGGAGCTAGAATTTGAAAAGTTTTGAAATGGCGCATATGAGGGGTTTATATACAAGATTCAAACTGTTGGTGCAATTATTAATTACGCCGATAATTAAAATACGCCGCCTATTTAAAAATTTTGAATCTTTTGAAATCTTTGATAAGTAAAAAAACACGCTCGAATATTTCAAACTTTCTCGAAAAGGTGCCCATTTTGGTTTAATAATGCACAGAACCTAGAAATTCTTTAGAAAAACTCAAGACTTGGGCAATTTGGACACCGAAATTCATTTTTCAAACCTGGAAGATCCTTTTTCACTGATTTCCTTTTGGTTTTAACGCTCGTTGACTTTCTTGCAATAGGATCATATTGTCAACACTTTTCAGATTTTTAAATTTTCTTTTAAGCTAATCGAGGCACAAGAAAAATTGTCAGTATGTTTGTCCTCTTAAATCCATGCATCCTTCTTTCAACATGCTTTCGGTGAACTTGTTATCATGTTTTGGTAATATTGATAAAATTTTGATGGCCCACACACAAGCTATTAGGAATAGAAACATTACGCCCGTGAGTCCCAGATCAGGACATACCTCCGCGATCAAGGTATGCGCAAAGGTTCCTCATAGCAAGTGAGTATATTGATTTCATTCGTTTTGTTTTTCAACGATAGATAATTGGTGATCAGGTCAGTACTTCCAAATAACAGAGAGACCATTATCTACCGAGGGCTGAGACAGATACCATAAACAGTACGATTTATGCATTTTTGCGCATTTGAATGACTTTCTATGAAAGCTTCTTCAATTTAGGGTTTTTGGCCGTTTTGGCTCTTTTGAAAAGATATCATAGCGTCTAGGTTAGCATATATCTGGATGCAGCAGAAGAAAAACTATGATATCCCCGAATGATTAATCAATATAAAGACCCAAAATCTCAGACATTGGCAATCTATCAACGCAAGATTCAAGACCATTAAGCTATATGCCGCAACGTGTTACCCATAAGATTCATAATGCTGTGGATATCCAGAATTTTTGTGTAGACTTTATCTTTTGTCGCCTAGTCACAGTTTACTCTTCGGTATTGCTGAATCTACTGACACATCGTTACTTGGCACCCCGATTCCTTTTGTTTTCTGTTTTCCAAGGAACGACAAAGTGTTAGCAATTTTGTATCATTTCTTTTAAACAGGAGTCAGATACAAGCACAAAAACTTTATTCTTTTTCTTTTTGATTTTCTGTGTTTTCTTCCCCCCTAAAATTTAATTTTCGCATATCCATTGCCCGAAAAATGAAACTTTAAATAACAGAAAATCTTTTTGGTGGGTGACGTTTTAAGATACTTGTTTTACTTTAAACGAATGGTTTTTTTTAAACAAGAAGGTAAATGATAGATTATGTACAGATAATGATAAACGGCTAAATTCATTTCCATTCAAGGAAATTAACCATTTCCAGCCAGGTTACCAACTGGTTGAAACGGGTTTTGTCAAAGACTTTTGTGAAGATGTCGGCCCGTTGTTGCGTTGTATCCACCGGAACCACCTGAATATATCCCTTTTCGTAAGTATCTCGAATTGCATGAATGCGAATTTTGATATGCTTTGTTCTTGAGTGGTGGATAGGATTCTTCACAATCCCCAGACACGCTTCATTGTCGATGAATATAGGAGTCTTCATAATGTTGATTCCGTAATCCAACAACTGATTTTGTATCCAAAGGACTTGCGAAAAGCAACTGTAGGCTGCCATGTATTCAGCTTGAGCAGTAGAGGTGGACACCGTTGTCTGCTTCTAGCTCTGCCACAAGATTAGACGGTTTCCCAAGAATTGACATCCTCCTGAGACTGACTTGCGATCAACCTTACAACCTGCATGACCACTATCAGAATAAGCAATAAGATCAAAGTTACTATCTTTAGGATACTAAAGACCGAGTTTCGGTGTTCCTTTAAGATAGCGGAAGATCCGCTTTACGGTAGTTTCATAAGATTCTTTGGGATTAGTCTGAAATCGAGCACAAAGATAGACGACCCATATAATCTCAGGCCTGCTTGTAGTTAGGTACATCAGAGAGCCTATCATTGAGCAATGGAAGGATTTGTTCACTGGTTTTCCTTGAAGATCAAGAGTAAGCTCGATCTGAGAGGCGAACAGAGTGCTTGCTACTTTACAATCGTTCATGCTGTACTTTGCAAGGATACCCCTAATGTATTTTGCCTGATGTATAAGGTTACCATCCTCCCTTTGCTTTACTTCCAATCCCAAAAAAAACGTGAGCTCTCCCATCATGCTCATTTCAAATTTAGCCTTCATCACTGTCTTGAATTCCTTGCACAACGCCTCATTCGTCGACCCAAGATGATATCGTCCACATATATCTGTACCAACATCACGTCATCACTGATCCTTTTGCAGAAGAGAGTCATGTTGATCTTCCCTCTGGTATATCCACAATCCAAAAGATATGTTGACAAAGTCTCGTACCAAGCACGAGGGGGTTGGTGAAGACCATACAAGGCTTTGTCCAACTTATAGTAGCGACCCGGGAAGTGAGGATCTTCGAAACCAGGTGGATGACAAACATAAACCTCTTCTTTAACCTAGCCATACAGAAAAGCACTCTTCACATCCATCTGGAAAACTTTGAAGTTTTTGTATGAAGCATAAGCCAAAAAGATTCTAATGGGCTCCAATCTTGCGACCGAAGCAAAAACTTCTTCACAATCAATTCCCTCTTCCTGTTGAAAACCTTGTACCACCAGTCTTGCCTTATTTTTTATCACCACACCACGATCATCCATCTTGTTGCGAAACACCCATCGAGTTCCAATTGGATACTTGCCGTCAGGTAGATCAACAAGTTCCCATACCTTAAACTTTCGGAACTGAGATAACTCCTCTTGCATGGCTTGCATCCAACTGGAGTCTTGGATAGCTTCTTCAATGTCATGAGGCACAGACTGCGAAAGAAAAGTTGCGTATAATCCTTTGTTGATGTCATATGTCTGCCCACGCGTACGCACCCCATCTTCCACAGAACCTATGACGTTTCAAGAGGATGATTTCGATTTGTCTTATATCCTGCATTGGTTTGGGTCTCAATCTGTTGAGGTAGATTGGTAAAGTGTTCATCGACATAAATCACAGGAGGTTCGTCTTCCTGAGTTGGTTCATCCACTTTCGTCTGTGAAGAAGAAGCAACATTTCTAGATGCATTCTCAGGTGAAGTGTCACCATTAACTTCATGCACAGAAAGAATCAGATCATCTGCAGATGGAGAGAAATGATTGGTGAATGGTGTGAAACCAATGTATGACGAGTCAAACAGGGGTTCAACTTGAGTTGCTTCAGCAGGTTCGGCTTCTAGAACGGCTTTTGGGATTTCGAAAGTGTTGAAAATCACACCCATGTCATAAAACCAATCTGGGGCACTTCTAGAGTTAGTGTAATTTCCTTCTTGGAAGTCAACGTAGTATGATTCAATCACCATCGTTGTCCGTTTGTTGTAGACTCTATATGCCTTCTATCAATGAATAGCCCATAAAATAATAGATATCGCCAACTGCTTCGAACCTGATAAGATTTTCTTGTATGTTGAGAAGAGTGCAAGAGCATCCAAACGGCCTGAAGAAATCTATCAAAGGCTTACATTTGAAAAGAAGTTCGTAAGTTCTCTTTCCATGAGGTTTGACAATTAGAACTCTGTTCAGAACGTAGCATGCTGTGTTGACAGCTTCCGCCCAAAAGATGATTGGAAGCTTTGAAACCAACAGCATAGTTCTAGCAGCTTCGATCAGCGTTCGGTTCTTTCGTTCCGCGACTCCGTTTTGTTGAGGAGTTCTGGCTGCGTTGTACTGAATATGAATTCCTTTCTTCACAGAAGGATATGAAAGTTTGATTCTTGAACTCGGATCCATTATCGCTTCTGATCGATTTCACCTTCATTTTGGTGACATTCTCAATCAACAGAATGAAAGTCTTGAGGATGTAAGTTGTCTCGCTTTTAGCTTCAAGAAAATCAACCCATGAAAAACAAGAGAAATCATCTGTAATCACCAAGCAATAAGAAATCTTAGAAAGACTTTTAACACTTATTGGATCAAAGAGATCCATATGCATTAATTGTAAAGGCATAGTAATCGTATTCACTACTTTGGTCCTATGAGATTTCTTGTGTTGCTTTCCTTGGGTGCATGCGATGCATTTTTCTGAAAAAGGAAATTCTTTTATCGGAAGACCTCTTACTAAGTTTAACTTAGAGAGTTTGTTCATGTTTTTGAAGTTCACATGCTCCAATCGCCTATGCCAAACCAGTGACTCCGATTCTGAAGCCTTGGAAATTAAACACGTTAATTGCTCATTTGTTTTGGCATTTTTCATGTTGAGGACGTAGGTGTTGTTTTGTCGAGGTGCTGTTAGCATAATCATCTTGACAGGAACTGAATATTCTGTCTTGAGAAAGAGACATTCCACATCGTTGAACAGCACAGATATTCCTTTGTCATAGACTTGTGATACACTCATAAGATTGTAGCACAATTCTGGTACATAGTTAACGTTTTCTAACGTCAGTGATTCAGAAACAATGTCTCCAAATCCAACTATTTTCCCTCCCTTTTCATCTCCAGTGAAAGACACAAAGTCGCCATCGATAAATCAGAAGTTCTTCAGAAGTTCCTTTAAGCCGGTCATATGCCTCGAGCATCCACTGTCCACATGCTAGATGTATTCCATGAGCATCCGAAGCCATTTCTAGAGTTTATTCTATAATGCAACAACAAGAAATATATACAAGTTAGATTTCGGAACCCAAACTTGTTACATTTTTTTATCTATTATGGTTTTGAATCACGATATCTTCTTTTTGTTTCCAAAAACAAGTAGTAGTATTAACTAGGCATTTGATTGATTTCTTAAAATTATCAAACAGCTCTGTGAAATTTCTGACGAAATTATGTTCAGGTTCAGAAAATTTCTTGCTTTTACAATGTTTCGCCGTGTGTCCTAAATGACCACAACAAAAACATCGTTTGCATTTTGCTCTTTTCTTTTTGGAGGTTGACGTGTTAGAAGATGATGTATGTGATGAGTGTCTTGAGCTATTTGAAGAGTCGTCTGATGCAGTGCAGCTTGAACTCTCAACTTTCTTCATTTTCTTGTCGATACGGCTTTCATCTTCTGAACAGTCTTCATCATTGTCGGTGTCTGATGAAACATCTGATTCTTGATTTTCACTTGAATCATCCGAACCTTGATCCTCGCTGGAGCTTGAATTTTCTTCACCATTCTCTAAAGTTGTGGTGTTTGAGTCTTCGCTGCTACTTTCTTCATTTAGCTCCTTTTCAGACTTTGATTTACCTGTGCTAGATGGAACAAATTCTGGAATTTCCCCAGTGAGGAATTTCCCAAATCTGTTTTGTTTCAATTCTGAAACAAACAGAGGATGTTCACACACAACCTTTTCATCACAAAAAGCAGAATTTAAATCATGACATTCAACCACTACATTTTCATGGTTTTAAGTCTTAAATGTAGGCACGTGGCCATTACAGTCACCCCGAATATCAAATTTAGGCACATGGCCATTACAGTCATCCGTTCTAGTTAAATAATTACATTCATCCCGAATACTGTTTTTCTTATCACAGTTCCAGGCGAACCAGTTAACAAAAGAATAACTGTCGTCTGAATATCATATGCCTATTTTTGAGCCCCCGCAGTCATCGTCCTCATCGCACACATCTTCTTTACACACAAACACATTTGCATTACTTTTAGACATATTAATGGCTGTTTCATTTTCAAAAGAAGCATCTTGAGCAATAAGATCTTTTTCGTTAATCAAATCATTATCGGGATGAGGAGTTGGCATAGGCAAATAGTTTTTGCTATGTGGTGGAAAGAAGAGTTTTCTTTCATTCCCTAGCTTATCCTTATACCCAATCCCATCTTTCACATATGTCAGTCGTTGGCAATTTTTAATGTCAACCAAGGCCTTTTTGCTAACATTCCATTTATCGATTATGATATGCAGTTTATTGTTTTCATTAAGAGATTTTTCTAATCTTTCAGTTAAGTCGTTAATGATAAAATCTTTTCTGAAAACAAAATCTTTTAGAGTCTGCATTTCAGCTAAAGTTGAGTTCAACTTTCTCTGCTATGCAGCTTCATTTTCTTTAAGTTCTTTGTTAAACTGCAAAACTCTTTCTTTGTCCCTAATTAGCTCAAGGGTGAGGGATTTGTAATGTGCCACACACATGATTGGGAGCATAGTTTAACTTTAAACTCATATGGAATGCTATTTACCAAATCCTTATACTCCTTCTCTTTGGCATATTTGGTTTTCATGGCGACTGCTGGAGCTTTGGCTTTCTCATTCTTAGCACCACTTGTTTCTTCTTGGACTTGTTCCTGCTGCTTAGGCTTCTCAGCTTCTTCTGTTTTCTTATCTTCCATGGGCTTAGTTGGAGTGAGAATACTCTTCAAACCCTTGTCAGTGGCTTCGTCTCCTTTGGGAATTCCAGTAGCTTGTTTCTCGATGAAGTTTGACGAAGATGAGGAAGATTCGCTAGAAATTTTAGCCATGAGTGCCTTGTTAACTTGCTCTGTAGCTTCAGCAATTTCCTCCGCCCAATCATAGTCTTCAACAACCAAGGCTTTTGGCACATTAGGAGCGATATTATTTTTGTGTTTCCTTCAATTGCAACTAGTCTTGCTGCAGGAGCAGTTTCAGCATTTTCATTTTTCAGCAGAGGACGATCTCGTTTGAAGTGGCCTAAGTTCTTGCAGTTGTAGCACCTTAGTTTAGACTTGTCAAAACCAGCTTTCCCGAGTGCCAGACACTTTCCAGGTTTGTCTTATAACTTTTTCAGCCTCAGAGTGATCATTGCCATTTGCCACTTAAGATCCATTTCTTCCATGTCGTTGGGATCAACTTGATATATATCTTCTGCAGTGAAAATCTATTTCTTGAGTTCTCCCGACATTAGAGCTTCATAACTGCTCAAAAAACATATTAAACAGTGCCACGTTTACAGTTGAAATCTTCAGGGCTTAAGTGTCTCCAACCACAGTTATCTTTTCATTTGACTGTGAAGTCTTTCATGCGCATGCGGAAGCGTTGAAATATGACACATATGTGGCTTGTTGACTCGGACCCACAGAGGCAAGAAACGCCACATTCTTCAAACCAGTGGTTGATTGAGCAGACTTTGCAGGATAACCAGTTGTATTCATTTCACGCTTGTTCACGTCCATTTCTAAAGATTTCAAAGTGTTGATCAAATCAGACAAAGTAACAGGATTTGTGCTGTTTAGGAACTCCCGTTTGATCATCATGCACTGAAGGCTCCATTCTTTTGGAAGTGAGTCCAAAAGCTTTATTATAGCAGCGTGATTTGTGATGGGATTCCCAACCTTCTTCATTTTCGTAATCATATTTGGAAAACGAATTATATGATCAGAAAGACTTTCTCCTCGGATTCCACCAAACATATCGTACTCTTTCTGTACCATATCTCTCTTATTTTGAACCAGCTCTTCGTTTCCCTCGTAATAATCGATCAATGCCAACCAGAGATCGTTTGCTGTTGTATACTCTTCAAACATGTTACAATCATCAGTCGACAAGGCCATAGTCAAAGCTGCATGAGCATGGCGATCTCGTTGAATCAGGGCCTTGTCTTCATCAGTGTACGTTGTGGGGTTGGTGTTCATAGTTCTCACATCACCTCGAATCACCATTGGTACATGGGGTCCAACAGTGACCGATATCCATTGATTGTAGTCCGTGTATTCAAAGAAAGACTTGATACGGTTTTTCCAAGTTCCAAAATTGGCTGATCCTTTCAATTTTGGGGGTCGTGTTGCAGTTCCGGTCTCTAGTTCAGCTTGTGCGATCGGATTCAGTTGATTTAGTGACATTTTGGTTTGATTTTAGGTTTAAGCTGCTGATCAAAGGTTAATTACGCTGAGAATTAGGTTCTGGGTTCTATTACGCCGATTCACAGATCAACTACGCTGAGACTAAGTCTATTACGCTAAGAATAGTAATGATCTGGGAGCAACTACGCTGGGTCAACAACTTCGGTGATGAAACTTGAGATCCTGCACCGGCGAAATTAGTTAAATCCGTTGAGACAAAAAACACACACGTTAGTTTGGCTAAGTACGCCGATCACCATGATAAAAACGTTGTGGTTCTTTATCACTGACTTTGAAATCGCATTACGCTAACACTATGATTGATACTGTGTCGCCGTCAATTAACAAGTACACTCGTATGTTACCAGCGTAATTGTCAAATACGCGATCTTCAAGTCAATTACGCTACATTCAAGTTTATCTACGCTAGCTTCAAGTTTATCTACGCCCAGCAGGGTTTTAACACGAACAAAAACCCTCTAATCACTCAAAAATGACCCAAAAACCATGTTTCTCTGTACCAAAATGACCCAAATGTTTACCAAATCACTGATTAACAACAACCTAACAATTAATCACACCAAATCAAGCCATTTTAAGTCCAAAAATTTGAAAAACCTTGAAACTTTGAAAACTTTTGAAAAACCTTCAAAACTTGAGAAATCTTAACAAAAAATCAAACAATAAAGAGCACTAAGGCTCTGATACCAAATTGTAGATCCCAAAATCAATCCGGATCATAGCGGTTTGATTGTTTTGATCCAAACACCTATTAATTAGGTGTTTGAATATGTAAAAGTCAAGAAAAATCAAAAGATGAAGATGAAGATCTTGGTTTGATGTTTAACAACAAGTGTTGTATGAATTCCCAACTGATATAAACGTTAACAAGCACCTGGAAATCGGATTAAGCACAAGAAATAGCAAGAAGATCACAACACTAGAGTTTTCACCATAGAGACTAGCTAAAACCTTAGCTAGGGTTTCATATCATTGCTTTATATAGACACTGGTCACCTGGCGTAATTATTAATTATACTAGGACTACAAATTCGCTAAGTCAGGCTCAAAAACTATCTAAAAGCTGATAAACATAAATAAAACTATCCAAAACTATCTAAAACAAGTACCAACGATCTCAAAAGCTCCAACGCCATGTCAGTTAATAAAAACAGGTCTTTGGCCACGTGTAAGTCTTTGATCTGGATCACTACAATATGATATCAATAAGATCTTGATTGTATGGCGGACTCATACAAACAAGATTGATTCAGAACCAGAAGAAATAATAAGATGAACATCAGATGTAGATAAAACAAAGATTGCATACAATTGATTGAATTCGTTTGATACAAGTCTTCAATATACCTAAGATGTTCAACCTAACAATGACCAAAAAATAGGCCATCACCAAAACCCTATTCGACATCCCCAAGCCCAAACATAAAACCGAAAACCCAAAAGCCCACTAGACATATCTCGAAATATTATAGCTCGGTTTCGAGATCTTACAATACCCAAAACACTAATTGCTTAAACCTTTACGAACCCAACAATCTCCCCTAGGTTTATGCAATTTCTAACATCAATTCGAAGGTCATTGATCACCACCACCAGTTCCTCTAGCATCAACAGAAGCAGTTACATCCACACTAAGTTTAGATTCTCTGACATTGATCACTCCATTCATCCACATCTTCGGATAAACCTCATATTGTTCTGAAGATCTGATTTAATTACGATACAATACTTCAAATCTTCTTGATGGAAAATTATCAGATCATTTAGATCAACAATCTGATAGCCTTGATCTTCACATATCAGTACTGTTTCTCCCATCTTCTCATCATACAACCAATACTTTAACCCCTTCATACATCCCTTAGGAAACTTCTTTGGCAATGGAGTTTTCTTTTTCTGTGCTGGAGGCCACATCACAATCTTTAAACGTTTTCAAGTATCAGGATTTAGAACTCCTAGATTCCTTTGCAAATATGTCTTTGCAGGCTTCATAGTTTGGAAATTATGTTTAACCTCATATTACAACTTTCGGGAAAACGCCCAACGTGGTCCATCAGTCCTATTATTAGCATATGGATCTCTTATCAACGTCTGCAAATCTGGCTTCGTTAGGGACTCAAAAGCAGCTTGAGTCTTGTAGTACTCAACCTCTTGATTTGTCCTAGTTATCATCCACATATTTTTATCATAATCATACCTCCAGCTGATGATACTAGACTTATTACCAACTTTATCATACAAACTCTTTCCAATATCCATCACAAATTTGTCTAGAACTGTGCTTGGATAGACAGGATTTAAGTTGGCATCCAAAGGATTCATATTTTGATTTTTCATCACAATTATCTCTTTTTTCTTCTTTGGTGGATGTGCCTCCTTCTTAGGATGTGGTGTGTTCAAATACTGTTGTAGAGCAGCTTCTCTTTCAGCATCAAGTTGAGCCTTCTATTCAGAAGTTAGCTCTGTTCTCGCTTCATAGAGTTCCTTATCACCTTCATCGGCAAACTTTTCCCCAAACTTCTGTTCAAGTTTACCTTTTAAATCATAAACTAAAGAGATTAGCATAGTAACATCTCCTTCAAGTTGCTCAATTCTTTGGTCTTTATCTTCCATCTGATCTTCAAGGCTAGTTATCTTTGCATCCTTCATAATCGAATCTTGTTCAAGGACTATAACCTTTCTCTTCAGACTCACAATTTCCACATCAGCATCATCGCTAAAATCATCAAGAATAGGTATCTTTCCACAGTCTCTTCTAAACACATCACCTACATTTGTACCCATTCCTGAGCTTTCAGGTACTACTGTATGTACACCACTCGAATTGCCAGCTGCAAATTCTTGAACATGAGTATCTAAGATAACTGGTTCCAATTCTGATTGGCTAGGTAATAATGTGGGCATATCTTCAACTTGAGCATTACTATCAACAGGGCTCTCTTGAGTCACAACAGGGATAGGTCCAACAAAACACCTGATCTTGGATCACTTCCCTTTCATTTCTTTGGTTCGAGACCATTGTCAGATATACTTTCAATGATTACTTGCTCTTCAGTAGCTGAAGGAGTAATAGGAGGAGGATTCCCAAGGCTACCTTGCAAAGTCTTTAGAATTTCAGGAAGTCTCTCAGCAGATATAACAGGTAACTATTTCTTAGCTTCTTCATTTTGAGATGAATGTTGCTCTGGTTCAGCTTCACGTACAATTTCTTCATCATCAGACATTAAATTGTCAACTTCCACATTTTCTCCAACTATAGTTTCTCTAACAAATTCAACATCATATTCTTCAGCAACTATAGCGTTTATCTCTAGTTGAGGCTCATTAACTTCATCTTCAAGAGCAGGAAACCTTCCATACTTTTGAAGAGGATAAAAACCCAAGAATTTCTTTTTTACAGTTTGCTTGATTTTCGTAACCTCACCAAAACATCCTGGTCCCATCGGCTTCGGATCAAGAGAATTCACACCCGTAACCAACACAGGGTATTTAGCATCTAAGATCATTTGAATGAATCGGGGATATAGTAGAAATATCTCCTTCTTACGAGCATCTACTAAATTCTTCTTCATATTATCAAAAACAAATGATGAATAATTAAAATCCCAGTCTTTAATAAGCGACACAAATGCAGAAGACTGAATCTGAATCAATTGATCTAGACCACCCTTGTTTTCTGATAAACACAACAGAAACATGTGCATTAACAATCTCCAGTACGAAGGAAGCATCTTTTTCAGGAAAGGAGGATAAGTTCCTTCATAACTCAGCTTAGGAAGGACCACCACTATAGCACTCTTTGGATAAGAAGTTGGATCATTGGTCTATCACCAAACATCAAAACCTCTCGGACATTAGCTTCAGAGATTATAATCTTCATCTTTATCGTTGCTTCGATTGTACCCGCACCATTGGCTCCTTTCCTATTTATCGACGCAGTCTTCCAAAAAGCTTGAATTAAGCCTGTGTCTATCAACGGATATTCTCGTAGTACATGAACAATCTTGTAGCTGTTTAATCCGACAATCATGGATTTAAACTCAGCACTGAATTTTTCAGGGGGATCTGATATATAACCCGCCAAGTTATGTCTCTGTTTTACCTCCACATCAGGTTGCGTGTCCATAATCTGCACAAAATGAACCAAGTGAGAACAAGAAAATGACAAATCTAGACTGGTCAACCCTTTGACTGAGTCAACAAAAGTCAAGAGTGAACAACTTTCAAAGTCAACATGTTAACAATTTGACCATAACTAGAGTCAAGGATCTCAAAAACTCAAGTGTTTTTGTGTTCAAATGCGTGTTTTTGTGTTCAGATGTGTTCTCGAGTTCAGTTAAGGGGTGCAGGGTTCATAACTAGATTTCAAGAAGTTCAAGAAGATTTTGAAAAGTCCACACATGGTTCATGTGACAGTCTAATTAAATAGAGTTCAAACTTTAATTTTCGAGAACCCTGAGTTTTCGAACGGGCCCCTTGGAGATTTTGATATCCTTTAGTTAGAGATATGACTCGAAATCCTTAAATTTGAAGGATTCAGAATCTAAAATATCTATACATATATTTTCTCCCTTGATTTTCATGCATCTTCTTCTCCATTTTTGAAATAAAAAACTTATTATCATTACCACCTGCAAATCAGTATCTAAATCTTATTCTAAACCGAAATCAAACATCCAAACCACTCATTAATAGGATTTCAACTCTTAACATCTGTTCATCGAGATCATGTTTTCTCAAGAACCCTTAATTTCAAGACCCAAAATCAGTTGATCATGATCAAGTTCCCTGCAATCATCTTTAGACACAATCAAACAAAATTAATCACCTTTAGATCTTTTAAATAATATGATTATCGAGATTATTGTGAAGGAAATTCTTGCACAAAGTTTTCAAGAGAGAGAGTCTGAAATGTAAGAAGGAGGTCTCGAAATCCATTATTTATGTCACTACCTTAACAGGTTGGGCTTGGTATTAGGCTTGATATTGGGCTCAGTCCTTTGACATACAATTTCGAGTAGCACACGAAGTTTATGGCAGGCCTGAACCTTTTAACTTAGGCCAAATAGTTTTTCAAATTTAAATTTTGACAAAAACCTTTCGAAACTCTCACAATCTGACCGACTGAGCATCCCTGTTTTATAAATAAAAATAAAAATAAACATACACATATTTACAGAACAGATACAAAAAAGTTACAGGATCAAATCATTCTCAGGCTAACCAAGGAACATTTTCCGGTAGCACTTAATCAATCCGGTCTAAGTGATTGCCAATATGTTTGTCCTCTTAAACTTTGACGCTCATTTTTTTTATTTTTGAATCGAATCTCAATTTGCTTACCATAATATATATATATATATATATATATATATATATATATATATATATATATATATAAACGGGATCAGGAGAGAACGGTGAAAAGTGTGAGAACGGTGAGAACGGATCCTGACCCAACACGTGGCAGGGAGCGCTAATTGTTATGCGAGGGTACGATTGTCATTGTCCACTTCCGCAAAACAATGGCGTTATGATTCATTTGCCCAAAAAAAATTAAATATAAATGACGTTTTCATCTTTATGCTAGTTTTACATGACTTTTTTTTTAAAACTATATTTTTTACGAATGACGTTTATGTTTTAATGGCGTTTTCATCTTTATGCTAGTTTTACATGGCGTTTTTTAAGTATTTTATTAACAATGGCGTTTATGTTTTAATGGCGTTTTCATCTTTATGCTAGTTTTTCATGGCATTTTTTTAAAGTATTTTTTACGAATGGCATTTATGTTTTAATAGCGTTTTATTGATTTCCAATAGATATGCCGTTTTTGTGTTTTCTACTTGTTTTAATTTAGTTTATTTAACCATTTTTTAATGTTGTTTATTTTTTAAATGGTTACTATTTGTTAATTATTCTAATCATGGCGTTTTCTTTGATTTGCACAAATACGATAGAAGATCACACAACCAAACATGTAGATGTAATAATATATAGAGTAAAACACAATAGTCAACATTAAAATCCATGGTGTTTAGGTAATCTACATATTCATCCATTCTTTTGCTATTCTCTCCTCTGCTTTGTCAAACAATTCACGTATTTTTTGTCCCCCTAAAGCCATGAATGTTTTTAGACAACTTGTCAACAGTTTTCTGTTTTCATTTTCGCTATGAAACAGGATTTTTCCAATGTATTTTACCCTTAGTTCATTTAGCTGTCTTTGCTGGAGTTGATTTGGGGCATCTTCTGTTGCCAAACCACTTCTCCAACGAGCTATATTCCCCATGTATGTTTCCATATGCCTCATTACGAAAATCCCACACTCGATCCCGTTAGACGTTGTCCTCCAATCCATCTGTTGTCTGACAATCTTAGCCTTGCTCATGATCTTATGCTTTGGGTGTTTTTTAATACGCAAGTAGTTTGCAAAGCTCCGTGTTGCAGTTTCACATATTTTTTTCGCATATATTAGTTTGGCGTTTTGTCAACATAGTTCCTATATTCAAAGTTTTTAAGATACTTACCAATCTTTCCACCCATCCTTCATACTTTTTTATGCTGACATCATCCCCTGCACCGCTGTTGTCCAATATATCAACTCTTTTGTGCTTTATGTTGAAACAGACAACATAGAAATGTCTTTCCCATATTATTGGCACGAAGACCAGTTCATAATCCTTGATGGTTTTATATTTCTTGTCTCCTTTGAAACGTGTATTTTTCAGAACAGTTTCCAAGTTTCTCTTGAATTCATTGTTTCGTATATTTTCTTTTGTCGTTTCGTCGTATGCAGGAGTATTCTGTAATATTGAGTACCACATTTTAAACAACAAAACAATGTCCTATTATAATTTTATCAATTAAATATAGCAAAAGAGTTACCAGCAGTAATTCTGTGCAGAATAACCTTGAGGGTGATTCTGGAGCCTTGTATATTTCTTCATAGTTCAGGATATGTGCCCAACATAGAATAATTGAGACGTGTGCTTGAAATCCTGGTTTCATGCTCTCACAGATCACCCTCATGAGAAACTTTTCTCCTATCTTGAACACCTCAGTGCTAAAAAACATCATTTGGCGTTTTAGTTATACAAACTCATTCTGTTATAATACATGGCGTTTTGATCGTTTTTGCATGCATATTTTCAAGTAAACGTTATGAATGGAAAGTTTGGCGTTTTATTTTGAGAGAAGTGTACATACTCATAATCTCCGTATCCAGTGAAGATGTATGTGGAAAGGTTATTTTCAGGGTTTGTCCTTTTTTCATGTATAACCACTTGCCTCCTTATATAAGGTGACAAACATGCCCTGCTCATTTTTTATCTCTCTTCTCCTCTTCAGCCACATTCTTTTTTTTATATATTTTTATCTTCTTCATCATCTTTATCAGCTTTTTCATCACTAGGCAGCTCTTCAGGGTTTAAAATTGTATTTTCTTGCATCAGCTTTGTGATGTCTGGAGTGTTGTCCTCATCACCTTTCTCCTGCACATCTGACATGTTTGGTGTTTTGATGGTGATGTGTTGATGGTGTTTTCATCCTAGGGTTTATTGGGTGTCTTTTCCTCTTCAAAACTTTTCAAGAGGTTTTTCCCAGATGTAGATGGTGGCTGCTCATATGGCGTTTTATCAAACACTACACCTTGTTGGTCAACACTTTTGTTGTGACAACCCTCACAATTACAGGTACCGTACAATTAATTAATTTTAATTATGTGCTTAATGACTGTGCTTGATTACAACTGACAATTTAAACTGCTTTATGATTTTTGTATCATTCATACATATGCATCATATTTCATACAGTCACTCCATTTATTACACACAAACTATAGTGACATACTTGATGCACAAAGCACAGTTAGCACACTAAACGGATAATTCAGAAATATGCTGACAATGCCAGTAATAGACAGACAGTGTTTTTAAGGCCCAGAATGGGCCAGGGATAAGGTACTACACTAGTATGGAGTGTAAGGAAGTGAGGACCATAAAACTGCGTCACTAGGTGATAGTTATAGTGCCAGGAAGTTCCTAAAACACACTTTAAGTGTAGAATTCTGCATTTATTAATAAAATTCAGCATTGTAACATACTAGTAAAGTGCAAAAATATGGCAGAATGGTCCTGTATGCTTTCCTAAGTGCCGGGAATAAATTGTGTTACAAAAATATATATAAAAGACACATTACGGTACAATTAAACACTTTAACGGAACGGTATCTAACCGGACAACCAGACATTACTCGGAACACTAAATTTTTGTCAAATGCATTGTTTTATTATTTTTGGCTAGTCATGATCCCCGTACACCATAACACCCACTAAAAATCAAATAGCTAACATATATAAACATATTACTTGAATTCTAACTTGTGATTACCATTTAGTTGCAAATTTTACATCCAACCCCCCCTAAACCGAATTCGGTCCCAATGGCTACTCATGATCTGTAACACCTCGAAAATTTACGTCCTATAATGTCTTGACACGTGTCATAACCTTTGAACGTATAAAAGAATGTCCTTGAAGGACTAAAGTTGACAATCAATGAAACTGTGTAAATATAAGGGTTCAAAGTGTCAACAATGAATAAATATACTTTACAATAACCCTACATGATGTTTATAACCTTAAACGAATGGATCATGGATCATACGAAGCGAATTGTGAAAGAAAGTGAGAGATTACAAACTACAGGGGTTAACTGTGTCAACATGTTAAAGATATACCTCTGAGTGACCTTATAGCAAACCCGAAGCCTTGTAACGATTAATTATGCTTACTAGAATGCACCATAAAAATTTCACCAAGTTTCGTTACCGTATGAGAAAGTTGTGATAAAATTCGTGTGCGAGGGTTAGAATCGTCAACATTGAAAAATAGGGTTTTTTCGGGTGATCACAAAGTTACCCGAGGACTTTACAAAGATGGTATAAGTCTTGAAGCCCTTATAAATCAAGTTAGAGGGCTTATAATGCAAGAAACAAAGTGAAAGCGACGTTTAGGAGGACCGGGGACTGAAAATGCAATAACTGAAAAGTTTGTCACCTGAAGCCAGGCTCCAGGCGGCCCGCGTGAGATTTGCCAACATCTGAAGCGGGCCGCGTCCCACCTGCAGATGCAGAAAACACAGGCAGCTGCCTGTACAGCCGGTTTAACCGACTTAAAACTCAAAATTTTGATTCTATGGGCTGCCTAAAGTGGTTTATAGCCTATAGAAGAAACATGTATTCATCCATGATCATTAGTAGACCCATATGGCAACAATCTATGAAGATCAAAGCTTAGATAAAAAGCTCATAAAGTTGCAACTTTCATTCATTCACTTCCTGATCATTTCTGGTGAATAACAGCCGATCCCAAGACCTTCCTAATCATCCTTAGACAAGTGTAAGTATGTTTAACCCTTTTTAAATTAAGTCTTGCTTAGTTTATAGCCTAGAAATCAAACCGTCGTAATTACGGTTTGACTTGGTGATAAATCATAAACGGTCCAGAGTTTTGTCAAAACGAAAGTTGTTACAAGTTGGTAATATTGTGGGCAATTAACCCTTAAAAGGGCACCCTTTGATTCCCGATCTAACTATGTCGTTTGTCGAGTCAAACTTCTTCCGAAAAAGTCAACATAACCATTAAACATGTAATTAGCATTACAGAGGGCGTGTAATCTGTTTTATTATTTATATAACCTGCTAATAAGCATAAAAACTTGTCTAAGCTTGTTTAATTCGACAACTCTCTGTTTTGAATCGATTCGGAGCCGAAAGTCGCATAGTTTGACTTTCTGCTTTGACCTCGATTCTGACCCATTTTTGATAGGTTTAGACGTGCCTTAAAGTTCCATTAGGACCTTGTATCATGTTAGTATAAACCTCTGTGGTTGTTACCTTGATTGTCCAATTCGTTTCACGTTTCCGTTAAATTGCCAAATGTTGACCATATTGCCCTTATGTTCATAAAACGAGATTTTTATAGATGTGAAAGTGCAAAAGTCTTTGTTACTGATTATTGAACATGTCTGTAAATTTTCACGTCAATCGGAAGTCTAAATTAGGAGTTATGCTTAATGACGTAATTATAAACACTTTTATTAATTAAACAGCGTCATTAGCGTAAAACCTATCTAAACCCAATTTTTGACACCAAACCTTTTACCCACTGATGTTAAATAATATTTTGGGATTTTTGAAGATTTTTAATTATTTTTAAACTGATCATAAGCTAGGATTTGCGCCTTGATTCGGTAAATACCGAATATACCCTTTTCGGCCATAAAATGAGTTTTACAAATCCTTTTGATGCCAATCCAATTGCTACTGATTTTAAATATTAAATGGAGTGTTTTGAACCTGTTTAACTGATCAGGAAACTCAGAATCCTATTTTAACCCGTACGTCGCTTAAAACGGCTTTATACGCGTATTATACGAATAGTTAGGGTTTAAAACTATTTTGGCATATAAGACTTATAACCAAATGTTATAACCTATTAAAATAAACAATTTTACTGATTTAATCAGACCCAGATCACAGAAGATAAATTAATTCCTTTTATAAACTTTAAAATGACCAAAATACCCCTACGGGGCTTAATTATAGATTAAACTCGTTTTGGGCATAACGGAAGGTATCCTACTGATATCACAACATATTTAAGGCATATTAACTTAGGAAACCTGTTTTGGACTCTTATGGTTACCCGTTACGCGTCATACGCGTTCGGTTCGGTTTATGTAACTAGTTTACATAAATTAGCCGAAACGGGTCAAGACTTATCAGTTTCGTCTCAAAATCCAGAATGTGTATGAAATACCCATCTTAAGCAAGTCTTCAAACTTGTCGGGTCTAAATCACATTCTATCCGGTCTTCGCTTAATCATGCGTTTGAACCGTATCTCCCTCTTGAAAATTAACCGGTCTAAGTCAAGGCTTAATTAAAGACCCGTTAGGATTCTAATAGGTTATTAAAAACCTTCGTTCCAGATTTAGGAGCCCAGTAAAAGCTATCTGTACTTGCTGATTTGATACGGCTGGGATTGAATTTATATTTAGCTCAGGTAAATACTTTTAACTTATTTCCCTATACGGGCTTGGGGTACGGTATATAAAATACCGCTTGGTCGGGCATTGAATCTTTAATTGTATGGTGGTTAAAGTATTGAGATGTTCCGTTTAATTTGTTTTGTTTGCTTAAAGCCTTTGGGGGTTAATGACCGTTGTCCCGGATATCCCTGGCATCATTTTACGAAATGGCCACGACCTTAGCACACAGGTGTAGGTTTACACCTGTCAGTGTCTCATAATTAAGTGGTGTGTCCATTAATCTTTAACCCAGCTCGATCCGGGCTACTGAACGCATAAGAAACATGTAAATCCTGTACAAGTTTATATATTTAAATAAGTAACCCAAGTTATAAAATATTATTTGTGCCATGTGCATTCAAATCAATCATTTTTAAAAACCTTTTCAAATGAGTCGGTTGATTGTATTTACCAGTGTAAACTGACGTATTTTCCCAAAAAGGCTAAGTGCAGGTACTAATCGGAATTGGCTGGCTACTCCTAGCATCAATAAAGAGTTTCGCAAGCTTAGACGCCTAAAGTCTGTTGAACAGTGTTATTTAGCTTCGATCCGCCTGTGGATCCTTTACTTCCGTTGTAATACTTTGATGTTACACTATTTCGGATTGTAATATATTTATCCTTTTGCTTCCGCTGTGCATTTATATATTGTGTTGTTTGACTATGATGTTGCCAACCACGTCACGTTACTCCCCTACCGGGCCCACCGGTAACACGTGGAAATTTGGGGTGTGACAGGTTGGTATCAGAGCCAACATTGAGTGAATTAAACACTATCTTTTTGTGTTTAATCTCAATGACACATTAGCACATACCTTGACCTTCTGAGTCTAGACTTAACATAGGAATATTCTCAATCCTTATCTGGAATTTCTGCTTCCAAATTTTTTTATATTTTGGATACGTCGCCAAGCGAAGAAGCCGTAATAATAATTCTCCACACCAGGAGCCTTGATTTGCTGACCTTCGTACAGCGGCTAGGACGAAACATGCAAACAAGGAGACGGCATTCAGAAATAAAATGAAGAAGAAACTCCTTTTGCTAAAAATCGTTTCCTTAATAGTCCTTATAGGGACATAATTACCTTTCAGTTCCTTCGAGGACAACACTATTCCTTTCAAGTCCCGTCTAGGGCACATCTGTATTTTAAATTTTATAGTGGAATGATTAACTTTAAATTTTCATTCAGACATTCCTTTTATAAGATCTACCTTTATATAAAATGGCAAAATCTAAAAAGGACGAGACCTAGCCACGCAATATTTTGAGGCAGAGCAAAGATGGTAGTTCCATAATTAGATTCAGATCCATATTTAACACCTCAATTTAGGATTGTTCTGCGTTAAATATTAATAAGAATCTTAAGAGTGAAACCTAGCCTTCGGGTCATTTTAAGGCCGGGCCATGATGGTAAGACCTGTTTAAAAGATTCGAATCCCTGTTAACATCTGTAAATATGTTAACACTCCTGACAGACATGATTCATTAAAATCACACACGTCATTCTTATTAATGGATTCTTCAAAAGATTCCTAACCCAATGTAATGATCTCTGAATCATGGGTTTAGATCATCACTTGAGATGATCATATTTTGACCATACGTGGTAATATAGCGCCTACAGGCCCTGTTCATTTCCATATGAACCAAAAGACAGTGGTAGTGATGACTCCCTGTCAGATAAAGGTAATGAACTAGGTTCAAACCTTCATGCTTTGATTCTCTGAAATCATAGCTTATAATTTATAAATGTCCTTGTGACTAGGCCTGTTGTGCCAGCAATACCTTCGTGCTTTGGTTCTCTGAAATCATGGTTTATAAATTAAACTTGTCTACGCGACTAGGCCATTTGTGCTATTACTAACTTATAAATTAGGATTCATGATAAAAATCCTGAATAAAATAAATATCATTCCTTTCCTGCCAATATAGATATTAAAAGAGAATCTTAAAAGGTTTGACCTAGCTTAAATGTCATTGAAGACCTAGCTAAGATGGTAAAACCTGTTTAAAAAGAGATTCAGATCCTTGTTAACATCTGAAAATGTGTTAACACTCCCGACAACCGTGATGCTATAAAAATCACACTTGTCATCCTTATATTAGGAAATTTTTCCAAATCCCTTATTTAGCGTAAATGATCAATAGGAATCATGGCTGGTAAACGTCGAAAATGAGGTACGCATCAAAACATCCATTTGGGATGTATATATACGAGTAAAGATGAATACATGAAAAAGATAGTTTTATTTCATAACTTCTTGTCAAGACAATGAACTATGAAATTTTCCGACCCAAAGGAATCATCGATTATGTTTTAAAATTTCCCTAGTGACAACGCCTCTGAGCCATCATAAGTCCTTTGGAACAAGCCCTTGTGCTATATATAAAAGATGTCAGTATGACATTGGCAGTCGTGACTTATGTCCCCTGTCTAATAAATATGAAGGATTATATTCCGCTTAAATGCCAAAGATGGTTTATTTAAACTTAGGCAAAACATAATCAAATAAATTAAATTCTATCTATTGGCCTATATGGTTTAATTGCGCCATGGCTATTTATTCATCAAACTCGACAATTCACTATATGATTAAACAAATTGTTTCTACTTGGATAGTAACCTTCAAAGCTTCACCATGGCTGACTCCTCTGAAGCTCACCATCATCCAGTTAATCAGAATGATGAAGTAAGATTGAACTTAACAAGAACCGAGTTACAGGCTATGTTAAATACGGCCATAAATAACGTTGTGGATCGCGTGCTGAGGGATCACAAACGAAAGGGCAATGATACCCCAATTCAAGGTTGTAAAAAGGGTAAGACCGGTTCAAACTATAACCAGTCCAAGCCAAAGGAGGCTAAACCCGAATGTAAGAATTACGGGAAAAAGAGGCACTTCAGTAAATGTATATATGAACAGATCAGGGGATGTGGTATCTGTAAAGAGATGAATCACAAGACCCATGAATGCAAGAAATTGAAAAACAACCAACAGTCGGGTGAAAAACCCAGATGCAAAATCTGCAAGAAACAGCACTTCGGGAAGTGCAGGTATGGATCGAACTCGCATACACAGTCGAGAAATTTTGCATGTGGGATATGCAAGTCCAAGGGGCATAAGACCTTGGACTGCAAGAAGATGGAGGACGCAATCTGCTATGGTTGCAATGAAATAGGGCACATCAAAACTAATTGCCCTAATAAAACCAAGAAGTCTGGGAAGGATTTGAAGGACAAACAGCAGACCAGTGAAAAGATCAAATGCAAAACCTGTAGGAAATACCACCTCGGGAAATGCAGATATGAATCCCAGTCTCTACCCTGTGGAATCTGCAAGTCCAGGGAGCATAAGACCTTGGATTGCAAGGGATTGGGAGACGCAACCTGCTATGGTTGCAATGGAAAAGGGCACATTAAGATCAACTGCCCTAAATACGCTAAAAAGCTTGAGGGAGATAAGAAGACCAAAGCTGGAAGCTCTCAAATGGATGCTCAGGAGATTGTTCAGGATAACAATGTCACCACAGGTACTTTCTTTACCAGTAACGCTCATGCTAGAGTATTAATTGATTCATGTTCAGATAAGTCTCTCATAGATAATAGATATTGTAAATCATTAAATCTGCCTGATAAAACTCTAAGCGTTAAGTATGAAGAAAAATTGGCTGATAGTACCTCAGAGACTAATTCAGCAATATTTGATGGATGTTTTATATCCATTAAGAATTACCCATCTCCGCTATCCTTGTTCCGTTAATAAGAGGACTCGTTATAGTAATAGGTAAGGATTTGTTGTCTTGTGACCAAGCCCATATTGTGGGTGATAAGAAGCAGTTAGTTATCAAGACTGTCATTTTGAAGGTTTGCTTAGGATCAGAAGATCCATGCGGCCCGCGTAAGCCCTGGGTGATACCTTACGCGGCCCGCGTCAAAAAAATGGTGGAACCGGCCGTCCCCGGAATCAAACCTGGGTCTGGGCCGCACCCTTTCGCGCGCCTAGCCAACCGAGCTAGGTGCCTAGTTTGTGAAAATTTCCAATCCGATTAAATATAAGCACATGTACAATAACTTCCTTACTTCTTACTATAAGTCACCTACTTATCCTTCTGCTGTTAACTAAGTATTAGAATTCAAGATTTTATCTCTATGTTTTAATTACTCTTGGCTTGCTTATGTTGACTAAACACTAGAAAGGATGAAGTAGAAACCATTAAGTATATCGGTGGTTATGCTAGAAAGGACATGGTAAGGTATACATCACAGTCATTTGATGGCAATACTCTTAATGAGTAAGGACATTAATGAAATCCTCGAGTAGGATCCTCTTATACATTATGGAACGGTCCAAGTTTTAAGGACCTTATTAGAAAAACCTGATATCAGTTTCACGAAAAAGGGAAAAGACGGAATAAGAATTTTCTGACTCTCGCCATAAAAGTTCTAGACCGTCGACAGTGTGTCGCAAATTTTAATTCATTGGCTGAGATAGTACCCTATTAAAGCACATAATTATTAGTGGTTAGCATTGGCAATAAGAGGGCACATTAAGGTTTAAAAACCTACTCATTAAGAATCCATTATGGATCTACCTCAGCTACCCACATTATTATGATTAAGAAGTAATCAGTCAAAGCTGAGACTGCCTAAAAAATTTTAAGATTTTACAGCTAAGTTTAGAAGGATTAATAGTGGAGGAGTTTAGCCCTCCTATTGAATAATTAGAGACAGCTCACATTAAGAATTTCACCAGATAAACCCTTATATTGTGGATTTATTGCTATAAATTACTTGTGGTTTCGGGTGCAGTTAAGTCTCTCACAAGACCATAAACTTAGCAAACTTTTAGAAATTTTTCCCGTGAGAACCCCAGATGTTAAGTATAAGGTAAAACCTTCAGGAAAATCATAAGAACCATTTCTTTTGTTCTTATCAGAAACCTTCAGTCGTAGAATTTTAAAAGAATCCTTCCTCTAAAAGGAAGTGCGACAGTGTACATAGTAGATATCTCTTTAATCTCTATCGATTCCGAATACCAGATGGTATGATAAAAGCGCCATATGAGGATTGGTGTATCTTAATAAGTTCCATAGATTGCTTCCATGCCTGATCAGTATGGAGGTTTAATACATGGGACCACAAAGATATTCCGATGGTCATAGAGTACTAAAGTCAACTAATGGTATTCAAAGGAGATGTCCAGAATGGAATTGTCCAAGTAAGTGTTCCCGATAAAGGAGTTCTTGGACTCATAACATAAATGTGTCACTTAATTGACACAAACAATGGTGGATGAATTGGAGCCTGAGATTTGTAAAAATCTCTGTAACCTCCTTGTACCTTGATTATCTTCTCCTAATATTACCCTGTTTACCCCAGAGAGGCAGGTAGAGTTAAGGTTTAAATTCCGTTTAAGGCTGTGTTATTATGAAATCTCCAAGACGGTTAGTACCATCATTGGAAGAATTGAAACCCTGATTAACTAAGTTTAAAATGGAGGGTTCATATAGCCTAACTCAATATCCTGGGAATCCGGTATAGTTAAGTATGAAAGACGGTTCATTTTGCTTATGCATTATCACCGCCACCCTAATTAGGTAACGATTAAGAAATTACCATCACCTGCCCAGGATCGTCGATCTGTTCGACTAACGGCAAGGATTAGCTATTCCCTAAACATTAGCTAAGCAGTGGTTGGAATAACCATCTCACCTTAAAAATAAGCTTTTCTATAATAATGGATATGTAAGTATTAAGGCTACTCCTTTGGAGACCTTGTATAGATGGAATGTTAAATGTCTAGTGTTAGATAGAGAATTGGTAAGTCCAATTATCAAGATCTGAAAGTTGCCTGGGGGACAACAAATAAGATTATACAAATCCATAATCGATTGTAGGTTTCCAGTATATGGCAAGAAATCGAGGAGTTATGAAAAAAGCAAACTTCCTAAGTTCTTGTTAAGGAATATGGTTTAACAAAAGATATCACCCAGGAAGGGTGTACCAAATTTGTGAAATTATCAGGCTAGTTAAGCTCTGAATATATGGAAATCATTCGAAGGAAATCGAATGTATCAAGATCAAGTAGCTTATAAGCTAAAACCTACTTAAGGATGTAACACCTCGAAATACATTGCACACTAGTGACTGAAGGATGTGTTCCGCCAATAAGTCAAGAAGCACTATCACATAATGATATGCAGAATTATGATATGATGAGCATCCTGTATCGATTGAGGATCGACAGGTCCAGAAGCTCCAAAAAGGATACATACGCCTAATATAAGAGTCATTTTGGGAGCTTGGAAAGACTCCAGATATGCTATAAAAGTTAAGTCCATTATGCGACAAAGAGTACTTCCAGTATTTTTTAACAAATCTCGAGGTCGAGATTTCTTTTAAGGGGGTGAGGATGTAACACCTCGAAAATTTACGTCCTATAATGTCTTGACACGTGTCATAACCTTTGAACGTATAAAAGAATGTCCTTGAAGGACTAAAGTTGACAATCAATGAAACTGTGTAAATATAAGGGTTCAAAGTGTCAACAATGAATAAATATACTTTACAATAACCCTACATGATTTTTATAACCTTAAACGAATGGATCATGGATCATACGAAGCGAATTGTGAAAGAAAGTGAGAGATTACAAACTACAGGGGTTAAATGTGTCAACATGTTAAAGATATACCTCTGAGTGACCTTATAGCAAACCCGAAGCCTTGTAACGATTAATTATGCTTACTAGAATGCACCATAAAAATTTCACCAAGTTTCGTTACCGTATGAGAAAGTTGTGATAAAATTCGTGTGTGAGGGTTAGAATCCTCAACATTGAAAAATAGGGTTTTTCGGGTGATCACAAAGTTACCCGAGGACTTCACAAAGATGGTATAAGTCTTGAAGCCCTTATAAATCAAGTTAGAGGGCTTATAATGCAAGAAACAAAGTGAAAGCGACGTTTAGGAGGTCCGGGGACTGAAAATGCAATAACTGAAAAGTTTGTCACCTGAAGCCAGGCTCCAGGCGGCCCGCGTGAGATTTGCCAACATCTGAAGCGGGCCGCGTCCCACCTGCAGATGCAGAAAACACAGGCAGCTGCCTGTACAGCCGGTTTAACCGACTTAAAACTCAAAATTTCGATTCTATGGGCTGCCTAAAGTGGTTTATAGCCTATAGAAGACACATGTATTCATCCATGATCATTAGTAGACCCATATGGCAACAATCTATGAAGATCAAAGCTTAGATAAAAAGCTCATAAAGTTGCAACTTTCATTCATTCACTTCCGGATCATTTCTGGTGAATAACAGCCGATCCCAAGACCTTCCTAATCATCCTTAGACACGTGTAAGTATTTTAACCCTTTTTAAATTAAGTCTTGCTTAGTTTATAGCCTAGAAATCAAACCGTCGTAATTACGGTTTGACTTGGCGATAAATCATAAACGGTCCAGAGTTTTGTCGAAACGAAAGTTGTTACAAGTTGGTAATATTGTGGACAATTAACCCTTAAAAGGGCACCCTTTGATTCCCGATCTAACTATGTCGTTTGTCGAGTCAAACTTCTTCCGAAAAAGTCAACATAACCATTAAACATGTAATTAGTGTTACAGAGGGCGTGTAATCTGTTTTTTTTATTTATATAACCTGCTAATAAGCATAAAAACTTGTCTAAGCTTGTTTAATTCGACAACTCTCTGTTTTGAACCGATTCGGAGCCGAAAGTCGCATAGTTTGACTTTCTGCTTTGACCTCGATTCTGACCCATTTTTGATAGGTTTAGACGTGCCTTAAAGTTCCATTAGGACCTTGTATCATGTTAGTATTAACCTCTATGGTTGTTACCTTGATTGTCCAATTCGTTTCACGTTTCCGTTAAATTGCCAAAGGTTGACCATATTGCCCTTATGTTCATAAAACGAGATTTTTAAAGATGTGAAAGTGCAAAAGTCTTTGTTACTGATTATTGAACATGTCTGTAAATTTTCACGTCAATCGGAAGTCTAGATTAGGAGTTATGCTTAATGACGTAATTATAAACACTTTTATTAATTAAACATCGTCATTAGCGTAAAACCTATCTAAACCCAATTTTTGACACCAAACATTTTACCCACTGATGTTAAATAATATTTTGGGATTTTTGAAGATTTTTAATTATTTTTAAACTGATCATAAGCTAGGATTAGCGCCTTGATTCGGTAAATACCGAATATACCCTTTTCGGCCATAAAATGAGTTTTACAAATCCTTTTGATGCCAATCCAATTGCTACTGATTTTAAATATTAAATGGAGTGTTTTGAACCTGTTTAACTGATCAGGAAACTCAGAATCCTATTTTAACCCGTACGTCGCTTAAAACGGCTTTATACGCGTATTATACGCATAGTTAGGGTTTAAAACTATTTTGGCATATAAGACTTATAACCAAATGTTATAACCTATTAAAATAAACCATTTTACTGATTTAATCAGACCCAGATCACAGAAGATAAATTAATTCATTTTATAAACTTTAAAATGACCAAAATAACCCTACGGGGCTTAATTATAGATTAAACTCGTTTTGGGCATAACGGAAGGTATCCTACTGATATCACAACATATTTAAGGCATATTAACTTAGGAAACCTTTTTTGGACTCTTATGGTTACCCGTTACGCATCATACGCGTTCGGTTCGGTTTATGTAACTAGTTTACATAAATTAGCCGAAACGGGTCAAGACTTATCAGTTTCGTCTCAAAATCCAGAATGTGTATGAAATACCCATCTTAAGCAAGTCTTCAAACTTGTCGGGTCTAAATCACATTCTATCCGGTCTTCGCTTAATCATGCGTTTGAACCGTATCTCCCTCTTGAAAACTAACCGGTCTAAGTCAAGGCTTAATTAAAGACCCGTTAGGATTCTAATAGGTTATTAAAAAACTTCGTTCTAGATTTAGGAGCCCAGTAAAAGCTATCTGTACTTGCTGATTTGATACGGCTGGGATTGAATTTATATTTAGCTCAGGTAAATACTTTTAACTTATTTCCCTATACGGGCTTGGGGTACGGTATATAAAATACCGCTTGGTCGGGCATTGAATCTTTAATTGTATGGTGGTTAAAGTATTGAGATGTTCCGTTTAATTTGTTTTGTTTGCTTAAAGCCTTTGGGGGTTAATGACCGTTGTCCCGGATATCCCTGGCATCATTTTACGAAATGGCCACGACCTTAGCACACAGGTGTAGGCGTACACCTGTCAGTGTCTCATAATTAAGTGGTGTGTCCATTAATCTTTAACCCAACTCGATCCGGGCTACTGAACGCATAAGAAACATGTAAATCCTGTACAAGTTTATATATTTAAATAAGTAACCCAAGTTATAAAATATTATTTGTGCCATGTGCATTCAAATCAATCATTTTTAAAAACCTTTTCAAATGAGTCGGTTGATTGTATTTACCAGTGTAAACTGACGTATTTTCCCAAAAAGGCTAAGTGCAGGTACTAATCGGAATTGGCTGGCTACTCCTAGCATCAATAAAGAGTTTCGCAAGCTTAGATGCCTAAAGTCTGTTGAACAGTGTTATTTTATCTTCGATCCGCCTGTGGATCCTTTACTTCCGTTGTAATACTTTGATGTTACACTATTTCAGATTGTAATATATTTATCCTTTTGCTTCCGCTGTGCATTTATATATTGTGTTGTTTGACTATGATGTTGCCAACCACGTCACGTTACTCCCCTACCGGGCCCACCGGTAACACGTGGAAATTTGGGGTGTGACATGATCCCCGTACACCATAACACCCACTAAAAATCATATAGCTAACATATATAAACATATTACTTGAATTCTAACTTGTGATTACCATTTAGTTGCAAATTTTACATCCAACCCCCCCCCCCTAAACCAAATTCGGTCCCAATGGACGCCACCAAAGATCCACACCATACTTCACTACATACACTCTTGATTTGTTTTATATTTTATTAGATTATTACTTGTAGAAGTTGCCATAATATATGAACAATCTTATAAAAGCATGGCTCCTAGATCACAACCTTACTTCACAAATTCGCCCTCACCCCTCACACTCTCTCCCTTCTTCTCGGCTCACCACAACCGCCACCACCTTCACCATTTCACCACCCCATTCATCCATTCTTGAGTTCCATTCAAGCTTAGAAGGTGATACAAGGAAGTTGCAACTTGTGGAGCTTCAAAAGGACCTTGTTTCTTGCTTTTTCATCATCATTTCTCATCATCTTCTTCACTAGAATCATCCCTAGCTATAAGCTAGTAGTAAGTCTTGATTTACTCTTGTTATGTCTACTTTGAGTATTTAAAAGTTATATATTGTTGAAATCCATAAGAACACGAAAAGAGTTAGAACAAGAAACATAAACATGAAGCTTACGTAAAGTTTACATATGAATGAAACATGAAGATGAAATATTGTAGTAGGATGTTGTAGTAAACATATTGTTGATTGTTGGTTGTGTGAGGTTAATCACCATATGAATCTTGTTAAATAATATTTAGTAATATGATTTAACAAGATTAGAAAGTGGTTATGTGCTACATAAAATAACCACCTTCTAACTAAATAGGAACTTGATAAAAATGATTTTTCATGAAATATAATTAAACTAGTGAGTTGATGATCTTGTAAATCAAAGAGTTACAAAAGATTTTTCTAAATACACTAAGTTCAAGAACCGATTTCTAAAAGGTTATGACCTTTACATACTCTTACACTATTTTTAGAACTAAAATAAATGTAGAAACCTTTTATTTACAAGAAGAGTTCAAGAGTTCTATTTTTGTAAAAATTGTTTACAAGTTGTAAACACCAAACTTTTGTAAGAGAATGGTTTTTAAAGAAATAACTACACTTCGGAAGGTAACTAAGTCCACTAAAAGCTTCACTAAGTTACTACGCGTTTTCAGAAAGTATCAAGTTCATGATTAGTGTGTAACACATATAGTTTTTACTCTCGGTAATGTAAAGTTGTATAAAAGATAATTGTTGATGATTGTTGATTGAATTTGAAAAGAAAATGAAATGCTTATTAGCATGGACACCTCCGCTTTTAGGGGAAACTCTGGCGAAATTTTCTAAAAATCCCAAGACTTAGAAAATTATTTTTTTAACAAGTGTTGCGAATATGTTTTAAACATTGTCGTTCAATGCAAACTTCGCCATGAGTATTGTTACAAAACTTCAAAGTGTCGGAGGTGGGTTTTCGAAAATAAAAGCGGATAAACATATATTTAGAATATATATTTCATACTAAAACGCTTGTGTGATTATTTGTTCATTTGGTAACTAGTTATATTACTTAAGACAAGATAATGTAACTTAGCAAAATACCATCACATTTATAAATCCGGAAAATACGTTTACGAATATATTTTGGGGTGAACATTATTTGGATACAAAGAATGAAAATATATTATTTTTGGGAAAAATATATATTTTGGGACATATTATTTTTAATAAATAGATTATTATATATTCTCTAGAGTGGGACTTAAAAATATATATAATGTCAAGACGTTAGATCACAAAAATACATGTACGAATACTCCCCATCATTGGGAAGGAAATACAAACATAAAAATACTTGAGAAGTATGAATACGAAATAGTTGCCTAACTGTTATTTCAAGACCTAAAAATTTAGTGTAAGTTAAAATAATTATTATTTTAACAATAAGTTATAACTTGGAATAATATCAAAGTATCGTAACTCAAACGTAAATACAAAGGCAAGGCACATCCCGATCGTCTAATATACATTAGTACGTTGTAGGTCGTCGGGTAGCTGATCAAGTTTGAGTTGACATTACGATACAGGAGACGCAGTACAGTGAGTTCATGTCCCCCTTTTCTTTTAACTGTTTTCAGTTTTATAACTTCGGGGGTGAAATACATGTTACAATTACACATACATTTTATACATGGTATGGTTAGCTTAAGGAGGGACTTTTCATACATCGTTATCATACACCGTTAGATCATGTGAGTGGGTAGGCTGCTACTAAAGGCCATTAGTCCTCGTCGTAGGACCGAGGGACATGAGTGATATATCTATTTGGGTGTAGCGAGCCCACATCCATGAGGCCGGGGCGGCCCATAGTGGTGACTGTGTCTTACAGCCGGAAGCCCGGTGTAACTCCGCTAGGTTTGAGTCTTCCTACATCACTTCATACATATCAATGGCCTTGCAAACCATTGGTGATCTCTTTATTTTCCTTATTGCTACATACCAGGGATTTACATACATCGTTTACAAAGGTTTATACATACTCACATACATATGAACTCGCTCAACTATTTGTTGATTTTTCAAACTACATGTATTTCAGGGAATTGATCGGATCTGGCGGGTGATGCACGTTAAGCTGCGTATTAAATAAAAGATGTCATCCAGGGGTGTAGGGTTTGGGAGGTGTAACCCTTGCCTGGACAGGTCACACGTCTCTAAACCTCATTTTATTTAAGGTCTTTTGTTGAGTCCATTGGGAACTCATTTTTAAGCAAGTCATGTTTGTAACTTAAATTGGGTAGTTGTTTCAAGACAATCATGTTATGGTATTTTCTAAACTATATTAATGGATGAACATCTTGTGTTTTTATCATATAACATTGTTATGATTGTTGCTATGGTATTAAGAAGTCACACCAAATAAACCCACGCTTCCGCAAAAGCCATGGTGTGACAGCTTGGTATCAGAGCCTCGATCATAGCGAACTAGGATTCTTTCTTGAGTCTAGACTATGATCACTAGGGCTCTCACGAAAATGTTTTAAATTTTTTTACATTGCATACACTAAAAGTCCAGATCCGGGGCACAAACATTTTACAAACAAAAGGCACAAATACATCGTTCAAAATTCATATTTCAGCCTTAGAGGCTGGGGAGGTTCAGTCTTAGAAACTGAGGGGTTCAATCTTAGAGATTGGGGAGAATTTAGTCTTAGAGACTGGGGGTTGGTCTTAGAGACTAGGGAGTTGGTCTTATAGACCAGGGGATTAGTCTTAGAGACTAGGAGTTGGTCTTAGAGGCCAGGGAGAAGTCTGAGAGACTGGGAGGACTAGGATGATTACTTGCATACATTGATTATGACTTATATGCTTACTTGACTATTTTTTATGTATGTGCACACTTTGTGGTTGTGTTATTATAGACGCTATGTCATCGTCAAGTGGAGTTTCTGACCCCGTGGCGGTAGATTCGGATGACCCGATGCACTCAGACCCGGAGGTCTTCACATCTGATACGGACAATAGTGACGACGACGATTTCCAGCCCTTCGCGCTGCCAGATTTCGGTGATGACGTTCAGCACGCTGATGGCATTCTAGATGGGGATCTACCCCTTGCCTTGATCCCTGCTCCCATTCCTCTTGCTGCATTTCCCGTAGAGGATTTGCCACTCGATGTTGTGTCCAATGACGACATCGATCTTTTCGAGGGTCCCCCTGAGGACGACCATGAGGGTGGGGCCCCGATTGCTAATGATCTCGCCATTCCTTTGGTTGAGGTCCCGGTTGCGGATGATGTTGTTCTACCCCCTGTTGAGGCTCCCGCTGAGGAGATTTTATCTGATCATCCCGGTACTGATTCTTTTGAGTCAGTATCATCCTCCACTTTGCACGCCGTCGGATTGCGTCGATATCCTATTGACTCCGACTCCGATACAACTATGTCAGCTGCACCCGGTTCGCCTCACGCTTTTGAGTTTGAGTTTGAGGATGAGTTTGATCCAGTTTTTCCTCATGATTTTGACCTCGATCACGAGATCGAGTTTATTCCTGATGACCAGCCCTTGGAGGCACCAGTGGTTCCTATTGATCATCTTCTTGATGTACCTGCCGACTTTGATATGGCCCTTGTCGACCCTGAGCCTGTCATGGCACCAGAGCCTGTTGATGCTCATGACCCTGTACCAGTGCACGACCCTGTTCTTGACGATGCTCCAGTCATTGCACCGCCTGTTGTGGATGCACCAGCCATTGCACCACCCATTATTGATATTCCCGTTATTGCATCGATATTACCTGATTCGGCCCCGGTGTATGCTGACCATGCACCTTTTGCCACTCACATCGATCCTCGTTATGCTGACACCCGTAATGGGTGGATCGAGGATGATGATGACTACCCTCCGTTTGTGCTACCAGTCACTCCTCCTATGGCACCTATTTCCACACCTATTTCTGCACCACTTGATATTCCCCAGTTCCACCCACACAAATCTGATACCCTTCGCACCGACCTTCCTATCACGTTCCTCCAGGACATTCCTCCACCTCGTCCTGGGGAGGGTTCGTCGAGACAGCCTTTTGGCTACGTACCTTTTATGTCAGGAGATGGCCAGTTTATGCCGCAGATTCCTCATCTTGTTTCTGTTCCACCCATGTCGTCAGCTATACCAGCCACGTCTCAGTTTCCTCACACTACACCATCCTTTGTACCTTCGGGCGAGCCGTTTCTGTGGGCTTCGCCCAATGTTATGCCCCTGTCAGACCCGTATCACCCATTCCATATCGGATATTCCATAGAGGACATACTCATCTCTCTACAGTTACAGCAGGAGGCACTGAGCCGGAGAGTTCTTGAGTTGGAGAGGATTCCATGTCCTCCCCCGTGCCATTGTCAGTCTCCTTTTTCTACACCACCGGCCCCTCTTCCACTACCTCCTGATTCTGATGTTCGTTTCCTTACACCAGAGCAGCAGATTTCCTATCTCCTGCGAGTTGTCCATGCACTGGAGGAGGATTGGGTGCTTATGCGCCGTTTGCTTTTCTCTTTTCCTCCACCTCCTCCTCTGCCATCAGCGTAGCTACATTTTCGGTCTGTTGCAGGTAGCGTTACTTTTGATGAGAAGACAGCGATTGAGCCAGACTATACAGCATTTTGAAGACCGCATTTTAACATCATGACTTTGGATATTTGATTTTTGGTTGTTGTATTTGGCTAGACAGTTTAGACAAGGGCATTGTGACCCTTAGTCTCTTTTGGGATGTACGACACATTTGGAAAACTTGTAAACATTGTATTGTGGTCTTGATTATATAATAGCTCAATCGTAGTATTCTCATTACATGCATTGTTGATTTATTTGTTTATGGCTATGACATGAGATGTTATGTGTTAATGCATTGATGGATGTTATTACGTACGCATATTACTTACTTACCATACTATGACCTGACCGATATGATCTTCTATTAGAAGATGCCTCCACAAAGAGCTGTATGTTTGCTCACAACAGAGGCGGAATTACAGGAACAAATTTCTAAAGCAATAGCAGACTATGAGGCTTCGCGCGGCGAAACTAGTGGGAATAACCCAAGAAACAATAACCCACCACATGGTAATGTTTAAGTCACTGAGACACATTACCTTACATTTGGACATTCTAGGTGCAACTGCTAATGCTTTCTGTGAATGTCGTTACTTGTACAGGTTGTACCTTTAAACAATTTCTAGACTGTAAACCGCTTAACTTTGACGGCACTGGAGGTGCTGTTGCATTTGTCAGATGGGCAGAAAAGATGGATTCTATCTTAAGGATGAGCAAGTGTGCTCCTGAGCAGCAAGTTACATACATCTCAGGGCTCTTTCTTGATGGTGCTTTATCATGGTGAAATTTGCAAGTACAAACCCTGGGAGAGGCGGCGGCATATGCATTGACATGGACTGAGCTGAAGGAGCTCATGAGGAAGAAATATTGTTCACGGGCAGAGATACAAAAGCTGGAAACTGAATTCTGGAATCTTAAAATGGATGGCCCGAAGATCGCCGAGTATCTTCAGAGGTTTCATGATTTGTCCCATGTGGTACCTTATATGGTTACGCCTAAATTCAAACACGTGGAGCGTTTCATCTGGGGGTTGGCACCCCAGATCATGAGCATGGTAACATCTTCAAAACCGGCAACGATTACTAAAGCTATAGACCTGAGCGTGTCTCTGACTGAGGAAGCTATTAGGCTCGACAAGTTTTCCATCTCTGAGCCGAAAAAGAAAGAAACTCATGTTGAATATTCAGGAGAGAACAAGAGGAAATTCTCCAACTTTAAAACAAGTACCGGCAGTGCTAACAAGAGGAAGGATGGGAACCGACCAGCTGATAATAAGCGTGGTGCTGAAGCCAAAGGGAAAGGATACATGGGCACTCTGCCCAAGTGCGGATTATGCCAGTTTCATCAAGCTGGCCGGTGCAGGCTTAGCAAATGTGAATCCTGTGGAAGGATGGGTCACTCAAAAGACAGTTGTTGGCTTGGTACTGGCCGTGGTGGTCAAAGAGGTTTTGGTAACAACAACTAAGGAGGTAACGGGTATGGGAACCGCAATGGCGGAAATGGCAATCGCAGTAACTCCGGGAATCAAGCAGGAAATGGTAACCGCAATCAGAACAACAATCAAGGTGGTAATGGGAATGGTGACGGTCGAGGACCGGGATGTTTTAACTGTGGAGACGTCGGGCACTTCAAGCGTAAATGCCCAAAACTCAATCAAGCTCATGGAAGGGTATTCAATATTGGAGCAAGGGAAGCACACCAGGACCCGAATGTTGTCACTGGTACGTTCCCTATAAATCAACGCTTTGCATCTGTATTATTTGACACTGGAGCTGACTATAGTTTTGTATCACTAGAATTTAAGAACATGCTTGGATTAACTGCTAGTAAATTATATATTCCTTACTCAATCGAACTGGCTAATGGAAAGCTAGTCGAAACAAAAGAAGTCATCAGATGGTGCGTGATCGAATTGGGAGAACACGAATTTACACTGGATCTACTACCAGTCAAGTTGGGAAGCTTCGACGTGGTAGTAGGGATGGATTGGTTGTCAAGCAACAAAGCCGAAATTGTATGCCACGAGAAGACCATTCTCATCCCAATGGCGAATGGAGAAACGATTGTGGTACACGGAGAAAAGCGTGATACGCCCCTGCGGATCATTGGTTGTTTGAAAGCTAGTAAGTGTTTGAAGAAGGGATGTGTTGCATTCTTGGCACACATCATAGATAAGGAAGCCGCTGAGCCGAAACTTGAAGACATTCCTGTCGTTAAGGAGTATCCTGAAGTCTTTCCAGAAGACTTGCCAGGATTGCCGCCACATAGACAAGTCGAGTTCCATATTGACTTAGTTCCAGGCGTCGCGCCTGTGGCTAAGGCACCCTATCGACTTGCGCCTTCGGAAATGCAAGAGCTGTCAACGCAACTCCAAGAGCTGTTAGACAAGGGATTTATCCGACCAAGCTTCTCGCCTTGGGGAGCTCCAGTTTTGTTTGTTAAGAAGAAAGATGGTAGTTTTCGCATGTGTATTGACTACCGGGAGCTAAACAAGTTGACAATCAAGAACAGATATCCTTTGCCGAGGATTGATGACCTGTTCGATCAATTACAAGGCTCGAGTTTCTACTCAAAGATCGACCTTCGATCAGGTTATCACCAGTTGAGGATTCAAGAAGAAAGTATCCCAAAAACGGCCTTTAGGACTCGCTATGGGCATTACGAGTACCTGGTTATGCCGTTCGGGTTAACAAACGCACCAGCGGTATTCATGGATTTAATGAATAGAGTCTGCAAGCCCTACCTTGATAAGTTCGTGATTATGTTCATAGACGACATCTTGATCTACTAAAAAATGAAAGAAGAGCATGAGCATCATCTAAGAGCCATCTTAGAGCTGCTTAAGAAGGAGAAGTTATACGCAAAGTTTTCAAAGTGCGAATTCTGGTTACGGGAAGTCCAGTTTCTTGGTCATGTGGTTAATGGAAATGGAATCCATGTGGATCCTACAAAGATTGAAGCAATCAAGATTGGGAGACTCCAAAGACGCCAACCGAGATTCGATAGTTTCTAGGTTTGGCTGGGTATTACCGCAGATTTATTGAGGATTTCTCAAAAATCGCTCAACCTCTGACTGCTCTCACACAAAAGGATAAGAAGTTTGATTGGGGAGACACACAAGAAGATGCATTTCAGTTGTTGAAGAACAAAGTTTGTGACGCACCGATCTTATCTCTACCCGAAGGCACGGACGACTTCATGGTATATTGCGACGCCTCGCGCCAAGGTTTAGGCTGCGTGTTGATGCAACGACAAAAAGTTATAGCCTATGCTTCACGCCAGTTGAAGGTCCACGAGAAAAACTATACCACGCATGATTTGGAATTAGGCGTGGTGGTATTTGCATTAAAGATCTGGTGACATTATTTGTACGGCACACGGTGTACAATCTTCACTGATCATAAGAGTCTGCAACATATCTTTGATCAAAAAGAGCTTAACATGAGACAAAGATCCTGGGTTGAATTGTTGAACGACTACGATTGTGAGATCAAGTATCACCCAGGGAAGGCGAATGTGGTCGCCGATGCCCTAAGTCGGAAGGAAAGGATCAAGCCCATAAGGGATAGGGCATTAGAAATGATTGTTTAAACGGACCTCTCATTGCGCATTCGTGCCACGCAGAGAGAAGCACTCAAAGAAAGGAATATTGAGAATGAGTATCTACGTGGGATGGAGAAGCAGTTGGTACCAAACGGGGAAGGAACTTTGTGCTTCATGAAACGAATTTGGGTTCCTTTGTTTGGAGGTTTGAGAAATGTTATTTTTGACGAAAGCTCATAAGTCACGGTACTCGATTCACCAGGAGCGGATAAAATGTACCAAGATCTTAAGGATTTCTATTGGTGGCCAAGGATGAAAGGCGATGTCGCGGTATATGTTGGCAAATGTTTAACTTGCGCCAAAGTGAAAGCCGAGTACCAGAAACCTTCAGGTCTTCTGCAGCAACCTGAAATACCCAAATGGAAATGGGAACAGATTTCCATGGACTTCATAAAGAAATTGCCAAGGACGCCCAAGGGCCATGATACAATTTGGGTAATAGTTGACCGTCTAACGAAGTCTGCGCACTTTTTGCCAATTAAGGAAAAAGACAACACGAGTAAACTTGCTGAAATATACATCAGGAAGATTGTTGCACGACATGGAGTGCCTCTCTCAATTATCTCTGATAGAGATGGACGTTTCGTGTCAAGGATTTGGCAATCCTTTTAAGAAGCTTTTGGTTCTCAGTTGAATCTGAGTACTGCTTAATGGATTTAGGTGGGAGTTGGGACACTCACCTACCATTGGTCGAATTTTCATACAATAACAGTTATCATGCAAGCATCCAAGCCGCACCGTTCGAAGCTCTCTATGGGCGTAAGTGTCGATCACCCTTATGCTGGGCTGACGCGGGGGATAGACTGCTAGTTGGTCCGGAATTGGTCCAGGAAACGACAGACAAGATTGCACAGATCCGAGAACGCATCTAAGGCTCGTGATCGACAAAAGTGTTACGCGGACTTAAGAAGAAAACCTCTAGAATTTGAGGTGGGAGATATGGTATTGTTGAAAGTTTCACCCTGGAAGGGTGTGGCACGCTTCAGGAAGCGTGGGAAGTTGAACCCCAGATACATTGGTCCATTCAGAATCCTGGAACGAATTGGTCTTGTAGCATACAAGTTGGATTTACCTGCTGAACTAAATGGCGTTCACGATACATTTCATGTATCAAACCTGAAAAAGAGTCCAACCCAGGAAACCGTTGTCATTCCTACAGACGAAATTCATGTTGACGACACACTCCACTTTATTGAAGAACCGGTTGAGGTTACGGATTGGAAAGTTAACAAAACACGCAGGAGTAGTGTCAAACTCGTCAAAGTTCGATGGAATGCACGGCACGGGCCAGAATTCACGTGGGAACGGCAGGATCGAATGAAGGAAAAATACCCACATTTGTTCCCCAAGACCCCTGCAACTAGAAGCAGAACCTAAAATTTCGGGACGAAATTTTCTTAACGGGGGAAGAATGTGACAACCCTCACAATTACAGGTACCATACAATTAATTAATTTTAATTATGTGCTTAATGACTGTGCTTGATTACAACTGACAATTTAAACTGCTTTATGATTTTTGTATCATTCATACATATGCATCATATTTCATACAGTCACTCCATTTATTACACACAAACTATAGTGACATACTTGATGCACAAAGCACAGTTAGCACACTAAACGAATAATTCAGAAATATGCTGACAATGCCAGCAATAGACATACAGTGTTTTTAAGGCCCAAAATGGGCCAGGGATAAGGTACTACACTAGTATGGAGTGTAGGGAAGTGAGGACCATAAAACTGCGTCACTAGGTGATAGTTATAGTTCCTGGAAGTGCCTAAAACACACTTTAAGTGCAGAATTCTGAATTTATTAATAAAATTCAGCATTGTAACATACTAGTAAAGTGCAAAAATATGGCAGAATGGTCCTGTATGCTTTCCTAAGTGCCGGGAATAAATTGTGTTACAAAAATATATATAAAAGACACATTACGGTACAATTAAACACTTTAACGGAACGGTATCTAACCGGACAACCGGACATTACCCGGAACACTAAATTTTTGTCAAATGCATTGTTTTATTATTTTTGGCTAGCCATGATCCCCGTACACCATAACACCCACTAAAAATCAAATAGCTAACATATATAAACATATTACTTGAATTCTAACTTGTGATTACCATTTAGTTGCAAATTTTACATCCAACCCCCCCTAAACCGAATTCGGTCCCAATGGACTCCACCAAAGATCCACACCATACTTCACTACATACACTCTTGATTTGTTTTATATTTTATTAGATTATTACTTGTAGAAGTTGCCATAATATATGAACAATCTTATAAAAGCATGGCTCCTAGATCACAACCTTACTTCACAAATTCACCCTCACCCCTCACCCCTCACTCTCTCTCCCTTCTTCTCGGCTCACCACAACCGCCACCACCTTCACTATTTCACCACCCCATTCATCCATTCTTGAGTTCCATTCAAGCTTAGAAGGTGATACAAGGAAGTTGCAACTTGTGGAGCTTCAAAAGGACCTTGTTTCTTGCTTTTTCATCATCATTTCTCATCATCTTCTTCACTAGAATCATCCCTAGCTATAAGCTAGTAGTAAGTCTTGATTTACTCTTGTTATGTCTACTTTGAGTATTTAAAAGTTATATATTGTTGAAATCCATAAGAACACGAAAAGAGTTAGAACAAGAAACATAAACATGAAGCTTACGTAAAGTTTACATATGAATGAAACATGAAGATGAAATATTGTAGTAGGATGTTGTAGTAAACATATTGTTGATTGTTGGTTGTGTGAGGTTAATCACCATATGAATCTTGTTAAATAATATTTAGTAATATGATTTAACAAGATTAGAAAGTGGTTATGTGCTACATAAAATAACCACCTTCTAACTAAATAGGAACTTGATAAAAATGATTTTTCATGAAATATAATTAAACTAGTGAGTTGATGATCTTGTAAATCAAAGAGTTACAAAAGATTTTTCTAAATACACTAAGTTCAAGAACCGATTTCTAAAAGGTTATGACCTTTACATACTCTTACACTATTTTTAGAACTAAAATAAATGTAGAAACCTTTTATTTACAAGAAGAGTTCAAGAGTTCTATTTTTGTAAAAATTGTTTACAAGTTGTAAACACCAAACTTTTGTAAGAGAATGGTTTTTAAAGAAATAACTACACTTCGGAAGGTAACTAAGTCCACTAAAAGCTTCACTAAGTTACAACGCGTTTTCAGAAAGTATCAAGTTCATGATTAGTGTGTAACACATATAGTTTTTACTCTCGGTAATGTAAAGTTGTTTAAAAGATAATTGTTGATGATTGTTGATTGAATTTGAAAAGAAAATGATATGCTTATTAGCATGGACACCTCCGCTTTTAGGGGAAACTCTGGCGAAATTTTCTAAAAATCCCAAGACTTAGAATTTTTTTTTTTTAACAAGTGTTGCGAATATGTTTTAAACATTGTCGTTCAAAGTAAACTTCGCCTTGGGTATTGTTACAAAACTTCAAAGTGTCGGAGGTGGGTTTTTGAAAATAAAAGCGGATAAACATATATTTAGAATATATATTTCATACTAAAACGCTTTTATGATTATTTGTTCATTTGGTAACTAGTTATATTACTTAGGACAAGATGATGTAACTTAGCAAAATACCATCACATTTATAAATCCGGAAAATACGTTTACGAATATATTTTGGGGTTAACATTATTTGGATACAAAGAATGAAAATGTGACAACCCTCACTAAACCAGGTATCCGTACGATTTAATTAATAATTAATTACTGCTTAATTACTGTGCTACTTGAAATTGTGGATAAACTGCTACTTGAATACTGATACATGTACTTACTTGCATCATACTTTACTTGCTGTCACTCCATGTTTTTGCTTACAGCACCTATGTGACAACCTTGATGCACCAAAAGCACAGTAGCACAATGAACGGATAACCTATTAAACGTGCTGTCATAACTAGCACCAGGCAGGTACTGCCTCTAAGGCCTGTAAGAGCCGAAGATAGTTTGCTACACTAGTAGAGAGTGTAGGGATATAAGGGTTGTAGAACTGCGTCACTAGGAATGAGATTACAGTGACCGGATGTGCCTAAAACGTACTCTAGGTACAAAATTCAGCATTAAGCTACCTAATAGAGTGCCAAAACATGAGGAAAATATTACTAGACACTTTCCAAAGTGTCAGGAATAAGTTGTGTCACTAAAAATAATAATAACGACACTTTAAAGCTTTGTTAAGCACTTTAACGGATCACTATCCAACCGAACAACCGGACTTTACCCGGAACATAAAAATATTGTCATTAACATAGTTTTTCTTTTTCTGAGCCAGTTAGGGTCCCTGAATACCCTAACACCCGTCACAACGCACTACATGCTAGTAATTGGTTTAACCTCCTAATCATCTAACCAATACTTAACACTTAGTTGGAAATGAACTAGACCCCCCCCCCTCTCTAACTGAATCGTCCTCAAGGGGGACACCCCTTGTACCTTGTTGATTTATTTAATCTCCAATGCCTAATATCTAGCTAGCACATAATCCTTTGGTTAATGTCCATGTGAGTTGTCTATAAGATCAACACTTAACCCACCATAACACTTAACCACCAACACTTAGAGAAATCTCTCTCTCTCCCTCTCTAATAGCTCTCGGCCGAACACCCCTCTCCCATCCATCCATTTTTCGGTTTTGATCTTCTCATTCCAAGATCATACAAGTGCTAAGGATCGCGTATAAGGAAGCTTGGTGCACTCGGATTGCGAAGGACCTCGCTACATTGCTTTTATCCACGCGTTTTTCGACTAGTTTCTTCCCTAGCCTCGAGCTAGTAGTAAGTTGCTTGAAACACATTCTTGATCCATTCTAAAGTGGTTAAAAAGATATATGACGGTTAAAATTCATGAACATACAAAATGATATGAAAAAGTCTACTAAAATGTTAGAAATGTTGGTTAAAAGCTTGATTGTTGTGTAAATCATGTAGGATTTGTTTTGTGAAATTATTTGTGCCCGATCTATGTTGTGGTAGCTCGGATCATCGTTTAACCCGGATTGGTCATGATCATGGATCATGACATAGAGCTTGTTTAAGTGTAACAAGGGTTAAGTGATGAAACTCTACCACACGAGAAACTTGAACTTGTCTAAAAACGATTTTACTTACGAAGTGGTGTTTAAAACTAGTAGATCTACGGATCTACAAGCGGTAATTTCAAAGGACCGAGTGTCAAGGAAATCTTATTTTCTAAAACCGGATCTTACATGAACAAGAATGATTTTTAAACACACAAGTGTATAAATACTTGTGTAACACTAAGTTTTGACGAAAGAACTATTTTTGTAAATGTTTACAAGAAGTTGTAAAGATGGAATTTCTTTAAAAACGAGACTTTCAAGAAACGAAGTTGATTTATATAAAGATACACTAAAAGTAAGGAGCTTTCCTACATATTTTTGGAAAAACTACAACTTCATGTAATTTTTGCGATTTATATATATTTTGACTAATTGATATTTTAGAAAGTTGTTATTGAGAATAAGGAAATTGTTGATTTGGATTTTTAAAAGAAAATGATACGCTTGAAAGCGTGGCCACCTCCAGTTACAGGGGAAACTCTGGCGAAATTTTTCTAAAAACCTAACACTTGGAAATATTTTCACTACAAGTGTTAGAAATACATTTTTAACGTGTTTTCGAATTATAGATTTCGCCATGACTTTATTACAAGATTTCTAATTATCGGAGGTGCGATTTTCACAAAATAAAAACTTGCTAAAATATATATTTAGTATATATTTAGTAACAACACTTGTGAATTTTTATGATTATTTTGTGAACTATACAAATATTATTTTTAGGGTAAAAATAATATTACCGAATATTAACGACTCCAAAATAATTCTAACGCCCTCACAATAAATATTTAAGTTACAATGGTATTATTATTACCACCCGATCTTTAAAACGTAACTTACGCATTTTAAGAAAATATTTATGAGCGCGTATTTTTGTCAAAGTATTATTTTGGGAAGAATATTTATATTTTGAAGTTAGAAATAAAATATATTAAGTGAGACTTAATGATGTATTTCGAATTTTACGAGCACGCATGTATTAAATCCCCCATCCTTGGGAAGGAAAATAATTACCAAGTATTTACAAAAATATAAACACGAAATAGTTGTCTAACTATTTCCCAAAAAAACTTAAACCTTAAGCTAAGGCACGGCCGTCCGTCTAATAGATCTAGTACGTGTAGGTCGTCGCACAGCTGCTTGATCAGGAGATATACTTGGTAGAGACGCACCACTGTGAGTTCATGTCCCCCTTTTCTCTAACTGTTTTCAGTTTTCTAAACTGCGGGGGTGAAATACATGTTACTATGATTACGAATAATTCTTACATGGTATGGTTAGCGTAAGGAGGGTTACTATTATTCAGATCATGTGAGTGGGTAGGCAGAAACTTGAGACCATTAATCCTCAAGGTAGGACCGAGGGGCAGGAGCGGTAGATCTATTTGGGTGTAGCGAGCCCAACCCCAGGCCCAACACAGAACGGACCTCGGGGTGACTTTGTACCCAACGCATAAATCTGCTAGGTTTGAGTCTTTCTACTTGCACTTCACACATATCAATGGCCTTGCAAACCATTGGTGATCTCTTTTTCCTTATTTGCTACATACCAGGATTTTTATACATACAAAGGTTTATTTACTCACTTACACATGAACTCGCTCAACATTATTGTTGATTTTTCAACTTACATGTATTTCAGGGAATTAAAGATCTGGCGCGGTATGTTATGTTTTCCCGCTGCATATGGGTTCCGAGGTCATCCCGGTTTAGGAAATGTGGCTTTTTCCTGGACGAGTCACAAATCTTAAACTGCGTTTTATTCATGTTGATGTTTATGTCTTTCAAAACAATGTTTTATGTTATGGTGTTGTAGTCCCTAAGACAATGTTATGTTACTTCGGTTTTAAAACTTAAATCTATGGATGATCTTGCATGGTTTTATTATCATATAGCGTTGTTATGATTAAGCTATGGTATTAAGAAGTCACACCAAATTAACCACGCTTCCGCAAAGCCAGGGTGTGACAGCTTGGTATCAGAGCTCTGATCATAGCGAACTAGGATTCCTTCTCGAGTCTAGACTATGATCACTAGGGCTCTCACGAAAACATTTTTACTACATACCACTCAAGTCCAGTTCCAAAACTTTTTACAAACAAATGTTGAGCACATTTATTTATTATTTATAGGCTCAGTCTGGGAGGTTGAGGCTCGGTCTGGAGGACCGAGGCTCGGTCTAGGAGACCGAGGTAGTTGCCTAGTAGGACTAGGGAGAGCAGTCTGAGAGGCTGGGAGAATTTGGCTAGTTGGACTAGGGAGAGCAGTCTGAGAGGCTGGGAGAATTTAGCTAGTTGGACTAGGGAGAGCAGTCTAAGAGGCTGGGAGAATTTGGCTAGTGAGACTAGGAAGAGCAGTCTGAGAGGCTGGGAGGCTAGTGGGACTAGGAGAATTATTTGATTGCTTACTTAGTGACTAATGTGCTTATCTGATTGTATGATTGATTATTTGTACATATTTGTGTTTGTGTTACAGACACCATGGACTCGCCCGGCACAGGTGATTCGGACACCACGGGCCCCGGACCCATAGTATCAGACGACTTAGAGTCTTCGGAGCACGAGGTCCACACATCAGATGTTACCAGCACAGACGAGGACGACTTTCAGCCCTTTGCGCTGCCCGACGCTGTTGATGAGCCCGCTGATGGTCCTTTTGTTGAGTACCTACCACTCGTAGAGGTCCCTGCTCCCATACCTTTGGCCATTTATCCTGCTTACGATATGCTCCTCGACGCCGACGTTGACGACGACGTCGATCTATTTGATGATGAGCCCCTGGAGGACGATGTTGAGGGCGAGGCCCTTCTAGCTGACGGTGGTCTTTTGTTACTCGCAGATGCTCCAGCTGAGGAGTCACCTGCACACTCACCCGCTCTAGACTCCTTCGAGTCTGTGGCCTCCGCACCGTCACACACTCGGAGCGCACAGCACTACTCACACGGTTCAGATCCTGACAGGGCATCATCTGCTGTCTCTGCTCCTAGATTTGCTTTCGATCACGACCTCGATGAGGATTCAGACTCTGTTTTTCCCCTTGGATACGACCCGGACCAGGAGATAGAGTTCATCCACTTGGATCAGCCTATGGTTGACCCAGTAGACCCAGTTGACCCTGCATTCGCTGATCATGCAGATTTTGATATGGAGTTCGTTGATCCCGAGCCTGCCATGGCCCTTGAGCCAGTAGCTGCTCCTGACCCAGTGCTTGAGCATGACCCTGCTCATGCTGGCATACCTATTGATCCTGTGATTGCTGACCCACCCATTGATGATCACCCTGCTGATGCACCACTACTGGAGGGTGACCATGTTATTGCTGCTGATCATGTTGATCCCCCACTTATCGCTGATATACCTGCTGACCCTCTTGTTGTACCCCATCTTGACCCTATGCCTGTACAGTTTGATCGAGCACTTTTTGAGGCACAGATTGACCCACGAGATGAGCACGCCCAGCATGGGTGGATTCCTGCGGATGATGAGCTTCCACCTATTCCTCCTCATACCACCGATGCACGTCACGTTGATTTCTCTTTTTCATTTGCACAGTACACACCTCCAGCTCGACCTGGAGAGGGTTCCTCGGCTCATCCCTTTGGACATGTGCCGACATATATTCCAGTTATGCCACAGTCTTCATCTGCTATTCCCCCTGTACCACCATTCTTTGTGCCACCTTTTGATCCAGCCAGCGAGCCGTTTCTCTGGACATCACCTTCTGTTATGCCATCGACCGACCCCTACCATCCTTTCCATATGGGGTATTCTATTGAGGACGTTCTGATGTCGTTTGTTGTCCAGCAGGAGGCACTCACACGGCGTATTCAGGAGCTTGAGAGAGCTCAGCCACCGCCATGCCAGTGTCAGGGTCAGACCCATTCTGCTTCTTCGCAGCACCCTCGACCATTGTTACCTGACTATGCTGCACGCCTTTTGGCACTTGAGCAGCAGGTTGCTTCTTGGTTGCGTACCCAGAGAGCCGTGGAGGAGGACTGGCTCCATTTGCGACGTTTGTTCTACACCCATTTTCCCCCTCCTCCACCACCATCACTTTAGGGCATCCTTAGTACAGCATGGGTAGACGCTGGTGAGAAGACGGCGATTGTTTTGACTGCACAACATTTTTGGAGACTGCATTTTGATTCTGACTTTTGTGACATGTATATGGATGTATTGACACTGGTTTGATATTCTTTTGGACTAGGGTGATGTAGCCCTTAGTCGATGATGATGTATGACACTGTTATGTACCTGTACACTTACTATGTGGTCTCGATATATGGCAATCGCAGTATTCTCATCACATGTGATGTTTTGTTTGATTATTTGTGTTTTATAACATGGGATGTTGTGTGATTGATATAATTATAACATGAGATGTTATGTACTATTACTATCATAATAAAGCGTACGTATTATAACATGGGATCTTTATTATGGCCTGACCGACGTGAACCCATCTTTTAGAAGATGCCGCCGAGACGTCAAACGCCGATGCCTACCAATGAGGCAGAACTCCAACAAGTCATCGCTGCTGCCATCGCGCAATACGCCGCCTCGCAAGGAGGACCCAGCGGAAGCAGCTCAAACAACAATGGCAACAACAATCCACCTCATGGTAATACTAAGTCATTAAGACATACCATGATCTAATTGGATATCTCTAGCAAGGATGCTAATGCCATTCATATGTTGTAACGTATGTGCAGGGTGCACCTACAAGCAGTTTCTAGACTGCAAGCCTGTCAACTTTGATGGCACCGGAGGTGCTGTCGCTTTTGTTCGTTGGGCCGAGAAGACTGAATCTGTTCTCCGCATGAGCAAATGTGCACCAAACCAGCAAGTCACCTACATTTCTGGGCTATTTCTGGATGGAGCCCTATCTTGGTGGAATTTGCAAGTACAGACACTTGGTGAAGCTGCTGCCTACGCACTAACATGGACCGAACTGAAGGAACTAATGCGCAAGAAGTATTGCTCTCGCGCTGAAATCCAAAGATTGGAAACTGAGTTCTGGCATTTGAAGATGGAAGGTCCGAAGATCGCGGAATATGTTCAGAGGTTCCACGACCTGTCGCATATGGTACCCTATATGGTCACTCCAGAATTCAAGCGGATTGAACGCTTCATTTGGAGATTAGCTCCTCAAATCATAAGCATGGTGACCTCCTCCAAGCCTGCAACGATTACTGAGGCAATCGATTTGAGTGTAGCTCTCACTGAGGAGGCTATCCGCCTGAACAAGTTTGGTGAGATCGAGACAAAGAAGAAAGAGACTCACGTCGAGTCATCCGGAGGTAACAAACAAAAGTTCTCGAACTTTAAACAAGGCATTAGTGGTGTTGTTAAGAAAGGAGAGCCAAACGCGCCAGCTCAGGTTACAGCTGGTGGTGGAAAGAAAGGAAATGGATATATGGGCACCCAGCCCAAGTGCAACACCTGCCAGCGTCACCATTCTGGCCGATGTGGTTTGAAGGCATGTGAAGCGTGTGGGAAACCTGGCCACTTGAAGGATTCTTGTTGGGCCACTGTTGGTCAGGGAGGCCAATGAGGATTTGGAAATAGAAACAATAACCGGGGTGGAATTGGAAATCGCCCACAAGGAAACAATGGAGGTAATGGGAATCGAGGCAACAATGCGAATCAAGCAGGCGCTGTGAATCATAACCAAAGGAATAACCAAGCGGGGAATGGAGGTGGAAACGGGCAAAGACCTGGATGCTTTAACTGTGGTGATATCGGGTACTTTAAGAGGAACTGCCCAGAGTTGAACCAAGCCCGTGGAAGAGTGTTCCATATCGAAGCGAGGGAAGCGCGCCAGGACCCCAATGTCGTTACTGGTACGTTCCCTGTAAACCAACGCTATGCATCCGTTTTATTTGATATTGGTGCCGACTATAGCTTCGTGTCATTAGAATTTAAGAATATGCTTGGGTTAGCCGCTAGTAAGTTAGATATTCCCTACTCAATCGAATTGGCTGATGGGAAGTTAGTAGAAGCCAATGAAGTGATCAGAGGATGTGCAATCGAGTTGGGAGAACGTGAGTTTACTTTGGATCTACTACCAGTCCAGCTAGGGAGCTTTGACGTAGTAGTAGGAATGGATTGGTTATCAAGCAACAAGGCAGAAATTGTTTGTCACCAAAAGGTCGTTCGTATCCCGACCGAAGATGGCGAAACGATTGTGGTTCATGGCGAAAAGCGCGATACGCCGTTAAGAATTATCAGCTGCCTCAAAGCGCGAAAGTGTCTACAGAAGGGATGTGCTGCCTTCCTGGCACACATTGTAGACAAGAAAGCTGCAGAACCGAAGATCGAAGACATCCCTGTCGTGAGGGAGTATCCGGAAGTCTTCCCGGAGGACTTGCCTGGACTGCCGCCACAGAGGCAAGTGGAGTTTCCCATCGATTTAGTCCCAAGCGCCGCACCTGTGGCTAAGGCACCTTATAGACTTGCACCGTCAGAAATGCAAGAGTTGTCGACACAACTCCAGGAGTTACTTGACAAAGGATTCATCCGACCAAGCTTCTCACCTTGGGGAGCTCCGGTCCTGTTTGTCAAAAAGAAGGACGGTAGTTTTCGAATGTGCATAGACTACCGGGAACTGAACAAGCTGACGATCAAGAATAGATATCCTCTGCCAAGAATTGATGATCTGTTTGATCAACTGCAAGGTTCAAGCTTTTACTCAAAGATCGATTTGCGATCTGGATACCATCAGTTAAGGATACAAGAGGAGAGTATCCCGAAGACAGCCTTCAGAACTCGTTATGGACACTACGAGTTCCTTGTTATGCCGTTTGGATTGACAAATGCACCTGCAGTCTTTATGGATTTGATGAATAGAGTTTGCAAGCCGTACTTGGACAAGTTCGTGATTGTGTTTATCGACGACATCTTGATTTATTCAAGGACAAAGGCTGAGCACGAACAGCATCTAAGAGCTATTTTGGAGCTACTGAAGAAAGAACAGTTGTATGCCAAATTCTCTAAGTGTGAATTTTGGCTACGTGAAGTCCAATTTCTTGGACATGTGGTAAATGGAGATGGAATCCATGTGGATCCAACCAAGATCGAAGCGATCAAGAATTGGGAAACGCCAAAGACGCCAACCGAGATTCGATAATTCTTGGGTTTGGCTGGCTACTATCAAAGGTTCATTGAGGATTTTTCAAAGATCGCTCAACCATTGACGCTCCTAACCCAGAAAGATAAGAAGTTTGATTGGGGAATCAAACAGGAAGAAGCGTTTCAGCTATTGAAGGATAAGCTCTGCAATGCGCCAATCCTAGCACTACCGGAAGGTACTGACGATTTTGTGGTATACTGTGACGCCTCGCGTCAAGGATTGGGTTGCGTGTTGATGCAACGCCAGAAGGTTATTGCTTACGCATCACGTCAGTTGAAGGTACATGAGAAGAACTATACCACGCACGATTTGGAGCTAGGCGCAGTGATATTTGCTTTAAAGATCTGGAGACACTGCCTATATGGTACGAGATGTACAATTTTTACAGATCATAAGAGCCTACAACACATATTCAACCAGAAGGAGTTGAATATGAGACAAAGACGATGGGTTGAGTTGTTAAATGATTACGATTGCGAGATAAAGTATCATCCAGGGAAGGCGAATGTGGTTGCCGACGCCCTGAGTCGAAAAGAGAGGATCAAGCCCATAAGGGTTAGGGCTTTAGAAATGATTATCCAGACCGATCTTTCCTTGCGCAGTCGTGCCGCGCAGAAAGAAGCTCTTAAGGAAAGAAATCTTGAAGAAGAATATCTTCGTGGGATGGAGAAGCTATTGGTGCCAAACGAGGAAGGAACGTTATGTTTTGAGAAAAGGATTTGGGTTCCTCTGTTTGGTGGTTTAAGGAAAGTTATTTTTGCTGAAGCTCACAAATCGCGGTACTCTATCCATCCAGGAGTGGATAAGATGTACCAAGATCTCAAGGCTTACTATTGGTGGCCTAGGATGAAGGGTGATGTTGCTGTTTATGTAAGCAAATGTCTAACATGTGCTAAGGTGAAAGCGGAATACCAGAAGCCTTCAGGACTTCTGCAACAACCTGAGATTCCCAAATGGAAATGGGAACAAATCTCCATGGATTTTATTACAAAGTTGCCAAGAACGCCAAGAGGTCATGACACTATTTGGGTGATAGTTGACCGCCTAACAAAGTCCGCACACTTTCTGCCAATCAAAGAGAAGGATAACACCAGCAAACTGGCAGAAATATACATGAGAGAGATCGTCGCACGTCATGGAGTGCCTCTCTCGATCATCTCTGATAGAGACGGAAGGTTTGTGTCAAGGATATGGCAATCCTTCCAAGAAGCTTTTGGATCACAATTAAATCTGAGCACTGCTTTTCACCCTCAGACCGACGGTCAAAGCGAGCGGACTATTCAGACCTTGGAAGATATGCTGAGAGCATGTGTTATGGATTTGGGCGGTAGCTGGGATAAGCATTTGCCACTGGTCGAATTTTCATACAACAACAGCTACCACAGCAGTATTAGAGCCGCGCCATTCGAAGCTCTTTACGGACGCAAGTGCCGATCACCCCTATGCTGGGCTGACGCAGGTGATAGGCAGCTTGTTGGTCCCGAAATCGTCCAAGAGACGACAGACAAGATTGTGCAGATTCGAAAACGCATCGAAGCAGCTCGCCACAGACAGAAAGCCTATGCAGATCCAAACCGGAAACATTTGGAATTCCAAGTTGGAGATATGGTTTTATTGAAAGTTTCACCCTGGAAGGGTGTGGCCCGCTTCGGAAAGCGTGGGAAGTTAAATCCGCGCTACATTGGCCCTTTCAGAATTTTGGAAAGGATAGGACTAGTAGCATACAAGCTGGACTTACCTGCCGAGCTGAATGGAGTTCACGATAAATTTCATGTATCCAACCTGAAGAAAAGTCCAACTCAAGATACCATTGCCATTCCCACCGACGAGATTCATGTTGACGACACGCTCCATTTCGTTGAAAAACTAGTTGAGGTTACGGATTGGAAAGTAAACAAGACCCGCCGGAGCAGTGTCAAGCTCGTCAAAGTTCGTTGGAATGCCAAACATGGTCCTGAATACACCTGGGAGCGTGAGGACCGGATGAAAGAGAAATACCCCCACTTATTTCCTAAGAACCCTGCATCTACAAGCAGAACTTAAAATTTCGGGACGAAATTTTTCCAACGGGGGGAGAATGTGACAACCCTCACTAAACCAGGTATCCGTACGACTTAATTAATAATTAATTACTGCTTAATTACTGTGCTACTTAAAATTGTGGATAAACTGCTACTTGAATACTGATACATGTACTTACTTGCATCATACTTTACTTGCTGTCACTCCATGTTTTTGCTTACAGCACCTATGTGACAACCTTGATGCACCAAAAGCACAGTAGCACAATGAACGGATAACCTATTAAACGTGCTGTCATAACTAGCACCAGGCAGGTACTGCCTCTAAGGCCTGTAAGAGCCGAAGATAGTTTGCTACACTAGTAGAGAGTGTAGGGATATAAGGGTTGTAGAACTGCGTCACTAGGAATGAGATTACAGTGACCGGATGTGCCTAAAACGTACTCTAGGTACAAAATTCAGCATTAAGCTACCTAATAGAGTGCCAAAACATGAGGAAAATATTACTAGACACTTTCCAAAGTGTCAGGAATAAGTTGTGTCACTAAAAATAATAATAACGACACTTTAAAGCTTTGTTAAGCACTTTAACGGATCACTATCCAACCGAACAACCGGACTTTACCCGGAACATAAAAATATTGTCATTAACATAGTTTTTCTTTTTCTGAGCCAGTTAGGGTCCCTGAATACCCTAACACCCGTCACAACGCACTACATGCTAGTAATTGGTTTAACCTCCTAATCATCTAACCAATACTTAACACTTAGTTGGAAATGAACTAGACCCCCCCCCCCTCTCTAACCGAATCGTCCCCAAGGGGGACACCCCTTGTACCTTGTTGATTTATTTAATCTCCAATGCCTAATATCTAGCTAGCACATAATCCTTTGGTTAATGTCCATGTGAGTTGTCTATAAGATCAACACTTAACCCACCATAACACTTAACCACCAACACTTAGAGAAATCTCTCTCTCTCCCTCTCTAATAGCTCTCGGCCGAACACCCCTCTCCCATCCATCCATTTTTCGGTTTTGATCTTCTCATTCCAAGATCATACAAGTGCTAAGGATCGCGTATAAGGAAGCTTGGTGCACTCGGATTGCGAAGGACCTCGCTACATTGCTTTTATCCACGCGTTTTTCGACTAGTTTCTTCCCTAGCCTCGAGCTAGTAGTAAGTTGCTTGAAACACATTCTTGATCCATTCTAAAGTGGTTAAAAAGATATATGACGGTTAAAATTCATGAACATACAAAATGATATGAAAAAGTCTACTAAAATGTTAGAAATGTTGGTTAAAAGCTTGATTGTTGTGTAAACCATGTAGGATTTGTTTTGTGTAATTATTTGGGCCCGATCTATGTTGTGGTAGCTCGGATCATCGTTTAACCCGGATTGGTCATGATCATGGATCATGACATAGAGCTTGTTTAAGTGTAACAAGGGTTAAGTGATGAAACTCTACCACACGAGAAACTTGAACTTGTGTAAAAATGATTTTACTTACGAAGTGGTGTTTAAAACTAGTAGATCTACGGATCTACAAGCGGTAATTTCAAAGGACCGAGTGTCAAGGAAATCTTATTTTCTAAAACCGGATCTTACATGAACAAGAATGATTTTTAAACACACAAGTGTATAAATACTTGTGTAACACTAAGTTTTGACGAAAGAACTATTTTTGTAAATGTTTACAAGAAGTTGTAAAGATGGAATTTCTTTAAAAACGAGACTTTCAAGAAACGAAGTTGATTTATATAAAGATACACTAAAAGTAAGGAGCTTTCCTACATATTTTTGGAAAAACTACAAGTTCATGTAATTTTTGCGATTTATATATATTTTGACTAATTGATGTATTAGAAAGTTGTTATTGAGAATAAGGAAATTGTTGATTTGGATTTTTAAAAGAAAATGATACGCTTGAAAGCGTGGCCACCTCCAGTTACAGGGAAAACTCTGGCGAAATTTTTCTAAAAACCTAACACTTGGAAATATTTTCACTACAAGTGTTAGAAATACATTTTTAACGTGTTTTCGAATTATAGATTTCGCCATGACTTTATTACAAGATTTCTAATTATCGGAGGTGGGATTTTCACAAAATAAAAACTTGCTAAAATATATATTTAGTATATATTTAGTAACAACACTTGTGAATTTTTATGATTATTTTGTGAACTATACAAATATTATTTTTAGGGTAAAAATAATATTACCGAATATTAACGACTCCAAAATAATTCTAACGCCCTCACAATAAATATTTAAGTTACAACGGTATTATTATTACCACCCGATCTTTAAAACGTAACTTACGCATTTTAAGAAAATATTTATGGTATTTTTGTCAAAGTATTATTTTGGGAAGAATATTTATATTTTGAAGTTAGAAATAAAATATATTAAGTGAGACTTAATGATGTATTTCGAATTTTACTAGCACGCGTGTATTAAATCCCCCATCCTTGGGAAGGAAAATAATTACCAAGTATTTACAAAAATATAAACACGAAATAGTTGTCTAACTATTTCCCAAAAAAACTTAAACCTTAAGCTAAGGCACGGCCGTCCGTCTAATAGATCTAGTACGTGTAGGTCGTCGCACAGCTGCTTGATCAGGAGATATACTTGGTAGAGACGCACCACTGTGAGTTCTTGTCCCCCTTTTCTCTAACTGTTTTCAGTTTTCTAAACTGCGGGGGTGAAATACATGTTACTATGATTACGAATAATTCTTACATGGTATGGTTAGCGTAAGGAGGGTTACTATTATTCAGATCATGTGAGTGGGTAGGCAGAAACTTGAGGCCATTAATCCTCAAGGTAGGACCGAGGGGCAGGAGCGGTAGATCTATTTGGGTGTAGCGAGCCCAACCCCAGGCCCAACACAGAACGGACCTCGGGGTGACTTTGTACCCAACGCATAAATCTGCTAGGTTTGAGTCTTCCTACTTGCACTTCACACATATCAATGGCCTTGCAAACCATTGGTGATCTCTTTTTCCTTATTTGCTACATACCAGGATTTTTATACATACAAAGGTTTATTTACTCACTTACACATGAATTCGCTCAACATTATTGTTGATTTTTCAACTTACATGTATTTCAGGGAATTAAAGATCTGGCGCGGTATGTTATGTTTTCCCACTGCATATGGGTTCCGAGGTCATCCCGGTTTAGGAAATGTGGCTTTTTCCTGGACGAGTCACAAATCTTAAACTGCGTTTTATTCATGTTGATGTTTATGTCTTTCAAAACAATGTTTTATGTTATGGTGTTGTAGTCCCTAAGACAATGTTATGTTACTTCGGTTTTAAAACTTAAATCTATGGATGATCTTGCATGGTTTTATTATCATATAGCTTTGTTATGATTAAGCTATGGTATTAAGAAGTCACACCAAATTAACCACGCTTCCGCAAAGCCAAGGTGTGACAGAAAATATATTATTTTTGGGAAAAATATATATTTTGGGACATATTATTTTTAATAAATGGATTATTATATATTCTCTAGAGTGTGACTTAAAAATATATATAATGTCAAGACGTTAGATCACAAAAATACATGTACGAATACTCCCCATCCTTGGGAAGGAAATACACACATAAAAATACTTGAGAAGTATGAATACGAAATAGTTGCCTAACTGTTATTTCAAGACCTAAAAATATAGTGTAAGTTAAAATAATTATTATTTTAACAATAAGTTATAACTTGGAATAATATCAAAGTATCGTAACTCAAACGTAAATACAAAGGCAAGGCACGGCCCGATCGTCTTATAGACATTAGTACGTTGTAGGTCGTCGGGTAGCTGATCAAGTTTGAGTTGACATTACGATACAGGAGACGCAGTACAGTGAGTTCATGTCTCCCTTTTCTTTTAACTGTTTTCAGTTTTATAACTTTGGGGGTGAAATACATGTTACAATTACACAGATATTTTATACATGGTATGGTTAGCTTAAGGAGGGACTTTTCATACATCGTTATCATACATCGTTATCATACACCGTTAGATCATGTGAGTGGGTAGGCTGCTACTAAAGGCCATTAGTCCTCGTCGTAGGAACGAGAGACATGAGTGATAGATCTATTTGGGTGTAGCGAGCCCACACCCATGAGGCCGGGGCGGCCCATAGTGGTGACTGTGTCTTACAGCCGGAAGCCCGGTGCAACTCCGCTAGGTTTGAGTCTTCCTACATCACTTCACACATATCAATGGCCTTGCAAACCATTGGTGATCTCTTTATTTTCCTTATTGCTACATACCAAGGATTTACATACATCGTTTACAAAGGTTTATACATACTCACATACACATGAACTCGCTCAACTATTTGTTGATTTTTCAAACTACATGTATTTCAGGGAATTGGTCGGATCTGGCGGGTGATGCACGTTAAGCTGCGTATTAAATAAAAGATGTCATCCAGGGGTGTAGGGTTTGGGAGGTGTAACCCTTACCTGGACGGGTCACACGTCTCCAAACCTCATTTTATTTAAGGTCTTTTGTTGAGTCCATTGGGAACTCATTTTTAAGCAAGTCATGGTTGTAACTTAAATTGGGTAGTTGTTTCAAGACAATCATGTTATGGTATTTTCTAAACTATATTAATGGATGAGCATATTGTGTTTTTATCATATAGTATTGTTATGATTGTTGCTATGGTATTAAGAAGTCACACCAAATAAACCCACGCTTCCGCAAAAGCCATGGTGTGATATTTGTTCACCATCTCCCCTTCAGTTTTTTCTACTTCAGTGTTGAATGCCTGACTGTATTGTGTTTCTGTCATGGTGATGTTTGGTGTCTTATCAAATACAGGCATTTTTGGGGTCTCTTCAGCAGGTTGCAGATGTTTTTTATTACTTTAATCAGTTCATCCACCATTCTTGAATTATCAAGACCTTCTTTTATATCAATCATTTGTTTTAGATCTTGTCCCGGCAGCTCTAAAATCTCAGCAATATTCCTTTTAATTATTTTTTCCCCATTGTATCTCGAAATGTGATATTCAAGTGTCTTGAAATCACAACTCCATCTCTCAATATCGTTTTCGTTTATATCTTCATCTGATGATATAGTATCATCATCATCATCATATATGGGGGCTGTTGTAGCAGTCGAGGGTTCGGCGTTTTGTTCTCTGGCCATATCCTTTTCTTTTTCTACTCTTGTATCCCCTTCTCCTTCCCCTTCTCCTTCTCCTTCACCATCCCCTTCACCATTTCCTTCCGACTCGCCTTCCTCTTCTCCTTCTCCTTCCCCTTTTCCTTTTCCTTCTCCTTCTCCTTCTTCTTTTCCTTCATTTTCAACTTCATTGGCGTTTTCATGAACTCTTCCCACTTCCATGGCGTTTTCATCAACTGTTTCCACTTCAATGGCATTTTCAATTCCAGCCATCTCCTTCTCCCTTTCTTCTTCATTTTCACATCCTTCTTCTCCTTCTTCTTCATTTTCAAATTCTTTGGCGTTTTCATGAACTGTTTGCTCTTCAATGGCGTTTTCTGTTTCAACCATCTCTTTTTCCTCTTCTTCTTCATTTTCATCTCCTAGTACCACCTCATTTTCAACCTGAGTTTCATGTGTATCTTCTTCTCTTTCATCTGGCATTTCTTTGGCTTTTCATCAACAAATTTTGAGATGTTCTCCAACAGTGTCATACATTGTGAGTATTTAATGTGTACCAGGAGGATGTTTGGGTATTCAGAGTTTGACTGTTTTAACAATGTGCTCATTTTATTGTAACAGTCTTCTAATTCTTTGTATGCTCCATCCAATTTATCAGCCATTTCCTGTTATTTTAAAAAAAAGGGTTTTGTTTATCATGGTGTTTTGTGGTTTTTTTAAAATTTATTATTTGAACAACATAACTCTTCAGGTTCTTTGTTTTGTTCTTCTTCATCAGCAAAAATGTTGTCATACTGTGTTACTCCTCTGACAAGAGCATGGTTTCCTGATGCAGAAACTTCAAACATCGTTTCCCGGCTTTCTCTATCCTCATTCACCATCCTTTCAAGTGAAGCCTATTCATCATCATTGAAGGGCATGGCGTTTTGCACATCATAGTCATAAAGATCATCATGATCAAAACCATCATCATCATCAAACTCTTCATCATTGTTATCAGCATGCTCATCGACCTTGTGAACATCATCTTCATCTTCATTCTCAACATCATCACCATCATCTTCATCATGAACAACAACCTGCATTTTTCTTGTTTTTTGGGGCTTGCTTCCCTTAGCGTTTTTGACTGTTTTCCTTTTTACTTCATTGCCCACAAGGCGTTTTGCCATTGCACTCTCAAAGAAGTCAAGGGTATCTGTTCTAACCCACTCAATTGGGTATCCTTCTTTTCGGTCCCATTTTTTTCCTATTGCAAGCATCGTTCACCAAGGCAAGCTGTAAAAAAATAGATTTTTCAAATGACAGATATTTTTTGGCGTTTTAATGACACACAAATGAATAGTGAAATTTTATTCTTACCGCAAGTATGATCAGTGGCCCTGCGTAATGATTTTTGGGAGCCCATGCGGTTTTGGCGTGTTGCAAGCATTGGATGATATAACTACACCAGTTCATTTGGTTTATTTGAATGTTTGGTGTAACGTTGTGCAAGAATTGTTTGTTGACGACTGCATTATCAGTTGCATGCCCCATTAAAGTGAAGAATGCTACAAGGAAATTTAGGCAGAAGTCTCTCCCAAAGCCATGCATCATAGGCAACACATTATCAAAGTATATCTTCACACTTATTCTATTAACCCAACCCAACCCTTGGAACTGTGCTTTCCACTCTGCCACCACGTGGTCTTTAGTTGTTGGTCTTTTTTTCATGTTCACGGGCACCTTTCCATTTGGTATACCCGTTAAAGAGTTTATCAATTCTTCATTCATATGTATGGTATGGTTGCCAACGTTTAGGTGTTTGTCTTTTCATTGTAATTTTCAACCAACCAGTACGCAAGCATTGTCGATACGGTGTCTATTTTCAACCTTAGTATAGCACCAAACCCCATTTGGTGTACTGTCTGTCTTTGATTTTCATTTAGATTCATAAACCAAGTAGTCAAGTTTGTAGGTTTTACTGTTGACAAGATCCTAGCCCCACTGAACTCATGATATGGTTCTTCCTCAACCTCAACATTCTGACTTAATGCCTTCCTCTTATTGGTGTTTTGGGCCTTTCCAGTATGGACATTTATTCTCAATCTTAACCTCTCTTCGCCTATAAAAAATGATTTCATGGCGTTTTATATTATGGCGTTTTAATAGTATAATTTAACATAACTATGATACATTTATGGCGTTTTGTAAATCAATAAGAGATGATAGATATTGAATAAGACAATAACAGTTAAATGGCGTTTATAATAGAAACGATACATTTTTTGGCATTTAGTAGCAAAGCTATGACAGGATACATGTTTGTGGCATTTAGTAACACATGAGTGATATGTAAAATTTCGTTCTCATACATTGTTAAACAAACGATACAAATTTTGGCAACAAAGTATCAAAGTGTATTTTTACATCACGAAAAAGTAACATTGTGTACCATGTCCTCTTGTTGTCTTCTTTTGTTGGGATTGAACCCTATCAGAGGAACAGATAATTAAAGCCAAAACTGGATCAGAGCAGTGGATCCAGAATAAGCAGACGATTACAGTTGGTTCATGCAAATCTCTCCCCTTGAAAGTGGTTTTATATCTGCTGACCTCCTATCTGCTGATCTTACTAAGTGCTGACCTACAACTGCTGCTTTGCATCTACTGACCAATGTCAAAGACTGATGGAAGACCAAAGCTCTGCTGACTCAATCTACTGCCTTGAGTCAGGTACTGCTGATCCGGACAAGCACTGCTGGGTTCACAGCAGTGGAAGGATGCAGCAACTGTTTAAGTGTTTTATGTAAAGAAATGTAATAGCAGTAGTTAGTATATCAGAGTTTATATAGATCAGAGGTTAGAGTTTGTTAGGAGGTTAGATGTCACTTTCATGGTGACGTCAGCTAAGATGCTCAGTGGTTTGCAAGTGCCTATAAATAGTTCAGTACTTTGTACTGTTCTATTAGCTCTTTCACCACATCATCTTCTTTGCACGAACAAACTACTGAGCTCTGGCTGAGGGGGAGTTTGCATTCATTCATCAATCATTGTGATCGTTGTTGAAACAAATTCAATCTTTCGATTCATTGTGTAAAGATGTTTGATTAAAGTATTACTCTCGTTTGATTGTATGCAAAGTTTGTTTTCATCTTAATTCCGCTGCACAACTCTCTCATTTCCATCTTAATATCAAACGAAAATACAATCAAAAAGAAACTCAGATCCAACAATTGGTATCAGAGCTAATAGAACAGTACAAAGTACTGAACTATTTATAGGCACTTGCAAACCACTGAGCATCTTAGCTGACGTCACCATGAAAGTGACATCTAACCTCCTAACAAACTCTAACCTCTGATCTATACAAACTCTGATATACTAACTATTGCTATTACATTTCTTTACATAAAACACTTAAACAGCTGCTGCATCCTTCCACTGCTGTGAACCCAGCAGTGCTTGTCCGGATCAGCAGTACTTGACTCAAGGCAGTAGATTGAGTCAGCAGAGCTTTGGTCTTCCATCAGTCTTTGACATTGGTCAGTAGATGCAAAGCAGCAGTTGTAGGTCAGCACTTAGTAAGATCAGCAGATAGGAGGTCAGCAGATATAAAACCACTTTCAAGGGGAGAGATTTGCATGAACCAACTGTAATCGTCTGCTTATTCTGGATCCACTGCTCTGATCCAGTTTTGGCTTTAATTATCTATTCCTCTGATAGGGTTCAATCCCAACAATCTCCCCCTGGAACAGATAATGCCAAAACTATTCATTATTTGTGGAAGACTTTATTGCCTCATCAACAGTTCCCTTATCTGACCTTTAAATTGTAATTCAAAGTCTAGGGCATCTGTATCTTCATCATCCCTGCTAAGTGGAAGATCAAGGAGATCCTGCAAATCTTCAAGACTCAGGCCAAGAGCTTGTTAAATCAAAATTCAACCTTCTGAGTGTGTCCCAAATGAGTGACAAGGGATTTGGGTCATTCTTCACAAAAGATTGTTGTAGGATTGTTGGACCAGAAATGGTCAAAAAGATTGAAGCAATAATCAAAACTGGTCAAACTAAACTTGTTGCTCAAAGAAGTGGCAATGTTTATGTTGTTGACATGTCAAAAGAGTGTCCCAGAGCTGATGCTTGTCTGTTCTCAGCTGCCTCTAACAAAGAGACAGAACTTTGGCACAGAAGGCTGGGGCACACAAATCTTAAGACAATCACAGAAATTTCAAAAAATGGTTTGGTGAGAGGCCTACCACAAAAATTGTTTTCATGTCCTGAACATTGCATTTCTTGTTTAAAAGGAAAACAGCATAAAAGTTCTTACAAGTCCATTGAAGAGTCCAAAACAACCCAGTGTTTGCAAATGCTACACATGGATTTGTTTGGCCCAGTTCAAGTCATGAGCCTCAAAAAGAAAAGATATTGTTTGGTTATTGTTGATGACTTTTCTAGGTTCACATGGACTTTCTTTTTGCACTCAAAAGATGAAACTGCAGGCATTTTGCAAGACTTTGTAATACAGGTTGAAAAGCAATTTGACCTTCTAGTGAAAAGCTTCAGGAGTGACAATGGCACAGAATTCAAAAATAGGGAGTTGGATGCCTTCTGTGTGAAGAAAGGGATTGTAAGGCAGTATAGCATCCCAAGAACACCAGAGCAGAATGGGGTAGTGGAAAGGAAGAACAGAACTCTGATTGAGGCTGCCAGAACCATGCTTGCAGATTCAGGTTTGCCATTAACTTTCTGGGCAGAGGCAGTAAACACTGCTTGCTATGTTCAGAACAGAGTTTTAATAAACCCCAGGCACAAAAAGACTGCCTATGAAATTCTGTATAAAATTAAACCACTGATCTCATATTTCAAAGTGTTTGGCTGCCCATGCTTTATTTTGAACTTAAAAGATTCCATTTCAAAATTTCCAGCCAAAATTGATTGTGGTTATCATCTGGGATACTCAACCACTGCCAAGGCCTACAAAGTGTTCAATACACGGACCAAGGCAGTGGAAGAGACTTTGAATGTTAAGTTCAATGAACTTTCATCAATGAAAATCCCAGCAAACCCTGCAGATCTGTTTGATCTTGAAAAATTTACTTTTGAAAATACTGCTGTCAAGACTAACAGTGCAGGTCCATCAGAGGATACAACACCAGACTATGGGTATGAAATCATCATCCCTCAAAGGTCTGTCACAAAGGGAAAAGCACCAGCTGTTCAAAATAGTTGTCAAAGCTCAACCACTGCTACCTCAACAGTTGTTGACCAAAGTAGCCCATCAACCACTGCTTCCACATCCTCAAACACTGCTGACAAAAGTCCTCAAACAGTGGATAAAAGTCAGCAGGTGTCCACTTCATTACCTCCTATTCCACCACCTTTTGAAGCCACTGCTGGATCATCAAAGTCCCCAGCAGTGGTTAGCTCAGATGATACACATTTGCAGCCTTCACCAACAAATGCCATCATACCATACCAAGGAGATTTAATCTTCTTGAGATCCCATCCACCTGATCAAATCATTGGCAACATAAATGAAGGGGTGCTCACAAGAAGCCAAACCCAAAACATTTGTCTTTTTGCTGGTTTTCTATCACTCCATCAGCCAGTCAAGTACCAAGAGGCACTGAAAGACAACAGCTGGGTAGAAGCCATGCAAGAAGAGCTCCAACAGTTTAAAAGACAACAAGTATGGGAGCTTGTACCACTGCCAGAAGAGGTTAGTCCCATTGGCACAAAGTGGGTCTTCAAGAATAAAACTGATGAAAGGGGTATTGTTGTCAAGAATAAAGCCAGGCTTGTGGTTCAAGGTTACAGACAGGAAGAGGGGATTGATTATGATGAAACATTTGCCCCTGTTGCAAGATTGGAAGCCATTAGACTGTTCCTGGCCTTTGCTGTCAACCACAATATGAAGGTGTTTCAAATGGATATCAAAAGTGCTTTCCTCTATGGTACAATTCAAGAAGAGGTGTATGTCTGTCAACCTCCAGGTTTTGAGGATCCATTTTATCCAGATCATGTCTACAGGCTAAACAAAGCCTTGTATGGCTTGAAACAAGCACCAAGGGCCTGGTATGAAACTCTTTCCAACTTCCTACTCTCAAATGGTTTCAAAAGAGGTACCATTGATAAAACACTGTTTTTAAAATGGAGAGGGAAGGATTTAATGATTGTCCAGATTTATGTGGATGACATTATTTTTGGAAGCACATGTAACTCAATGTGTGAAGAGTTTAGAGAACTCATGACAGCTGAGTTTGAAATGAGTGCTATGGGTGAGCTGCAATGCTTTCTTGGTCTCCAAGTACAGCAATTGCAAAATGGAACTTTCATTCATCAAAGCAAATATGCTAAAGAACTTTTAACCAAATTTGATATGAATGATTGTAAACCATGCAGCACACCCATGGCAACAAATAAGCTGGTCATGTCTGATGAAAAGGATGAGCTGATTGACCAAACACTTTATAGAAGCATGATTGGGTCTTTATTGTACCTAACTGCATCTAGACCAGACATCATGTTTGCAACATGTGTCTGTGCAAGAAGTCAATCAGCTCCCAGAAAATCAAATCTCATTGCTGTAAAAAGGATCTTCAGATACCTAAAAGGTGCTCCCACACTTGGTATCTGGTATCCAGCTAATGGGAACATCAAGCTTTCAGGTTTCTCAGACAGTGACTTTGCTGGATGTCACACCACAAGGAAGTCCACATCAGGAGGGTGCTAGTTTCTAGGTGATTGCTTAGTCTCATGGCAAAGCAAAAAGCAAGCAGCTGTTTCAACATCCACTGCTGAAGCTGAATACATTGCTACTGCAAGCTGTACAGCCCAACTCCTGTGGCTTCAAAATCAGTTACTGGATTTTGGTATCACTGCCTTGAAAACACCACTCATGTTGGACAGTCAGGCAGCAGAAAATATCATCAAAAATCCAGTTTCCCATTCAACCACCAAACACATCGACATCAGACATCACTTTGTGAGGGATTGCTATGAAAAAGGTTTGATTTCTCTGCATCATGTCCCAACTAAAGACCAGCTGGCTGATGTGCTCACAAAAGCACTTGATACAGCCACTTTTGAAAGCTTGGTCTCTAGAATTGGGATGCTGAACATGGAATAACAAGCAACATCTTGTTTTTCTATGAATAAAAGCAACAAAATGTTTTCAGAAAATCAAAACTCCATCTTTAAAAATAGCTAAAAATGAAATTTTTCATTAAATCCTTAAAAGTCTGCCATTAACCACTGATTGTTCAAAAGTCTGCTCTACTTCAAAAGTCTGTCCACTGCTGAAAGTCAACCCCTGCTCTCTCATTACTTTGATAAACTCTGTTGTTCAAAAGCAGTGTCTTATCCACTGATATGCTATCCACTGATAGTGAAAATCATCCACTGCTTTCATACCACTTCCTTCATCTGTCCCTATCACACAAGTACTGTCCTTCCCTTTCAACAGGGGTTGTCACGTGGGCAGTACATATTGGTCAGACTTTTTGTAACGGCTGCCACCTCAGCATTCACTTTCTTCCTTATAAAATCCCTCATTCACCACCAAAACAGGGTTTTACTATCGAATTGAATTCTTAAAAATTCTCTTCTCAAAGCAGTTTTTCATCTCATCTTCCACAAATTTCATCGATCATTCATCTTCAAAATGACAAAATCGAAGTCATCTTCAAAACCCTCATCTAAATCGTCATCGAAAACAGCCTCTCAAAAGGCAATCTCCACTGAAATTCCACATAAACCATCTCACAATCTCCTGGGTCTTCTCACAAAACCAGGAACCGCCAAAGTTTTCGATTCCATCATTGATCTCATGGCAAAATCAAAGTACAAAACTTTGTTCACTGCCGATGCATCAATTTATTTGGCGACCCAAAGGGAGTTCTGGAAAAATGCAACCCTTGAAAAACAAGGAGACACTGCAACCACCATAAACTCTTCTATAAAGGGTAAAATTGTCCAAATCACGCCACAATCCATTTCAGAGGGTCTTTCAACTCGGTGATCAGGAAGGTAAAATTTCTTTCACTAAAAACGAGTTACAAACTGACTTCATTGAGAGAGGGTATGAAGCCACAATGATGAAGAAAATTACCTTAGAAAAAGGTTATTTTCCTTCTGCAACCAAATTTTTATTTCATACCCTCCTACTATGTGTTTCAAACAAAACCACTTCTTTCAATGAAATCCCTTTAAAGATTCAAAATCTGGGATATGCAATTCTTCAAAAAGAAAATTTTAACTATTCTCGGGAAATTTTTAAAGATTTGGTTAATAATGTTGAAACAAAATCATTCTTACTGTTTCCAAGGTTTTTAAGTTACTATTTTACAAAGAAATTCAGTAAGGATGATTTAGCTGCAATAAACCAAGGTGATCCTACTCAAATAAACAGTTTAACTACTGAAACTTTTTCAAGGATGTTAGCACCTTGCAAAACACAAGCAGAGGTGCCTGAGCAGATTTTAGCAGTTACAACTGCTCCTCAGGTATCTGCTGCTGAGCCCACTGCTCAAGGTGATCAAAGCAGCAGCACAACTGCTTTGAAACCCACACCTACTATCTCCAAAAAGCCAAAAAGAAAAACTCAAAAACCCACAAAACCCATCAAAAAGGCAACTCTGGAGGATGAGATACCAGAGCTTCTGCCAGTGACAACACAAAAGTCACAAGAAACCACTGCTGCTACTTCCTCACAGCAGTTGGTACAAATATCTCAACCCATAACCACAACTCCTCCTGCTTCTTCACAAAAAGAACAGGTTGTACAAATAGGGTCTCCACATCATGATGCTCTGGAAACACTCGTTTCTATCATCCACAGCTCAATACCCAGGGCAACTCCACTTTCTACACCACCCTTCACATCCACAATTCCCCCACCAACTAAACTACTGTTGGATGCAATTGATTTGAACCAGGCATTAACCAGTCCTTCTCAATCACCTATAAATGAGAATATACCTCAACCACTGACTGGGTCTGCTGTATCAATCTTTGCTAACCCACCAACACAACCTGAGGAGGTTAGACCCCTTGAGTTACAAGTAACTCTTGGTGGTAATCCAAGTGAAGCAGCCACTACAATTATTACACCCACTGGGTTACATTTGGACAGTGGTTACATTAATAAGACTTCCTTGGAGGCAATTCCTTTGATAGCACCTCTGTCAACCACCAGTGGATTTATTTATCCTACTGGCAACATCAAAAGGTTGTCAAGTGTTGAAGGAAGAAGACCCCAGTACCAAGACAAAGGGGCATCAGTGGTTAATGTTTGGAGTATACTTCCTACATCAACTACTGATAAAACCACTGCTAGTGGGAAATCAGATGATCCCATTAAATTGGGTGATGATTTAAAGTACCAGAAATTGACGGATCGCATTGAAAAACTTGATAACTCTGTTGCAGAACTCAAAGATATGCTACAACAGGTGTTACAAGTACAAAAGGTACAATCAACTGCTATTCCACCTCAAGCACCTGCTCCACAAAGGGCACCTGCTACAAATGAGCTCTGGGATTTATTTCAACCTTTTCTCCATCAACAAGCAAAACTAGCAGATCAGCAACATGATAAACATGTTCAACAGCTGAGAAATGCAATGGAGTCAAGGTTCAAGAACACTCAGGCTGATCTGAAGGCTCTCAAAACTCAGATCCTGCAAACCACTGGCACTGCTCCTCCAACAGTACTTTTCATTGATCAACTCCCATACGATAATGCCAAAAAGGGGGAGAAAATTCAGGAGTGGAAGAAGAAAGGAATAGATGATGGTCTGTACATTGAACCTGAAAAGGATGCTATGACCAGAAAAATTCCTGTGCCAGATGGTAGTAAGAAGGTTGATGCTACTCAAGAAGCACTTGATGAAGGAGTAGCAAGTGTAAAAAGAGATAGAATGGCAAAGGATGTTTCAAGGTGGAATGAGGAGAAAAGAGCTTTCATGGAGCTGTATGAGCAGGGTTGTTCTGGTTCTAAAGATTCTAAAAATCTGAAGACAAAAAGAAAACCTAAGTCCATCCCATCCAGATTTCCAAAGCCTCCAAAGCCACCATCCAAAAGCCATCAGCATAAAACCTCCACTCAAACAGCTGTTGTAACTCCTGCTGTATCAACTACTGATGGTACTTCAGTGGTTTCAACATCTGTTCCCACTTCAACACACACTACTTCAACACACACCAAAATTACTACATTACCATCACCACTGTCACCACCAAAAACAATCTCACCACCATTTCCACCTGCTGACAAAAAGCAGAAGACAACAGATGTTATAACATCTGTTGTAATGACAACAGTGGTTGAAGCACCAGTTGTTTCAACAACTGTTAGTCAGACATAAACCACTGCCACTTACTCTACTACCACTGTTCCATCTCAGACATCATCAGTCTCTCCTAAACCAAAAAGGAGAAGGCTAATTTTAAAAGATGATGACACATCTCCATCACCAACATCTTCAAAATCCCTGTCACTTGTCACTATTCCAAAATCCATACCTCTCTCTTCAGCTCAAATTTTAAAGCCATTACCTCCTGCTGGTGTCTCATTTCCTCTAGAACTCATTGCAGTTAGAGAAGAAATAAAATCCTTTTATTATGAGGATGACCCAGCCAAAAGGAGTTTGCCATCAATTGCAGAATATCCCAGGCCTAACAATATTGAAGAATACTTGAAACTCAAGGCCAAACAAGTAGAGGATACTGCAATCAAAAACAGAAAAGGGAAATCTGATAGAGAGTTTTAACAAAACTATCAGTTTTTACTTTCACAGGTCAATGCTATGGAGCGTTTTGCTAAAAATGTATGTCAGCAAATTTCAGAAAGGGCAGATGAGTCCTTGAGGAAAGACTACATTGAGAACATCATGACCTACAAGAAATACAAGGGGGAGAAACACATGTACAAGAGCTGGACCATTCCTGAGCTTGAAAAAGAAGCAGCCAGGATTCAAGATATGATCAAAAATAAGGTCAAGCAGACTCCTCCTGAAAAGTTTAAACAATTTGAAGCTGAGAAGATGTTAGAGTTAAGGAGAATGAAAGAGGAGCTGATTGCAGCTGATTATGGGTCAAAGAACTCTGTGACAAAGTGGGGAGAAGATAGAGTCAGGGCAACCTATAAAAGCTTAGAGGAACTTAGAAAGAAAGATCCAAGAGTTCCACAAAAGCCTGACTATTCCAAAGCAGAGGTCTCAAAAAGACCACCAAAGCTGCAAATCAAAAGAACCACTGCTCCAGCTGGTGCTGCCATCTACAAAAGAAGGAGCAAAAACCAGTTTAGCATGGAAACAATTCAAGATCTATTAGCTAGAGATGCCATTGTAAAAGCAGGCACGGAAGTAATGATAAAAGAAGATCTTGAATTGGAACTATCTGCAAGTGCTGCTCAGCCAGCTATGAACAGGCCAGCCTCACCAAATACTTCTGCAAATAAACATCTCCCAAGAAACCCACCAGGCTCAAAAATACAAAAGTGGGAAACTGACAAACAGACCTGCGTATTGACTTTGCTCAGGTCTGGTGGAGAAGTGGAGAAAATATCAAGGGAACAAGCTCTTGGCCTAAGTCTTGAAGATTTGCAGGATCTCCTTGATCCTCCACTTAGCAGGGATGATGAAGATACAGATGCCCTAGACTTTGAATTACAATTTAAAGGTCAGATAAGGGAACTGTTGATGAGGCAATAAAGTCTTCCACAAATAATGAATAGTTTTGGCATTATCTGTTCCAGGGGGAGATTGTTGGGATTGAACCCTATCAGAGGAACAGATAATTAAAGCCAAAACTGGATCAGAGCAGTGGATCCAGAATAAGCAGACGATTACAGTTGGTTCATGCAAATCTCTCCCCTTGAAAGTGGTTTTATATCTGCTGACCTCCTATCTGCTGATCTTACTAAGTGCTGACCTACAACTGTTGCTTTGCATCTGCTGACCAATGTCAAAGACTGATGGAAGACCAAAGCTCTGCTGACTCAATCTACTGCCTTGAGTCAAGTACTGCTGATCCGGACAAGCACTGCTGGGTTCACAGCAGTGGAAGGATGCAGCAGCTGTTTAAGTGTTTTATGTAAAGAAATGTAATAGCAGTAGTTAGTATATCAGAGTTTGTATAGATCAGAGGTTAGAGTTTGTTAGGAGGTTAGATGTCACTTTCATGGTGACGTCAGCTAAGATGCTCAGTGGTTTTCAAGTGCCTATAAATAGTTCAGTACTTTGTACTGTTCTATTAGCTCTTTCACCACATCGTCTTCTTTGCACGAACAAACTACTGAGCTCTGGCTGAGGGGGAGTTTGCATTCATTCATCAATCATTGTAATCGTTGTTGAAACAAATTCAATCTTTCGATTCATTGTGTAAAGATGTTTGATTAAAGTATTACTCTCGTTTGATTGTATGCAAAGTTTGTTTTCATCTTAATTCCGCTGCACAACTCTCTCATTTCCATCTTAATATCAAACGAAAATACAATCAAAAAGAAACTCAGATCCAACATCTTTCGTTGCTCGTTCGTTTTTTGGCGTTTTGGAGCGGATGACCCTTCCCCTTCCACACTTGAAGAAACTGCAAATTTTTGTTAAAATTAGAACGCCAAAAGCAGCATAACTAGCACAATGTAAATCGAAGTTAACTCACTATGTTTTTTTCCTCTGGATCTGGTTTCATCTTTCGACACCATAGTTTTTATTGTTTCGCGTTTTCTAGGGTTTTCGCGTTTTACGTTGGTTTTGGGGAGGTTTCTCTGGGAAGTATATATGTTTCGGTCAGGCTTTGATGTGTTTTGTATAAGAACATTTACCTTTTTACCCTTATGGAAACGCGCCACACTAATAAAAGTGATGTTATTTATGAAAACACCACCGCGTCATGTAGTCCATAAATTGTTTTGATCTGACGGTCCATAATCGTTCTCACACTTTCACTCGTTTTCTCTAAATCTTGGCCCTATATATATATATATAATAAATAGAATAAAGATGTAGTGATGCTTGATGTGTCTTCAATTTTACATTATTACAAATATAATGAAATAAACAAAAAGTAATATTTCATTTAGATAAAGAAGTGTGAATAAAATTTAATAATAAATATTTATAAAAGAATAAGAGTGGAAATAAAAAGTTAAAGAAGACAATGCATAAAGATCCAAAAAATAGGCATAGAACCACACTTGCAACTCAAGACCATTATTCTAACGTCAAGTATCTTGATTTGTTTAAGGAAAAATTGATTATGTTTTATTAGAAAAGGATTATAATTTACTAATATTTTATATTTAGGTTATTTTATAATTTTACTTTCTTTATTAAACTTTAACAACTTCTTTCTTGTTTGTCATTTTCACATATTTAGGTTATTTTATAATTTTACATTCTTTATTAAACTTTAACAATTTCTTTTTTGTTTGTCCTTTTCATTAGTTTCAAATCACTATAACCATCGTCACCGTCATTATTTATATCTCATCTGAGGCCTAACCGCATTTATAAGGTTAAAGGGTGTAGGGGACGTCACAGGCACCTTGTGGCCCGTCGAGGGTCATCCACATCACCCCCTCTGGTCCGTCCCTATCCCCATCGTTCCTCCATTGTCGCTGGCGACCGGCAATTTCTTTCTTATCCAACACACACATATATATACATACATATGTATAAATAAAGGGGCTTATCATCACACACTTGGCCCATCCTTTGGGGCTCATCCTCCACACCTGATGACGTGGCCGCTTACATGACGGATCATCCCTAAAGGACTACCCTCCTCCACACCCACCAACCTTAATGATTAATAGTACTTAGTAGAATAATTATTGTTTGATTCTAGAGAATTTTAAGTGAGGGAGGAAGGGGCATTCAAGGGTAAGTACCCTAGCCTCGACCAACCATCACTCACCATATTAAAAAGTGCTTAAGTACCTATTAACTAGTAAGTGGTGGTGGCGCCTATCCATGCCGCAAACTATTATTTATTTAGATAAATTCAAATGTTATATAGAAAATAAACTTAATTAAATTAAAATAAAAATACATAATCCAACACAAACGAATAAAAAATGAAAAAAAAAACTACACATCGTCTTCTTCCTCGAGGTGCGTTAGATCTTGAGCTGCAATATAGATGAGAAGATCATTTTTAAGCCGATAATGTGTATCAACATCCATCAACTCCGCAAGCACTGTGTCGTCAAAAACGGGTTGGACGACTGGATCCCTAAGGTGGACCGGTGAGAACGCATGCCCCTCGTCCTTTAAGATCATACTGTGAAGTATCATGCACGTATACGTCTTGCTGATAATCTTGTTCACCGTCATAGCACGCATGGGTCTCCTAAGTATGCTCCATTTTCCTTTTAGGGCATCAAAAGCCCGCTCCACATCGTTTCCTTCCCCTTCTTGCAATTCCTTGAACTTCTTTTCATTCGGATCGACTGGATACGGAAACGTTTTCACAAACGCTGACCAAGTAGGGTAGATCCTGTCAGTTAAATATTATCCTCATTGTATCTATGTTCGTTCACTTGAAATGGACACTTAGGTGTAGTTCCATTCTGTTTAGTGAGGAATATTTGAGACTGTTGGAGAACATTGATGTCGTCTAGTGATCTCGGCAGTCCACAATACGGATGCCAAAACCATAAATCTTATGACGCGAGCGCTTCGACCATGATCTTTGGGTATTCATGATCACCTCTAATATACTGGTCTCGTAACTTTGTGGGACACATCCTTCACATAAGATGCGTACAATCAATGCTACCTAACATCCCGGGAATGTGTTGTTTTTCCTCATGGTTTTTGTATAAATTCGCTACGTTTGTGCTTGTTGGCCTACACATGAACTCATCGTCGTACAATTGGTTAACAACGTTGCAAAAAAATTGAAGGAACTCTCTTGAAGTCCTTTCGGACATTTGTAAATCCTCTTCGTTCACATTGGGAGTATCACCGGTCGCGAGTTGTTTGATGGCAGATGTAACTTTTTGTATCGCCGAAAAAATCTTTTGAACCGCCCATCATATCCCTCTTTAAACCAAGGATATTATGTTTAACTTTTCGTGTATGATTTGTGGCAAGCTATGCACAAATCATTCGGCTCACATCTAGACATGAGCACAGCCTATCATCCGCAAACTGATGGTGAAACCAAGCGCACCATTCAAACCATGGAAGACATGCTGTGAGCATGTGCTATCGACTTTGGTAACGGCTGGGAAAGACACCTACCTCTGGTAGAATTCTCTTATAACAATAGTTACCACACCAGTATTCAGGCTGCTCCCTTCGAGGCGTTGTACGGACGGAAATGTCGATCACCTCTTTAATGGGATGAAGTTGGAGGTAGTCGAATTACTGGTCCAGAACTTGTACTTGAAACGTCGGGAAATATTGCCCAAATCAGAAACCAAATGGCAGCAGCTCGTGATCGTTAGAAAAGCTACGCTGATAAGTGTAGGTAAATGTTTAACTGATGAGACATTCATTGTCCCTTTCTAAGAACACACAATTGATGATTAGCTCTGTTTCATAGAGGAACCAGTTGAGATCATGGATCGGGAAATCAAAACACTCAAGCGCAGCAAGATTCCTATTGTTCGAGTACGTTGGAACTCAAGACGTGGCCCAGAGTTTACTTGGGAACGGGAAGATCAGATGATGCGCAAGTATTCTCAGTTGTTTAAGAATAATGCATCCAGTGTTGAAGCTACTACTGAATTTTGGGACGAAATTCCAAATCAACTTGGGGATGATGTTACACCCTTCGAAAATGTTCAACGACACTAACTACTTTAATGACTGCATGCTAAATTTCGGGACGAAATTTTCTTTCAACTTGGGGATGATGTGACAACCCATGTTCCGGAGGTTGGTTACGTTCATTCTTCACAATTATCATTTTACGTTTCACTACGTATTATCGTTCTGCATCTTATGTTAAAATTAATTTAACATATATATACGCGAAATTATAAATTTAAACCAACGAGATTAGTGTGATATATTATATACTTATAACCTGGTTAGCATGACCCAAACCCACCTCACCCTCCTTACACTTTTCGGCCCGATCAAGCCCAGCCCAAACACCCCCACGGTTGCTAGGGCCCACTCGCTACCACCCCGTTTCCTCCCTTATCTTTGATTTCGGCCCAAGTAAGACAAGCCCAAACGACCAAGCCCAACCCTTGTGTTGTGCGCGTGCACATATGTATGCGTACGATGTGTGTGTGCGTAACAAAAAAAGAAACTAAACCCTAGCTCTCTACTCTCCTCTCTCTCGCATCTACGGCAGAAGACCCCCTCCCCCAGTCACGATCTCCCTCTCGCTCGAGCTCACCCTCCCTCTCGCAACTCCCTCTCGTTCGATGAATGATATTTGTTGTTTGTGAGAATTTTTATGATCTATAGTTTGTTAGGGATCATGTTTATTATGGTTTTGATAGTATGAATGCTAATTTAGTAATGAGGGTTTCTATGTTAACCATATGTTGAATGATTTCTCGTGTTATTGAATTACTAAATCTGATGATTGTCGATGGGGATGATGTTATTTGATGATCTAGGGTTCATGTGAGTCAAGTATGATGTTTTGCAAATTCCGAATATGTTCGTATAGACAAACGCATGCGGATAAGGGTTTATACGGTTAATGAGTTTGATGTTGATCATGTTAAATACGAAATAAACCATCTGTGACCTGTTGTGATTATTGTTAAGCGTCGGGGGTTCGTTAAATAATCGGTTGCGGGTTCGGGAAACGAAAACAACAAGCTGTCTAACAGTTACAGCCGACTTTAATCAGCTGTAACCATGTCATAATTTAATGAAAATTAGATTTTATTAAGGCAAAAACATGGCATTTCGAAATACGCTTCTAATGGCGTCGGAATCATAATTTTTGGATGTCGTTTACTATTTCGAAATACACTTCTCGAAGTTGACAAGTGCATGACCAACGGTTCTTCTTTCATTGGGGATGTAAGAGCTGGGAATCGTATCAAGCATTCTTTCATTTCTTTGAAGACAACTTCTGCCTCTGAAGTCCATTGGAACTTGTTTTTCTTGACGCAATTGCGTAATGTTTTAATAAATGGGAACGATTTCGCAGCACGATTGGCGAGGAAGCGGTTTAGCGCCGCTAAACGCCCTACCAAGACTTACATTTCTTTGATTGTTGACGGGGATGGCATGCGTTCGATTGCTTGTACCTTCTCCGGGTTTACCTTGAACCCCTCTTTAAAGCAAAGCTCAGTACAAAATTTATAATGCTCATGTTTGTAACCTATGAATATGAGCAGTCACATTTTAACTACAGATAGTTAACACTAAAAGATTCAAATAACTGCAATAAATGAGATGTCAGTTTCAGAAATATGTGAAGCTTTAATATTTGCTAACATGCCTTCGCAAGCTAAACGGTCAGAGAGACGTGAAGCTTGGACGTAAGAACTTGGAACCGAACTGCAGCCAACCCTTTGGTGAGAATGTCAGCAAGCTGATACGAGGTAGAAATAATACGAACTTGAAGTGTTCGTGCGAGAATCATGTCACGAATGAAGTGAAGATCCACTTCTATGTGCTTTATACATTGATGAAGAGCATGATTTGCAGCCAAATAAGTAGCACCAAGACTGTGACAACCCGAGCCTTCAAGGTTTGTGCCCTTCAAGTCTTGTGATCCTGATTCCTCTTTATTCCTTTGCCACGTCCTTCTATGTTAATTGTTAATCGTTGTAATATTAAACTTGTTAAATCTAAAAGTAAACGAGTTGGATGGATTGTGCGTTTGGGCCACACTCTCTCCCTAGTTATAATTCCCTTCGGCTCACACACACACATTATCTTGGGCCCTAGCTACACAAGCCCAATCAAGACATTAATTTAGAACACAATTTGCTAAAATTTATGTAGTAGAAGTGATAGGAATTAAATTGCCAAACTGGGTTGCCATTGATTATCGCAAACTGATATGTAATTTATGTAATTTAACTTAGAAGTGGGCCGGTTATTGTTGAAAGGGAGCTGATTAGTTTGGGAGTAATATTTGCACGCACACACATCCCCTTTAAACTCAAAATCAATTTGGCCCACACACAAGCTAGTCTTCGGCCCACTTATATGAGTTTGTTATTTGTATATTGGGATGTGATGAGTATTACGTAGCATAGGAGATTAACAAAGAAAAACCCTAGTGTTTCATAGTTTCGTCAACAACCCTACCCCCACCCCCTCTATTTGTTGTGTGACGGAAGAAGACAAGACCCCCCTTTTTCACGAGACACTATTCAGTTGATCGAGTTATTGGGTTAGTAAGTTCTTTTGCAAGTGATATGATGATTATGTTTTGTAGTTGGTTGTTAGCGATTAAATTGTGCATGCTATACATATCTAGTGACAAGACCTATATGGTTAGTTGTGATCATGCAAACTGTTAATGGAACCGTGTTTATATTGATACCTATATGATAATCTTGTTTATGTGTAATCTGATGTAACAAATTGCATATGTATGCGAATGTATGATACTGATGTGTTCTTGTGTATATGAGACCTTATAAACTTCAAACTTATGTGCATGTGTTGTGTAAATAATAGTAGTGGTAAATCTGATGTTGTTCGACTACTTCATGTACGTCCGAGGCATGGCTAATATGCATAACAATAGGCAAACTATTAAGATCTATTGGTAGGGGTGATGTTAAGTGATGATTATGAGGCTTCATGAATATGTATTAATTGTTGATATAGACTTGAATCGTAATTCTATGATATGCATTGCTTGATGACAAAATTGATGCTGTGGTTAAATAATATTTTGTTAGTGATCAGAATAATTAATATGTATGGTGGAAGTGATTTGATAAGATTAGTTAACCTTGAATAAGCAAATGACGGCCACGTTTATTTGTGATCTTGATTTCATGAATCCATGTGCACACATATGTAAATGACGGTCATGTGCATGTGTGATCTTGATTTCATCAATTCATGTGCACATATAAGGGTGAGCGGGGCACTCCCCTAAGAGGGGAGTCCCCTCTCTTACGCACACCCAATCCGTTTATGCCACGTCAACTCCCCTCTTAAACTCCCCTCGCACCCCAATTTGATGGCGGCACTCCCCTCTTAGGGGAATTGTTTTTTTATTAAAAAAAAAAAAAAAAAAAACTTTTGATTGGTTGAAACATAGGCTGGCCCCACCACCATCTCTCCCCCTCTTCGGTGACTCCCTACCGCTCACCCTCCCCGATTCGGGTCCCCGCTTGGATGGCGGTGGTGTTCCCGATCGGTGGATAGGGTCCCCGCTCTTGGTCACCGCATACGCCCCGATCACCCTAAGTAAATGACGGTTATGTGTAATTGAAATCTTGATCTCATCAAACCTTGTGCACATTCTAATCATGTTGTCACAATAGTCAAAGGGATTAAATCTTAGCAATTGTTTTGTTGAGAAACTATACGATCTTGAAATTAGAACCTAGTGGGAAAGACATATGATTATAGCTTTTGTGATTGACACATGGAATTTAGATATTGAATGATGATGTCGAAATTGTTATGTGTGTAATGTGTGCTCGATACTTGTTCATTGTATGCAAGGAAAATGTGTCATAAGTGTATATAAAACAGACTGACATTGGGTTGGTTGGTTAACTGGGAACAAGTACTTTAATTTACCGAGCAAAGCAAATGTGAGTTCACTGCTCTTTTTCCAAGCATGCATCCCGGGGAGGGATATCAGGTAACGTTCCGGGGAGGAACGCTTGTTTATTGGGATGTTTGTTATTATACTCAGTTTCTATCACATAAGACCCCTTACATCTACCGACAGTTGCCGGGGAGGCAACGAGGTTATTAGTTGATAGCGCTATTAGGTTTGGCACCCTCACACCGTACCGGGGAGGACGGGCGTGAACTAATTTCCTTAAAGCATGACCAATGTTTTGATAGAGACATTGGGGTTGGGCAAATACATCTTGTAGCCATCTGCGGTAATCGAGTTAATAACAACATCAAATCAAATTATTGAATTATTGAACTATTGAACTGTTGAACTGTTTTATACACATACCTGGTAACTAAACGCGTTAACAAAACTTTGAATTCACCAGCGTCGTCTGACACACTTGTCTGCATGCTTGTAGGTCGTTAGATGTCTTGGATTTGGAACTTGCTGTCTGGAGTAGCTGGAGTGGTCATGGGTCGACTGGAGGGATTCATGTGATTGAACTATTGATATCATACATTGGTTTTTGAAACAATTTAACATTGGTTTACTATTTGCTTCCGCTGAACATGTTGGTTTTTATTTAAACTCGTTGACGGTATTTTACATTAATAATTAAGGATTTTATTTTGAAACTTATACGCGTTCAATGTAATTAGTGGCTCATTATTGGTACGTCACACGCCTAACAGGGACATTCCATGGGTGGTATTTTAGGGGTGTGACAGTTTGGTATCAGAGCCACTGGTTATAGTGAACTTGGTTTTAAAACGCCTTTATAAAACCAGACTATAACCGAACAGATCCGAAATTGACCATGACACTCGGCTCCAGATTGCAAGGTTCGTCTCTCGTATACTCATTGTACTGCGTAACTAGTGAACACTTACATATGATATTGCATGTGATTGCACGTTTAGCACAACAGTATGAATTCATGTATTACTTGCATGTGTTATGTGACTGATAGGGTGGTATTTCCCTAAACATTCATGACTTACGTTTCGTGATGCTCTTTGTTTGCTATTCGAGTTTGAGGAACCATTTGACATGAGTTAGGAGGAGCTGAGATGAGCATGCAAATCACAATATTATTGTGGGTGCACACATAATAATAATGTGGGGTGCATGCGAGTCCCAGTGAGGCTTAACAAGTGAAAAAGGGGTTCCGTTCCGTTATTTGATCGATGTGAAACATAACAGTCTATAGGAGCCATAGCAGTGATTGTCTCTTACTCGAACATGATCTTTTCACTCCTTTCTGAACCCTTACGAATCTCAATGCTATCCAGTAATACTTGAACACACATCTGAACGCCTAGCGAAACGTGTAGGATGTTAGGTGCTTGCACGAACGTCCTTGAGTTGGTTTATACCTTTCTCGCTTCTCTTCGTTAGATGGAACTCTATGTGTTGACGTCTTAGACTCCGAAGTGTGATCACTTCTGCAACACTCTCGCAGCATACCGCGTATTACTCAATCGACTTGCTAGATCGATGGACAAAAGGGTGAGCGTGGTATTTTACAGACCTCAGTATTTGGACAACCCTGATTACCGGCAACGAACACCAGCAAAGTGACTGCAATCGAATCACCAACCCTAGTCAGCGAGTGATGGGAGTCAACCTTTATGAACCAATCAGGACATAAGCAATGACAACTGACTGTAGAATGGAATGTGAAGAGGTGGACCCTGTCGGTGAAAGATCATAGAGCTCCGTTTCAAACAACAGCATTAGAGGCAACAGTCACGGCAACATTAAGGTATTGGTAATGGTAACCAACAGTATGGAAAATGAAGGTGCCTACGACATGGAGTGGCCGTTGTTAAATCAAACGACAACAACCAAGGGAACGACGGCCGTACTGGAAATCCTCGCAACGAGTACAACCACGCGGGAAATGATGCTCATAGAGGGACATTTAGGATTGGCGTGGGTGACGCCAGGGTTATAACAACATGGTGGCCTACATGTTCTTGGTAACTAATCACTTCGTCACTGTTCTGCTTAACCCTGATGCTTCTTGAAACCGAACCTGTTGTGGAATCAACTAAGGGCAAGTCAAATGAAACCTTATATGTCCGTTGGGATGTAAACTCGACCTTGTGGGACAAGTGTTCGACGTCGACCTTCTTTCTGCCATCCTTGATAGTTCGATGCAGTAGTTAGTATGGATTTGTTATCTAGATATCGCGCAGTTATACGTGGTGTGAAGGTTAGCATCATATCATCAATGAAAGCCAGAAAGCGTCTACGGAGGGACTACCCCGCTATGTTGGCAACTGTTACTAATGTTTGGGCTAAGAAAAGAGATCGAGGATCCACCAATTGTTCATGAATTCACTCAGCATGGTACGAGAGGAACTATCAGGTTTACTTCCACAACTATTAGACAGACTCTCAGTTTGATCTCACGCCAGAGGCAGCCCTGATTCTTCGTATCTCTTACCGTCTTGCACCAGGAGGGTTGCGAGAGTTGTCACACCATATGGTGGGAGAACTTGTAGGTTGCACGAAAATTTTAGATAGCAAGGATTGGAGCCAACGAACTTCTGTTGCTGTGTGGGTAAGAGCACGATATTCCACTTCCGTACTTGACCTAGCTACTGTATGTTGTTTTTTGGAACTCCAACTAATCAGATTAGGCCCCATGAAGACACAATATCCTGTAGTAGATCGCCGATCATCTGGGCATCCTACCCAATCTGCATCAGCATAGGCATTGAGAGAAAAATTGGAAGACCGATGAATGCTTAAGCCATGTGAGAGAGTACCCTAAAGGTATCGAAGAATGCATTTAACAGCAATCCAATGATGATCAGTAGGTGTTTGTAGAAACTGAGAGACTTTACTAACAGCATATGCAATTTCAGGTCGAGTCAAAACTAGGTACTGAAGAGCCCCTACGATACTTTGGTATAACCAAGGATCAGGTAACGGCGTTCCAGAAAGCCAAGATAATTGGCGTCTAGTGCTTACAAGAGTAGGTAGCGATTGGCATTGACTAAGACCAGTACATTGAAGAAGATCAAGAAGATAGCATTGCTGAGAGAGATGAAGTGTGTCGTTCGAGAAGGTTGCCTGAATTCCCAAAAAAGAACTTAAGTTACCGAGATCCTTCAAAGCAAAGCGAGAGTTCAGACGACTTATCAAATCTGTAACAAAGTTAGAGGAACTGTCGGTAATAACAATGTCATCAACATAAACAAGTATATAGCAAACCACTGAGTCATGGCAATAAACAAACAAAGATGTATTAGAAACACATTGCTTAAAGCCAAAATGAAGAAGAGCATGTGTTAGACCCTAATTCGTACATGACAAAAGTCGCAGCGGAAAAACGAACCATAAAATTTCTTTCATTATAAATACCTCAACTTATTTAAGATTTAACTTTAACATAGCTCTTTCTCATTAATCCGTCATCCTCTTATTTACTAATTAAAAACATATCTTATGTTTACTACAATATGCCCATCAACGTTCCCGTACAATCTCTCTAGTGACTCGATCTTCGATCTCCATTCCTTAGTAATCCTCATGGCTTGTACTACCTGCGCTCACCACATATATTCATAACATTAGCACACATTTTACAAACAAGACACATCCACGTACACTTCACATTTCATCATGTTCCAAACTTTAAGCATTTCATCTGCGTATCCATTTCCTGGTGAGGCTTCAATAATGTACCTGCATTACTTTTCATCCTCAAGGTACACCATCAATAACGTTAACACTCAACATATCTAAGTCATACATTCATACGTACTTGCATACATTCCTACATACACATCTACATACGTACATACCCTTCCTACAGCTTTACATACATGCATACACTCATACATGTCTTTATACCTACACACTTACACAACTACATACGTACATATCTTTACTACATCTTTACATACATGCATACACTCGTACATATCTTTATACATACATACATACATACATACACATCTACAAACGTACATACCTTTACTACATCTTTACATACATGCATACACTCGTACATATCTTTATACATACATACATACACATCTGCATACGCACATACCCTTCCTATAGCATTACATACATGCATACACTCGTACATATCTTAACATACCTCTTACATACTTATACGTTATTTACATGAGACTTAAACTTTGATTCATAACCCATAAACATCTAAGGATCGATCAAAATCATGTTTAGAAAGTCCGTCGTAGCCCACGGATAACAAACCGAAGCCTACGATACATAACGCAACTTAAATAACAAGATTTCGGACTTTTGGACTTGGGGAGGTCGTCGGCGATGGCCCTAGGGCCCGTCGGCGACGGCCCGTAGTTTTTCCCGTAGCCAAAACCCCGTAGACAGGAAGATAACCCGTCGGAGAAAAACTGACTTTCCCTTGCCCGTCGGCGACGGCCTCCTTGCCCGTCGGCGACGGGCTCTCTAAAGTGCATTTTTCTGCAGATTCGTTTCGACGTCCGAATGCACTAAAACGTGCATAACTTTCGAACCGTTTACCCGTTTAACCTCTCGTTTCTTCCTACATGCTTGTAAATTCACCTTCTATCATATAAACTTAAAATCCCACATCCGGATTAAGGAAATTCTTAGCTTACAAGCATTCGGCTTATTATCATCTTCTCATTATTTGACCCGTTCGTGCATTTATCAACAAAATATGTTTATTTGACCTCAATCTCATATGAACTTAATAATTTCATTGACGCCTATCATAAACGACTAATTTCTCGGATGTCTAGCATTCTCTTAACCCATTTTCGCTCAAAAGCTTATTTTGACCCGTTATGGGTATTTGTGCATTAAAAGGTCTATGACATACAAAACCCTACACTTCGCTTTCATACTTGACAAAGACATTACTCTAATCGAATAGCTCATTTTCAAACGACGTTTAAGGTCGTTTGCCCGAAATACATATCAAGGGCGTTTTTGTCAACGTTACTCTATCCTTAAAAAAACAAAGGATTTCTTTGCATAAGTAACCAATCCTACTACTTAGCTACAATTCCTAATCACACATACCTTACTCGGATCAAAGCTAAGATCCGTTTAATACTTCATCGATATCATACAATTCATTCATCCTTGACCTCAATTATCATATTTAATTAAATTGCATATAACTTTACATAAACAACTAAGAAGTGATTACGGAATCACTTACCTCATGCATCCGTGTTCATATTCATTCCCTCGCCACTTCTTGATCCATTATCCTTCCGTGCTTGATTCCGTCTCGACATGATTCCTATACTTCCATGTCATCGAAATCACATTCTTATTAGCATATTCATTTGTACATGTTGACGATCATATCATTAGTCGTTTCTAACAAGCATAACCCATATAGTCATATCCATATCCGTTTGCCCCCATGTAGTTCATCATGTCATTACATATAACGTGTATTGATGTAACATGTAACGTACGACTTCCTAATATCCTACCTTCACAACAAGAAGTTAAATTATGCTTCTTGTTCGTAGTTGACTTCCAGAAAGTCAACAATTCATTTTATTTAACTTTCGACTTATCTTTTTATACCCGTATCATCATGATAGACTATACGGACGACACTATATACATTTTATCATACGATTGGTGTTCGTACCACCTTTTAAGCGTAACATACAACTAATTCATGCACAATCTTCTAAATTCATACATAGTGCATCAAATCCTTCTACTAATCAACATGTGGTATTTAAAATCAAACATCAATAATATGAACATATTATCATTTTCATCATATCATCAAAACCCACTTCATGACTATTTTTCTAATCACTTACAAGTGATCTAATCTTAAGTTCTTCATAGTTTCTTCATGCTTTTGATGTGTGTACTACCTCCTAAGCATAGTGTACAACTAGTTCATGCATATCCTTCTAATCTCATACATAATTCATCAATTTCTTCCTTCTAATCAACATGGATCATACATGCATGAACATCAAACATACTAGTGTCACATTTCTTTTAATTCCTCTAACAAGAATCCATCATACAAATAAAAATACATCAATATTCAACAAGAATTAGACATGGATGATGATTCAAATCATCATTCTTACCATAACTAATGGGTTTCACCCTTAAACATCAAATTAACCTAATTCATGCATAATCCATGTTCCAAATGAAGAATCTAACACATACTCATGCTCAATTTCATACAAATTCGTGATTTACAACATAACCCATTTCGTGCATCATCACCAATCTAGAATCTAAGACATACCTTACGATCCCCTTGTGAAGGTGATCATTAATCCGTGTTTGGTTATGAATTTGAGCTTCGTTTAGCCTTCCAATTTGAGGGAATAGATGAAGTTAGGGTTCTTGGCTCCATGGGAGCTTCCTGCTCTTTCACGAACACACTATGTGTGTTTGTGTGTGTGTTTTGTTATTTAGTAACCTAACTTTCACCTTATTCCATTTAACCCCTCAATGTTTGCCACTTAAACATGTTTGGCACAACTTTCATCTTCTAATTAGTTTTTATCATTCACTTTATTAGGGTAAATAGCCTAGTCATTTAATTCTTGATGTACCATATCCTAACATTTAACGAATATAAACATTCGGGTTTTGGGGTGTTACAAGTCTACCCTCCTTAAACAAGGTTTCGTCCCCGAAACCTTTCTCACTTCCGTTATACACATATCTATGTTTGACTTCACGGTCACATCATAATTATAAGCAATCATCCTATCTCAATTCATAAGTATTTATACAATTGACTTCTTCTTAACAAAGTTATACTTTCCATGGCATACTTTCATATAACATTCTCATCTCCTTTGTCCCGTTAATAACAGGTTAATATACATACTTATTCAAACTTATAATAATGCTTACATTCATATGATCCTTTTATAACGGGTTTAGTACTTCCATCTCATCCTTTAAGATTCCATTCTATAGACACATTGTATAACATTTAACTCTTGTTTTGTTATCGCAACAAAACTGTTATGTCATCGTCATACCTACGTGCTTAATTCCGTAGCTAACATCATTATACATTCCTATAGTCTTTTGTACCATACATATCCTTACGTTACTTACACATTCGGATACTTTCATTCCTATCATTCTTTTGTTCTTTTGCTTTACATTACTTTTACGACTTGTTTGACGCATACATGGTCAAGCTATTGACTTCTTCTTATGTAGACTAGTTCCGTCTTTTATATCTTAAATCCGTTTCGCGGATTCGAACACATTATTCATACCTTTCGTACCTTCTATGTTTTGAATCCGTCTCGCGGATTCAAACATTGCATTCACATCTTTCATTCCTTGAATCCGTCTCTCGGATTCAAACATTGCATTTACGCCTTTCATCCCTTGAGTCCGTCTCGCGGGTTCAAGCATTGCATTCATATCTCCCATTCTTTGAATCCGTCTCGGATTCTAACATAGCATTTATACTTTGACTTCTTTCATGTTTCGAATCCGTCTCGCGGATTCTAACATAGCATTTCATGTTTCGAATCCGTCTCGCGGATTCTAACATAGCATTTCATGTTTCGAATCCGTCTCGCGGATTCTAACATAGCATTTCATGTTTCGAATCCGTCTCGCGGATTCTAACATAGCATTCATACTCTCATTCTTGAGAGTCTTACATTTCTCTTCACCCTCACGTCCACCTACTACTTAATTCTAACGGACACACCTGTAACAATTATCACGGGCTCACGAACGTCATGCGTTTCTTGTGTACTGGCCAGGTACACAATCCACACACTAGTTTCGTGTCTTCGTGTAATTGTCACCTTATGTCCGAAGAATTAGGTTTCGGCACGTGTAACATTTCCAAAACTTCATTACCATTCTTATCATTGTTTTTCATTTAAAATTTTCCTTTAATTGTTAGGTTTTACCATCACATGTACTTACATATATTAAATATATGTACTTGGGTCAATATGTCATATTACATACCTTGGTGTCGGTGCTAGACCGCATCCACAAATCATTCTTTCCAAGCAACCATGCTTACCTTACACATAACATATTGTTAGTTATCTTCCAATACATACTTAAGCACATACTTACCTTTGCTTCTACCTTTAGATCTTGGTCGAGTCTCGGATTGTACGGGTTTCTTGTCATAAGAGCACACAGGTTCGAGTTCAAGTACCTATCCTCTTGTACTTGATTCTCTCAAACCAGGGCTCTGATACCAACTTGTTAGACCCTAATTCGTACATGACAAAAGTCGCAGCGGAAAAACGAACCATAAAATTTCTTTCATTATAAATACCTCAACTTATTTAAGATTTAACTTTAACATAGCTCTTTCTCATTAATCCGTCATCCTCTTATTTACTAATTAAAAACATATCTTATGTTTACTACAATATGCCCATCAACGTTCCCGTACAATCTCTCTAGTGACTCGATCTTCGATCTCCATTCCTTAGTAATCCTCATGGCTTGTACTACCTGCGCTCACCACATATATTCATAACATTAGCACACATTTTACAAACAAGACACATCCACGTACACTTCACATTTCATCATGTTCCAAACTTTAAGCATTTCATCTGCGTATCCATTTCCTGGTGAGGCTTCAATAATGTACCTGCATTACTTTTCATCCTCAAGGTACACCATCAATAACGTTAACACTCAACATATCTAAGTCATACATTCATACGTACTTGCATACATTCCTACATACACATCTACATACGTACATACCCTTCCTACAGCTTTACATACATGCATACACTCATACATGCCTTTATACCTACACACTTACACAACTACATACGTACATATCTTTACTACATCTTTACATACATGCATACACTCGTACATATCTTTATACATACATACATACACATCTACAAACGTACATACCTTTACTACATCTTTACATACATGCATACACTCGTACATATCTTTATACATACATACATACACATCTGCATACGCACATACCCTTCCTATAGCATTACATACATGCATACACTCGTACATATCTTAACATACCTCTTACATACTTATACGTTATTTACATGAGACTTAAACTTTGATTCATAACCCATAAACATCTAAGGATCGATCAAAATCATGTTTAGAAAGTCCGTCGTAGCCCACGGATAACAAACCGAAGCCTACGATACATAACGCAACTTAAATAACAAGATTTCGGACTTTTGGACTTGGGGAGGTCGTCGGCGACGGCCCTAGGGCCCGTCGGCGACGGCCCGTAGTTTTTCCCGTAGCCAAAACCCCGTAGACAGGAAGATAACCCGTCGAAGAAAAACTGACTTTCCCTTGCCCGTCGGCGACGGCCTCCTTGCCCGTCGGCGACGGGCTCTCTAAAGTGCATTTTTCTGCAGATCCGTTTCGACGTCCGAATGCACTAAAACGCGCATAACTTTCGAACCGTTTACCCGTTTAACCTCTCGTTTCTTCCTACATGCTTGTAAATTCACCTTCTATCATATAAACTTAAAATCCCACATCCGGATTAAGGAAATTCTTAGCTTACAAGCATTCGGCTTATTATCATCTTCTCATTATTTGACCCGTTCGTGCATTTATCAACAAAATATGTTTATTTGACCTCAATCTCATATGAACTTAATAATTTCATTGACGCCTATCATAAACGACTAATTTCTCGGATGTCTAGCATTCTCTTAACCCATTTTCGCTCAAAAGCTTATTTTGACCCGTTATGGGTATTTGTGCATTAAAAGGTCTATGACATACAAAACCCTACACTTCGCTTTCATACTTGACAAAGACATTACTCTAATCGAATAGCTCATTTTCAAACGACGTTTAAGGTCGTTTGCCCGAAATACATATCAAGGGCGTTTTTGTCAACGTTACTCTATCCTTAAAAAAACAAAGGATTTCCTTGCATAAGTAACCAATCCTACTACTTAGCTACAATTCCTAATCACACATACCTTACTCGGATCAAAGCTAAGATCCGTTTAATACTTCATCGATATCATACAATTCATTCATCCTTGACCTCAATTATCATATTTAATTAAATTGCATATAACTTTACATAAACAACTAAGAAGTGATTACGGAATCACTTACCTCATGCATCCGTGTTCATATTCATTCCCTCGCCACTTCTTGATCCATTATCCTTCCGTGCTTGATTCCGTCTCGACATGATTCCTATACTTCCATGTCATCGAAATCACATTCTTATTAGCATATTCATTTGTACATGTTGACGATCATATCATTAGTCGTTTCTAACAAGCATAACCCATATAGTCATATCCATATCCGTTTGCCCCCATGTAGTTCATCATGTCATTACATATAACGTGTATTGATGTAACATGTAACGTACGACTTCCTAATATCCTACCTTCACAACAAGAAGTTAAATTATGCTTCTTGTTCGTAGTTGACTTCCAGAAAGTCAACAATTCATTTTATTTAACTTTCGACTTATCTTTTTATACCCGTATCATCATGATAGACTATACGGACGACACTATATACATTTTATCATACGATTGGTGTGCGTACCACCTTTTAAGCGTAACATACAACTAATTCATGCACAATCTTCTAAATTCATACATAGTGCATCAAATCCTTCTACTAATCAACATGTGGTATTTAAAATCAAACATCAATAATATGAACATATTATCATTTTCATCATATCATCAAAACCCACTTCATGACTATTTTTCTAATCACTTACAAGTGATCTAATCTTAAGTTCTTCATAATTTCTTCATGCTTTTGATGTGTGTACTACCTCCTAAGCATAGTGTACAACTAGTTCATGCATATCCTTCTAATCTCATACATAATTCATCAATTTCTTCCTTCTAATCAACATGGATCATACATGCATGAACATCAAACATACTAGTGTCACATTTCTTTTAATTCCTCTAACAAGAATCCATCATACAAATAAAAATACATCAATATTCAACAAGAATTAGACATGGATGATGATTCAAATCATCATTCTTACCATAACTAATGGGTTTCACCCTTAAACATCAAATTAACCTAATTCATGCATAATCCATGTTCCAAATGATGAATCTAACACATACTCATGCTCAATTTCATACAAATTCGTGATTTACAACATAACCCATTTCGTGCATCATCACCAATCTAGAATCTAAGACATACCTTACGATCCCCTTGTGAAGGTGATCATTAATCCGTGTTTGGTTATGAATTTGAGCTTCGTTTAGCCTTCCAATTTGAGGGAATAGATGAAGTTAGGGTTCTTGGCTCCATGGGAGCTTCCTGCTCTTTCACGAACACACTATGTGTGTTTGTGTGTGTGTTTTGTTATTTAGTAACCTAACTTTCACCTTATTCCATTTAACCCCTCAATGTTTGCCACTTAAACATGTTTGGCACAACTTTTATCTTCTAATTAGTTTTTATCATTCACTTTATTAGGGTAAATAGCCTAGTCATTTAATTCTTGATGTACCATATCCTAACATTTAACGAATATAAACATTCGGGTTTTGGGGTGTTACAAGTCTACCCTCCTTAAACAAGGTTTCGTCCCCGAAACCTTTCTCACTTCCGTTATACACATATCTATGTTTGACTTCACGGTCACATCATAATTATAAGCAATCATCCTATCTCAATTCATAAGTATTTATACAATTGACTTCTTCTTAACAAAGTTATACTTTCCATGGCATACTTTCATATAACATTCTCATCTCCTTTGTCCCGTTAATAACAGGTTAATATACATACTTATTCAAACTTATAATAATGCTTACATTCATATGATCCTTTTATAACGGGTTTAGTACTTCCATCTCATCCTTTAAGATTCCATTCTATAGACACATTGTATATCATTTAACTCTTGTTTTGTTATCGCAACAAAACTGTTATGTCATCGTCATACCTACGTGCTTAATTCCGTAGCTAACATCATTATACATTCCTATAGTCTTTTGTACCATACATATCCTTACGTTACTTACACATTCGGATACTTTCATTCCTATCATTCTTTTGTTCTTTTGCTTTACATTACTTTTACGACTTGTTTGACGCATACATGGTCAAGCTATTGACTTCTTCTTATGTAGACTAGTTCCGTCTTTTATATCTTAAATCCGTTTCGCAGATTCGAACACATTATTCATACCTTTCGTACCTTCTATGTTTTGAATCCGTCTCGCGGATTCAAACATTGCATTCACATCTTTCATTCCTTGAATCCGTCTCTCGGATTCAAACATTGCATTTACGCCTTTCATCCCTTGAGTCCGTCTCGCGGGTTCAAGCATTGCATTCATATCTTCCATTCTTTGAATCCGTCTCGGATTCTAACATAGCATTTATACTTTGACTTCTTTCATGTTTCGAATCCGTCTCGCGGATTCTAACATAGCATTTCATGTTTCGAATCCGTCTCGCGGATTCTAACATAGCATTTCATGTTTCGAATCCGTCTCGCGGATTCTAACATAGCATTTCATGTTTCGAATCCGTCTCGCGGATTCTAACATAGCATTCATACTCTCATTCTTGAGAGTCTTACATTTCTCTTCACCCTCACGTCCACCTACTACTTAATTCTAACGGACACACCTGTAACAATTATCACGGGCTCACGAACGTCATGCGTTTCTTGTGTACTGGCCAGGTACACAATCCACACACTAGTTTCGTGTCTTCGTGTAATTGTCACCTTATGTCCGAAGAATTAGGTTTCGGCACGTGTAACATTTCCAAAACTTCATTACCATTCTTATCATTATTTTTCATTTAAAATTTTCCTTTCATTGTTAGGTTTTACCATCACATGTACTTACATATATTAAATATATGTACTTGGGTCAATATGTCATATTACATACCTTGGTGTCGGTGCTAGACCGCATCCACAAATCATTCTTTCCAAGCAACCATGCTTACCTTACACATAACATATTGTTAGTTATCTTCCAATACATACTTAAGCACATACTTACCTTTGCTTCTACCTTTAGATCTTGGTCGAGTCTCGGATTGTACGGGTTTCTTGTCATAAGAGCACACAGGTTCGAGTTCAAGTACCTATCCTCTTGTACTTGATTCTCTCAAACCAGGGCTCTGATACCAACTTGTTAGACCCTAATTCGTACATGACAAAAGTCGCAGCGGAAAAACGAACCATAAAATTTCTTTCATTATAAATACCTCAACTTATTTAAGATTTAACTTTAACATAGCTCTTTCTCATTAATCCGTCATCCTCTTATTTACTAATTAAAAACATATCTTATGTTTACTACAATATGCCCATCAACGTTCCCGTACAATCTCTCTAGTGACTCGATCTTCGATCTCCATTCCTTGGTAATCCTCATGGCTTGTACTACCTGCGCTCACCACATATATTCATAACATTAGCACACATTTTACAAACAAGACACATCCACGTACACTTCACATTTCATCATGTTCCAAACTTTAAGCATTTCATCTGCGTATCCATTTCCTGGTGAGGCTTCAATAATGTACCTGCATTACTTTTCATCCTCAAGGTACACCATCAATAACGTTAACACTCAACATATCTAAGTCATACATTCATACGTACTTGCATACATTCCTACATACACATCTACATACGTACATACCCTTCCTACAGCTTTACATACATGCATACACTCATACATGTCTTTATACCTACACACTTACACAACTACATACGTACATATCTTTACTACATCTTTACATACATGCATACACTCGTACATATCTTTATACATACATACATACATACATACACATCTACAAACGTACATACCTTTACTACATCTTTACATACATGCATACACTCGTACATATCTTTATACATACATACATACACATCTGCATACGCACATACCCTTCCTATAGCATTACATACATGCATACACTCGTACATATCTTAACATACCTCTTACATACTTATACGTTATTTACATGAGACTTAAACTTTGATTCATAACCCATAAACATCTAAGGATCGATCAAAATCATGTTTAGAAAGTCCGTCGTAGCCCACGGATAACAAACCGAAGCCTACGATACATAACGCAACTTAAATAACAAGATTTCGGACTTTTGGACTTGGGGAGGTCGTCGGCGATGGCCCTAGGGCCCGTCGGCGACGGCCCGTAGTTTTTCCCGTAGCCAAAACCCCGTAGACAGGAAGATAACCCGTCGGAGAAAAACTGACTTTCCCTTGCCCGTCGGCGACGGCCTCCTTGCCCGTCGGCGACGGGCTCTCTAAAGTGCATTTTTCTGCAGATTCGTTTCGACGTCCGAATGCACTAAAACGTGCATAACTTTCGAACCGTTTACCCGTTTAACCTCTCGTTTCTTCCTACATGCTTGTAAATTCACCTTCTATCATATAAACTTAAAATCCCACATCCGGATTAAGGAAATTCTTAGCTTACAAGCATTCGGCTTATTATCATCTTCTCATTATTTGACCCGTTCGTGCATTTATCAACAAAATATGTTTATTTGACCTCAATCTCATATGAACTTAATAATTTCATTGACGCCTATCATAAACGACTAATTTCTCGGATGTCTAGCATTCTCTTAACCCATTTTCGCTCAAAAGCTTATTTTGACCCGTTATGGGTATTTGTGCATTAAAAGGTCTATGACATACAAAACCCTACACTTCGCTTTCATACTTGACAAAGACATTACTCTAATCGAATAGCTCATTTTCAAACGACGTTTAAGGTCGTTTGCCCGAAATACATATCAAGGGCGTTTTTGTCAACGTTACTCTATCCTTAAAAAAACAAAGGATTTCTTTGCATAAGTAACCAATCCTACTACTTAGCTACAATTCCTAATCACACATACCTTACTCGGATCAAAGCTAAGATCCGTTTAATACTTCATCGATATCATACAATCCATTCATCCTTGACCTCAATTATCATATTTAATTAAATTGCATATAACTTTACATAAACAACTAAGAAGTGATTACGGAATCACTTACCTCATGCATCCGTGTTCATATTCATTCCCTCGCCACTTCTTGATCCATTATCCTTCCGTGCTTGATTCCGTCTCGACATGATTCCTATACTTCCATGTCATCGAAATCACATTCTTATTAGCATATTCATTTGTACATGTTGACGATCATATCATTAGTCGTTTCTAACAAGCATAACCCATATAGTCATATCCATATCCGTTTGCCCCCATGTAGTTCATCATGTCATTACATATAACGTGTATTGATGTAACATGTAACGTACGACTTCCTAATATCCTACCTTCACAACAAGAAGTTAAATTATGCTTCTTGTTCGTAGTTGACTTCCAGAAAGTCAACAATTCATTTTATTTAACTTTCGACTTATCTTTTTATACCCGTATCATCATGATAGACTATACGGACGACACTATATACATTTTATCATACGATTGGTGTTCGTACCACCTTTTAAGCGTAACATACAACTAATTCATGCACAATCTTCTAAATTCATACATAGTGCATCAAATCCTTCTACTAATCAACATGTGGTATTTAAAATCAAACATCAATAATATGAACATATTATCATTTTCATCATATCATCAAAACCCACTTCATGACTATTTTTCTAATCACTTACAAGTGATCTAATCTTAAGTTCTTCATAGTTTCTTCATGCTTTTGATGTGTGTACTACCTCCTAAGCATAGTGTACAACTAGTTCATGCATATCCTTCTAATCTCATACATAATTCATCAATTTCTTCCTTCTAATCAACATGGATCATACATGCATGAACATCAAACATACTAGTGTCACATTTCTTTTAATTCCTCTAACAAGAATCCATCATACAAATAAAAATACATCAATATTCAACAAGAATTAGACATGGATGATGATTCAAATCATCATTCTTACCATAACTAATGGGTTTCACCCTTAAACATCAAATTAACCTAATTCATGCATAATCCATGTTCCAAATGATGAATCTAACACATACTCATGCTCAATTTCATACAAATTCGTGATTTACAACATAACCCATTTCGTGCATCATCACCAATCTAGAATCTAAGACATACCTTACGATCCCCTTGTGAAGGTGATCATTAATCCGTGTTTGGTTATGAATTTGATTTTCGTTTAGCCTTCCAATTTGAGGGAATAGATGAAGTTAGGGTTCTTGGCTCCATGGGAGCTTCCTGCTCTTTCACGAACACACTATGTGTGTTTGTGTGTGTGTTTTGTTATTTAGTAACCTAACTTTCACCTTATTCCATTTAACCCCTCAATGTTTGCCACTTAAACATGTTTGGCACAACTTTCATCTTCTAATTAGTTTTTATCATTCACTTTGTTAGGGTAAATAGCCTAGTCATTTAATTCTTGATGTACCATATCCTAACATTTAACGAATATAAACATTCGGGTTTTGGGGTGTTACAGCATGTGACAGTTTTGAAAACTATGCGCGTGGAGCTTGTTTTAGACCATATAAAGCCTTTTTTAGGAGACAAACATGATGAGGACGCGTAGAGTCAACAAACCCAGGTGGTTGAGTCATGTAGATAGTTTCAGATATACCCCATTAAGAAAAGCGTTATTGACAACAACCTGCATGATAATCCAATGACGTGAGAATGCTACATATAGAATTACCCGAATAGTTGTGGGTTTAACAACTGGACTGAATGTATCAGTGTAATCTATTCCTCCAGTTTGATGAAAGCCTTTGGCAACTAGTCAACGAGCAACCCTCCTCCCATAAGGTTGGATAACACCCGGTTCCATTACTATATATTGTACATAAACTTATTTTTCTTAGGTGACGAGCAACCCTCCTCCCACAAGGTTGGATATGTCCTAACAAGCCAGCTGGTTTGAGTCGGTCCAGAGTCAACTTGAACTTGATTCGTTTACAAATTGAGCCAACCCGGCTCACTCACAGTAGAATCGATTTCAAATGAGCTGTTTATGAGCTTTTTTAAATTTCTTAGTTATTTGATAAGTAATATTAAAAAAAACACCAATAGGGTGGTGGTCTATTGATAAAGGGTAAAACCTTTAAACACTTTAGGAGAGGGGGGTTTTGTATTCAAGTCCCACAAGAATAAAAAGAAATTTGTCGGTAAAAAAATAAAAAATCTTCTTGCTATGACGTCAGGCCTACTAGTGCGTGCAGAGTGCAAAACAGGCAAGGCAAATGTTTTTTCATGTTTCGTGATGTCATTTTGAAAAAGGTAAGGGTCTATGAATTCTTTGTGATATCACCGAGAAACATGGTTTTGTTATGGATAGCTTCGTGGCGTCTTTCGTGAAGTTAGTAGAGACATACATATATTTTTTTATTCATGACGATATATGAAAAATATTTTAACCCAATTAAAATACGAAAAAAGTTTAGAAAATTAAAGTCCATATTTTTTTCAAACACTATTCTCATTTTCACAACTATGGCCTGTCAGGGTAGGACTAGGAGTCTAGGACTAACTCACATATACATCTTAAAAGGAGTGATTCTAGGTTCAAAACTAAGGGTATCCGGGGCACCAAGCGGGGAGTGGCTCGGTGACCACATTCCCCGATCGGGAACACCGTCGCCATCACCGCGGGGACCCGATTCGGGGTGTGGTTTCGGTGGTTGTTCACCGCGATGAGTTGGCACATGGATCGAGGAATGTGAACGTTGGGCAACGATTGTTTTTAAAAAAAAAAATCAATTTTTTTTATATAAATAACCAACTTAACTCAATCTCAAATAATTTTTTTACCACACCCACCACTCTCAAACTCACTCTAAAAAAATCTATCAAATACAACACAAAATGGATCCCAAGTTCCCGTTTTTTCCTCCCCTACCCGACTTTCCCGACGATGAAGGTTCTCCGTCAAACGATAGTAGTTTAATTTTCTTCCAAAATCTCATTCAACAAGCGGAGATACTAGACACGGCATCGTCTAGTAAAAAAAAATTGTCCCTCGAGATCGTGAGGGTGGCCACGAAACACTAATGGCCGATTATTTTGTAGAAAATCCAAAATTTAATGCCGATATTTTTCGTCAGAGGTTTCGTATGTCCAAGTATTTGTTCCTAAAAATTGTTAGTGACGTCGAAGCGAACGACGAGTGGTTTCAAGAGGGCTTGGACGGGAGAATGAAGAAAAGTTTCACGCCGTTGCAAAAGGTTACTTCTGCGATTAAACAACTTGCAACCGGTAACCCACCAGACGAAAACGACGAGTATTTAAAGATGTCTGAAAGGACCTCTCGTGAATGCCTTGAATATTTCTGCCAGACGGTCTGTGCAATGTATGCCGGTGAATTCTTACGTAGACCAACGAGCCACGACGTTGCGCTATTGTATCAGGCTCATGAGGAGAGACATTACCTACCTGGTATGTTGGGTAGTCTGGATTGTACACACTTCGTCTGGAGAATGTGCCCCACAGAATTGCGTGGACAATATATGAGAGGCGATCATCAATACCCGACGGTTATGTTAGAGGCGGTGGCGTCTCAAGATTTGTGGATTTGGCATGCTTTTTGTGGCCCGGCGGGTTCACAAAACGACATCAACGTGCTCCAACAATCTCCGTTATTTCTTACTCAACGGAACGGAACGGCGCCATATTGTCCATTTCAGGTGAACGACCACTTATACAAACGCGGGTATTATCTTACTGATGGGATCTACCCTAGCTGGTCCGTGTTTGTGAAGTTTTTTCCATATCCTCACATCCCGAATGAAAAAAAAGTTCAAGAGGCAACACGAGGCCGCAAGAAAAGATGTGGAACGGGCGTTTGGTGTGTTAAAGGCGAAGTGGGGAATACTAAAGCGTCCAATGCGTTCCAAAACGGTGAAAAATATAAGGTTACTCGTGTATACGTGCATTATTTTACATAACATGATTATAAAAGACGACGGAAGGGCGATAGCACCGGTACACATTCAAGATCCTCCAGTCGAACCCGTCTTCGCTGATACAGCTTATAGCGAGCTCATTGACGAAGACATGCATTGGAGACTAAAACACGATCTCGTTGAGCATCTCGGACGTTTAGATCTACCTCACCTTGAAGTGAGTTCCGACGACGAGTAGTTTGTTTTTATATTTTTCTAGTTTGAATGTAATTTTTATTTTTCTAGTTTGAATGTAATTTTTATTTTTCTAGGTTGTTTTTTTTTTAATTTAATGAAATGTCTTTTATTTAATTTTTATTTTTATTAATATTTTTTTATTTTATAAACATGCATAATTTTACAACAAATAAAAAAAAACCCAAGTCCCCTAAGAGGGGAGTGCCGCCATCAAAATGGGGTGTTAGGGGAGTTTAAGAGGGGAGTTGACGTGGCACTATCTGATTGGTGTTGCGTAAGAGAGGGGACTCCCCTCTTAGGGGAGTGCCCCTCTCACCCTTAAAGCAGGCAAACGATAAATTTAGAATTATTGATGTAAAATATAGGAGGGATAACAATTGTCATTCAAAAGAGAGAGCCCTCTCCTTCGTTATTGGAATTTTCATTTTTCAAAAACTTTGGCAAAACTTCTTCAGGATTGTATTTTTTTTATAGTATGGTAGTAAAGTGGTATATTCTTGACCGAATGGTTGTGAGTTTACATCCTGTAAAAGGCAAGTGTGATAATTTTAGCCGTTAAAAAATATCTTTTTCGAAGACAATCTTTTGTTGGGAAAATACCTTTAGTTCTTTAAAAAAAATCATAAAACTTTACATCCCTTAAAGAAATATTTTATTTTTTTATGTATACTCCACAATATATATAAGTTTTTTATCCACAGTATGTAGGTTTTTTTTAAGCATTTGAATACCCAACTATAGGGAATGGTTTGGTTCGGTTTGGTTTTTGGGTAAAACAAAAATTGAAACCGACATGTCGGTTTTCGTTTTTTTAAAACCGTTTGATTTCGGTTTTTACGTCGGTTCGGTTCGGTTTTTTGGTTATTTTGGTTTTTGAAACGAAATTATGTAAGATACAAAAAAATAAAAAGTATAATTTAAAATATAATAATCTTTCTTATATGTTTACATTTAAGTTATTATAGTTAATCTCTTTAATTAATATTGTTTATATAAACCTAATATTCTAATCTATTTTTATGTTTCTCCAAAGTTTTTATTAAAATTTGAAGATCATTTAACTTTTATATTAAATTTTTTTATTTTTGTAGGTAATAAATAAATCATTTAAATTATAAATAAACATGTAATGTTTTTATTATGAACACTTAGTATTTAAGAATAAAATTAACAATTTTCACTAGCATTGAGTTAAACAATTAAACAACTTAAACATAAAAATATATGGATTGTAACCTATCGGTTCTGTTTTTTTTTTTTTTTATTAAAAATGGTTACCCGAAAACTGAACCGAAATTTTCGGTTATTAAAAATCCGAAAACCAAACCATCGGTTTTTGTTTCGGTTTGGTTTTTTCGGTTCGGTTTCTTTGGGTATTTCGATTATGGTTTGGTTATTTCGGTTTTCTGCTCACCCCTACCCAAGTACACATTTTTTCGGCATAACTGGAAAATTTATCAGTATTGTTCAATATCGTACCAAAACACTTCTTAGGTGATTAAGAAAGGGACAAAAGCCAAAAGTCTAATTTATAACTTAAGCCAAAAGTCGACTAAAATGAAGATTTTTTTTATTAAAACCGAAGAGTGTCATATTTATCAGATAAATGGCAATAAAACACAATTAGACCAAAGTCTAATAGGAACACCTTCTTGAAATAATAAGGCTCTATCATAAACATCATGTGATTCATGCATTACCAGCAATTAGTATCAGTAAGGGGCTGTTTGGCAACATCTGAATGGTTAAGTGTTGAACCAGTAAGAGGTCTGAACCATCAAGTGTTGAACCAGTAAGAGGTCTAAACCAGTAAGAGCCTGTATAATGCTTAACAGTTCAGAGGCAAATGTCTAAATAAGTCAGATTAGAGGTCTTAATCATTCAGACTATGTATAAATCTTAACCATTCAGAGGCAAATGTCTGAATCATTCAGACATCTGCTCGTGAAACATACAATCTGAACCATTAAGTGCTGAACCAGTAAGAGGTCTGAACCATTAAGAGCCTCATTAAGAGGTAAACAAACAGCCCCTAAGTCACTCGCATAGTAAGTATTAAGCGATTTAAATGTACCAAGTATTCAACTTATTCATTTCCTGTACTAACATATATTGCAGATTTCTAAATACTTGGAATATACACAACATTTCTCAAAGCTATAATGTGGATTGTAGAACAACGAAGTTGTGATTCTCCCACGCCGGCAGCAATGTATAATCGTTAACTATTTACAAGTGCAATGCATCTACCAATGAGAAAATAGGTCAAAAATTCATATTATACTCTTATACAATTTTCTACGCGTGGAAAACAAAGAAATCCCACCGCCACCTAAACGACAACGCGTGATAAAGTCCACGGATTCAATTTTCGTTATTTCTTCACGGCGTGATGATTTTTTTTGTGAGGGTAATTGTTAGTTGGGGGGAAATTGTTGGGTGTGGTGGTGAGTGATAACCATTGCCACCAAAAAAGGTTGTGAGTGATGGAAAAATGGTTGATGACATGGCATGAGTTGATTGGATAATGTGAGTGATAAAATTCTATCACTAGTGACCACCCCTCCCCCTTAAGTTAAATACAAAAGTCATGTCTCTTTGGTATATAATAATTAAATTGAAAAAAATACAAAAGTCAAAACGGTTTGTTGTGGTAGACGCGAATTTTCATCTCCCATAAAAATTGGTTATGAACTAGTATTAACCACCCCCGCGTTGCAGCGGAGACGAACACCAATGCCACACTACTATCAGCGACCACCAACAATGAAGTTGCAGCGTGTTAATACGAAGAAATTAAACCGAAACGTAAAACATATAAAAAAATAACTAAGTCGATCTAGGACCCGAGCGTTACGATTAACCTGTCAAATGAAAAAAAATAGACGACGTAAAATCGTTTAACCACACACGCACGTTGCGCCGTGTTAAATCACAAAATTATTTATAATATTTAAATGAAATACAAAATTATTTATAGTATTTAAATGAAATACAAATTTGTCTTTAGTGGATACAACCCACTAAGCATTATGTGATAAATCATAATGCATAGATATGTTGCAAATTATATACCCCCATGTTATGGTGGGGACGTAGAACGTGCTAAGTAGCTCCAATATTATATCACCGTGAACGACCATACACCAAAAACGTTCGTGTAAAAAACGAAATATAAAACCGAACGAAAAGTAGATGATGAAACAATGTTGAACCACACACTCTAAATGTAAAACATAAAAAACAATAACTAAGTTGTTCTACAACCGCGCACTGCGACGGGGTGTTAAACAGGAAAACTACGCATAAAAACATTGAATCATACACGCACGTTGTAGCATGTTAACTCGCAAAATTAAATTTGATCAATAAAAAAAATCTGTATAGGGTTAAAAGTTATAACAACCCTCTAAAATATTTTGACACCCTAATATATATTAAAATATTCCCATATGTCTTAAATTATACCCCGTATGTGAAAACCGAGCCCAAAATACGATAAAACATTTAAAATTAATTAAAAACAAAGTTTATAGGTCGCTTGCGGGCCGCGTAGATCCTTTAAAGATCTTACGCGGGGCGCGACAGCTCCAAACTCAGGCGATACCCGGTGCTGCCACGTGTCAATATCGTGGCGGGTCTAGTGGTGATGACCAATCAGGGCCAAGACCTATACCGCTACTACGCGGGCCGCGTAGCCCGTAGTCTCACCTTACGCGGGCCGCTTGAAACCCAAAATCATGCCCTATATAAGAAGGGCATCGGGCCTTCAGTCAGTTCGCTCATTTCTTTTCTTTCTTAACGAATTTATGAGAAGTAGGCATAATACTCGGGTATTATATCCCCCTAATTAACGAAGTTCTGCCCCGATGTAAGTATTATAACCCCGGTTACGTATTAGATACGCTGCCCGATCGATCCAGGGTTCCGTAACGGCTGTCAGGGTTCTGCCCGACGTAGTCGTTGGAATGTCATCTCGGGGAGGGTATAACTAATGTAAATATAAAGGGTTATTATACTAACGTGTGTGCATTGTGTAAATTATAGATAATCTCCAGGAAACCTTAAAAGAAACCTAAGTCAGCAATGTGAGTAATCTCCTTTTTTTGTAAATTATTTTTACAAAACCTTAAATATTTTGCAATGTGATTAAGCAGTGATTGAGTCTTTATAGTTCTTCAATTACTGCCGGTATGTTGGGGTTTTGTATACAAAATATGGAACACGTTACCATTGGACAACGAGTTAGCCAATGTGTAATATGACCCACCAGTCAGGATTGACAATACTGAATGAGTAATTGTGTAGAAATAAACAATGTGATTGCTCTCAATACTGTTAATGGATGAAACTCTTCTTGATTAAACTGGGATTCACTCACCAGTATTTCCCATTGACAAATGTTTTTAAAACGCGTTTCAGGTAACAAAATGTAAAAGCCAGATTAGAAGAAAGCCAGCTGGAGAGCACTGACGGCTTGGAAAAATGTGACTATAAAAGTTACCTAAAAGACGATGTTTTAAATAAAACAGGGTGCATCCCTATAAAGATGTTGTAATAAGAAACTTGGGTTTTACCCATGTGATTATTAATATAAAATATGGTGGTTTTACTCTGATAATTATTTCCTAACTGCGGTCCTGATGAAATTTCCGCTGCCAAATTGATAAATAATGATACCACCAAAACTGGTCTCGCGGCCTCCCGTTCCCGGGACAGATAGGGAGTGGGGGTTGCGACAGAAGGTGGTATCAAAGCTAAGCCACTGATTAAGCCACATAAGTGTTCTGCTGACACCAATATTATTCAAATTGTTAGGAAATTAATTATGAAAATACGTGCATATCTGTATTTTACTGTTGTGTGTTATTTGACTATTTGTTAGTTTACAGTATGAGTGATCAAGGACCCCCAGACACGTATCGTCAGTTGTCTGATTCACCTAGGAGTGAAGGTACCTCTTCACAGCCTGCCCTTTCTGGGTATGCCGCTGATAATGAAGAAGGGATGTTTGTCTTTAAGGCTCAGTCTGAAGAGCCATTCCCTCAGAAAAAGAGAGGATGGTTCAGTAAGGGAACATTCGAGCGTAGGAAAAGAATGCGAAAGTTGCAACAGCAGAGAGTCCTAGCAGCCGCTAAGCGAGAGTCAGATGCCCATACACAGGATATGCTTAATAGGAGCTTAGCCAATTTTCATATCCTAGCAACAACTGCTACCGACCCAAACCTGGAACAACTAGTAGCCCCACAACCCTTACCTTTATTCCCCACTCAGCCGATGGAGATAGAGAATAACCCTGAAAATCAAGTAGAAATGCATGATTTCAACCCTGAGGAGATACCTAGGATACCAGCCCCTAATCCCTTAGACCCGGATTATGATCCATGGTTCGATGATCGTAGGGATTATGTGTCGCGCTACCACCTAAACGACGAACCCATGCCGAACTTAGCAGCCTATCCAGGTCTAGACTCTCTAGATCCCTACTACTACGATAACAATGAATACATTTGGGAGATCTTAGAGAATCCGTACCCTCAGGAGAATCCCATGCCCCAGTACCAGCACCTGCGCCCCCAATGAGTGCAGATAATGTGCATGAGCTCCGAACTTTCGGAGAAGAAATTTTAGAGAGTAGTGAAAGAATGAGGCAGGTAGGAGAGCGACTCGTCTGGAAATACGACGAGCACAATATGAATTACTGGATGAATCCAGACCAGTAAAGGAGATGGTGGAGTTGGTAATAATAATAATAATATAATAATATATAATATGTTTGTATGAAAAAAATATATATATATGTGTATAATAATAATATATGATGTAGTATAGACCACCTTGTGGTTAGCGATGCATAGTAGTATTGTAATTTTTAATTCCAGTATTAGTGTGTATTTGACGCATACTATAAATAGAAAAGAGTAAGTCGCAATGCTCGACGCTTTTGACCAATATATGTGTTGTGTGGTTGTTGCCTAAATTATCAATTATTTTGTGATATTAATAATTGGTGAATGTTTAAAATTCAGATGGACGACGAGGTAAACCAGGAAAATCAGAATAACGATAACCAGAGTAACAATAACTTGGTTAATGAGAACCCGAACAACAACAATAATGGAAACCAAGTGGATAACAGTGCCATGCAACATATAGTGGCACAAGGGATTATAGATGCAATGCCATATATTATCAAAACAGTTAAGGAAGCGGAAAATAAAAGTAAACATGATAGTAAGCGACCCTCTGAACCTGAAAACAGCGTGAACAATGGACCCGTACTTCAAGTGCCCATTCCCAAAAGAAGAAGAACCGTGTCTTACGGTTGTTCTTATAAAGAATTCTGGTCTTGTAAACCAATGGAATTCTCGGGCAATGAAGGGGCCGTTGCATCTCTACGCTGGATAGAAAAGACTGAGGCAGTCTTAAGAATAAGTAAATGTGCTGAAGAGGATAAGATAATGTTAGCTTCAAATCTGTTTAAAAAATCAGCACTAGAATGGTGGAACACTATCCTCCAGTCTAGGGGAAGTGATAGAACTTACAATATGGAATGGGAGGAGTTTAAAAACATGGTAGAAAGGAAATTATGCCCTCCTAATGAGAAGGAACAGATAGCAAACAAATTCCTAAATCTTAGGATGATTGGAATAGATAGTAAGGGTTATACCACATTATTCTTTAAATATGTCCGAATAGTACCAACCCTTGCTTCACCTGAACCAGTATTAATCTATTGTTACATCTAGGGATTAATTGGAGAGATTAGACATGTAGTCAAGGCAGCTAGACCTCAAACCATAGAAGAAGCAGTAGAACTAGCCAACACCTTGACAGATGAGTTAGTCCATACACGAGAAGATGATCAAAGGAGGAACCTAACCTAGAAGCTTACTCAAGTATTGCAAAAGGAAGCATTCAGGAAGATGCTCCATATACTGTAACTTTTGCAAAATATCTGGACACAAGGAGGAAGACTGCAGAAAGAAGCCTAACAACAGAATATGCTACAACTGCGGAGAACAAGGTCATATCAAGCCTAACTGTCCAAAATTAGCTCCGGCTACAAACTCCAAGAATACTAAAAATGCTAGAGCATTTGTTCTAACTGCAGAAGAAGCAAAGATGATCCCGGATGTGATCACTGGTACGTTTTTAGTTAATGATGTTTTTGGTAAAGTATTATTTAACTCTGGTGCAAACCAAAGTTTTATTAATACTTCATTTTGCAAACTTCTTAATCAATCATTAACTAAACTCCCACAAGAATGTCCAGTAGAGACAGCAAATGGGGAAACCGTTAGGATTTCTGAGATCTTGCAGGGAGCAAGAATAGAAATTTTAAATCAGAAATTTATTGCAAACCTTTATCCAATGAATCTGGCAGGATTTGATGTCGTTTTAGGAATGGATTGGTTAATAGCCAATAAAGCTAGTATTTTATGTGATCAAAAGTCAATCCAAGTAAATTCACCAAGGGGTGAAAAGATCACAATTAAAGGAAATAAGTTCTCTAAATCCACAAAATTCATCTCTGTGATGAAAACAACAAGTTATATAAGGAAAGGATCATTAGTGTATTTGATTTTTATAATCACTAACACTAAAGGAAAAGAATTAAAGGATATTACAGTAGTATCCCAGTTTTCAGATGTATTTCCAGAAGAATTACCAGGACAACCTCCAGACAAGGAAGTAGAATTCAAAATCACTTAATACCAGGAACCGCACCAATTGCCAAAGCACCTTACCGTTTGGAACCCGCGGAAATACAGGAACTGAAGAAACAATTAGATGAATTGTTGGAGAAGGGATTCATACAACCAAGCTCATCGCCATGGGGAGAACCAATATTATTCGTTAAAAAGAAGGACGGATCAATGCGTATGTGCATTGACTACCGTGAATTGAACAAAGTCACGATTAAGAATCGGTATCCATTACCAAGAATAGATGACCTGTTTGATCAATTGCAAGGAGCACAATTTTTCTCTAAAATCGACTTAAGGTCAGGATATCATCAATTAAAGGTACAGGAAGAGGACATTCCTAAGACCGCTTTCAGAACAAGGTATGGCCATTATGAATTTACTGTCATGCCATTTGGTTTAACCAATGCCCCAGCTGCATTCATGGACATGATGAACCGAATATGTAAGCCATATTTGGATAAATTCATAATTGTCTTTATAGATGATATTCTTATTTATTCCAAAAGCAAAGAGGAACATGCAGCCCATCTGCACGCACTTCTAAGTTTATTGAGAAAAGAGAAGCTTTATGCTAAGTTTTCGAAGTGTGAGTTTCGGTTAGAACAGGTACATTTCTTGGACATTTAGTCAATTATGAAGGAATTCATGTAGATCCCACCAAAATCGAGGCGATTACCAAGTGGAAAACCCCTCAGTCACCAACTTAGGTTAGAAGTTTCTTAGGATTAGCCGGTTATTATAGAAGATTCATTCGAGATTTTTCTAGAATAGCCATTCCCTTAACTAAATTAACCTGTAAATCCATTAAGTTTGAATGTGGACCAAAACAAGAAGAGACCTTCAGAATTCTTAAGCAAAGATTAACCCATGCACCCATACTAGCGTTACTAGAAGGAACTGAAGATTTTGTAATCTATTGTGACACTTCCAAGTTAGGTTATGGATGTGTGTTAATGCAACGTTAAAAGGTCATAGCTTACGCTTCTAGACAACTTAAGAATCATGAAGAGAATTACTCAACCCATGATCTAGAGTTAGGAGCTATAATTTTTGCTCTTAAAATTTGGAGACATTACCTTTACGGTAGTAAGGTTACCATATTCACCGACCATAAAAGTTTAAGGTATGTTTTTGGGCAAAAGGAGTTGAATATGAGACAAAGACGCTGGATGGAAATGCTTAGTGATTATGATTGTGATATCCAGTATCATGCAGGAAAAGCAAATGTAGTAGCAGATGCTTTAAGTCGGAAGTATCATGAAAAGCCAAAAAGAGTACGTTCTCTTAAGTTAAATCTGCAAGTAGATTTAAATAATCAGATTAGAAAGGCACAAAAATCAGTAATTGTTATGGGTCATTTTCTGAACGTACATATCTTGATCAATATTCTGCTTTTAATTGTTTATTTGTGACCAGGATACTGGACGGGGATATTGCTAACATCCTGGGCGATATCCTGAGGTTGATTGAATTAACCACGTGCAGGTTAAAGGCTGGGGGTTGCTAACGGTCAGATGGACTTCATCTCCTCAAGACTCGGGCGTGTTTGTTATGGGAGAGACGTTGAACCCGAAAGACTAGGTCTACAACGTTCGAGTGAGGAATATTCGCTGGATCCCGGTTATTTAGGATAGTTTGTTAAATTTGTTTTACTATAAATAGATGGGGACGGATCAGATTAAGGCATGCAACTTTCACACTTTCGAACACTTTCTCTCTAGCTCTCTGCAAACACTACACACAAACACTTGTATTCAAATCACATTGTAACACCTAGTTGATTCGCTCTACATCTTGCACTGTATCCTGAAGTTTAAAGCAATAAGAAGAACAAAGCAGCTGCGATTGTCAGCTCCCGAGGTTTTGTGCCGGCGATCTAGATTGATCAAGGGCTTTCCTCGTACATCACGTGTCAACCTTTACTTTTCTGCTCATTGTTTGATCACAGATACAGCTCTATATCTTGAGCCGTATCCTGAAACTGTTTTTATAACTAATTTGGTTAACACATTTTTCACACATAATTTTAGCACACTACCTCACTTAACTAATTTGATCACTAAATTTCTTCGGTAATTTTTGACCAAAACAATTTGGCGCCCACCGTGGGGCAAGTGGTGCTCTCTTTACTAAAAATCTTTGTGAAATCATTAATCGGTTTTCTGTTTTCGAAACTTTTTGCCACATTGTTTACAATGGCTCAAGATCAAACATGTGCTCCTCCACTATGTCTGCTGCAACCTCTGCTACTACCGGTTCGGTGCTTCCACCACCTCCTCCAAGGATGCCAGTTTCTTCACAACCTCAAGATGTTATCCCTACTCGGAGTGTTCAGGGATCTGCTCCCGTTTTAGCCTCTAATGATGAAATTCTAACTTTATTTGGAAGTGTGCAGGAACAAATGAGGCAGCAACAGGAAACTAACCAAATGCTGTTAAGAGAAATACAACTCCTAAAAGCTAGCTCGAGTAGACCTGCTGAAGAAACTGTCACTCCTATACAGCCCAGGGCTTTGAACTTCAGTTCCGCAGTTTACACTGAGGATAACAGGGGGAATATCGTCCCAAGCCATTCTCAGAATCATACCCCTGAGATACCCTCCTCGGTCAGGATGTCAACTGTGAGGAGTTCAGGATATGCTTCAGGATATGGCCAAAATCCTCAGACTGGTAATGTGTCAAATAATAATATTCTTGCTACTAACAACAATGGGTCTTTGCAGGATGCAGGTATGACGTCAACATTTACCAGGGAGCTCCAGAAATTGAAGGACATGATATCCAGTGTACCTGGAGTGGTCCAGCCAATTCCGGAAGTATCCCAAGACAGCCACAGGATATCCCGCTTTGCGTATCCTATCTGTGATGCTGAAATCCCAAAAAGATTCCAAACTCCCAACATGAAACTGTATGACGGGACTACGGATCCTGAGGAGCATATTGCCCAGTATAGGGAACGGATGGAAATCAATCCTATCCCTCCAGATCTCAAGGAAGCATGCTTATGCAAGGGATTCGGTTCTACCTTGACATGATCAGCCTTAAAATGGCTGTTAAACGTCCCTCCTCACTCAATTACTTCATTTGCTCATTTGGTTAATTTATTTAACAGTCAATTTTCTTGTAATCGGAGTTTTGAGAAACTAACCAGTGACCTTTACAGGATAACTCAAGGATCTCAGGAATCCTTGAGGGATTATGTGAACAAGTTCAGTCGAGAATCCTTGGGCATCCCACATCTTGATGTTGCAACAGCTGTGCAAGCTTTTAAGATGGGGTTACAAAAGGATTCTCAGTTTTATCAGGATCTTGTAATGAATCCCTGCAGGAATCTCGACGAAGCTCGTAACAGGGCTTTGAGATACATCCGTTTGGAAGATGACAAGAAGATGCAAGAGAGGATGAATTCTACCTCAACCTAGGAATCAACCAACAGGAAATTAGAATCCTCATATAAGCCATATCGCTCCAAGCCATATGGCAGAAATGATAATAAGAAAGTGAATGCTGTTGAAGACGAGGATCCTAAAGAATATCCTGACTTGTCTGAATACTGCTTTTCTGTTAATATACCTGAGTTAATGTATGCTATGCAGGGTTTAGGGGACAAAGCTAGGTGGCCTCGAAAGAACCAGCAGAAAGCTGATTGGAAGGATAAATCCAAATGGTGTGCCTTCCATGAAGACTTCGGACATATGACCGAGGATTGCATTGCTTTAAGGAAAGAAATAAGTTACCTGTTAAGCAAAGGGTATCTGAAGGATTTGCTGGGAAGAAAGAAGAATAAAGGGCAGGATCCCGAGAAGGATCCTGAACGAGCAGCATCACCCCCAGCAGATGCCAAGATAATTAACTTTATTTCAGGAGGATCCGACATTTGTGGGACTTCGTATTCGGCGGCCAAGAGACATGCAAAGGAAGCTAAGAGTGAAAGGGGAGAGAAACCAGTCAGAATGACTACCCTTACAACTGATAAAGTGATCATTTTCGATAGTGATGACAGGGATACTGTTCAGGATCCTCACCATGATGCTTTGGTAATAACATTATATGTGGCTAACCATTTTGTACGCAGGATATTGGTGGACAATGGTAGTTCTGTCAATATAATTCAGCTGGAAACATTGAAAAGGATGAATGTATCTCCGATGGACATTACTTCGAAGTCCACTGTGCTCGTTGGTTTCAGTGGTGAATCTAGAAATACTGTAGGAGAGATAAAGTTACCAGTATATGTTGAAGGGGTCAACTCGATACAACGCTTTTGTGTAATGGACTTCTTATCCTGCTATAACATCATACTGGGCAGGCCGTGGATCCATGACATGAAGGCTGTGCCTTCGACTTATCACCAATGCATCAAGATTCCAACCCCTTGGGGGGTCGTCAAAGTTGATAGTGATCAGCAGGAGGCGAAGGAATGCTACTCATCCTCAATGAAATCCTCAACCAAACCTAATCCAGCATAGCAATTAAAGATGCGGGCCCGGGATATTGTGGAGGCTTCGGAGCAGGATATGAAGAAAGTTATCCTGGATCAGGATAATCCTGATATCTCGGTGCTCGTAGGAACCAATATCCCTCAGGATATTGAAGAACAATTAACTAACTTTTTGAAATGCAGGATGTCAACGTTTGCATGGAAGCATGAGGATATGACAGGTATATCCAAAGACATTATTACTCACAAGCTTAGAATTGACAAGTCATTCAAGCCTGTTCAGCAAAAAAGAAGGAAGTTTGCTCCTGAGCGAAATATAATCATCCAAGAGGAAGTTGAAAGATTGTTAAAGTCCAAAATGATCAGAGAAGTCAAGTTTCCAAGATGGTTGGCAAATGTGGTCGTAGTACAGAAGAAAAATGGGAAATGGAGAGTCTGTGTAGATTACACAGACTTGAATAAGGCTTGTCCTAAAGATCCGTTCCCCCTTCCTCATATCGATGCAATGGTGGATGCTACTGCTGGGCATGAGATGTTAACGTTTATGGACGCATCCTCAGGATTTCAGCAGATTCAAATGGAGCCTTCGGACCAGGAGGATACTGCTTTCATGACACCAACAGGTATTTATTGCTATACTGCTATGCATTTCGGTTTGAAAAATGCAGGTGCAACATATCAGAGATTGGTGAATATGATGTTCAAAGATAAGCTGGGGGACACCATGGAGGTATATATTGACGATATGGTAGTAAAATCTAGAAAGGCTGAGGATCACCTCAAGGATATCAAGGGAGCATTTGATATCCTGGATCAATACAACATGAAGCTAAATCCTGCTAAGTGCCATTTCGGAGTGGGGGCAGGAAAGTTTTTAGGATATATGGTGACCAAAAGAGGAATAGAGGCAAGTCCGGAGCAGATTAAAGCCATCCTGGATATCAAATCACCTTCAAATATGAAGGATGTTCAACGACTAACAGGCCGAGTAGCAGCGTTGAACAGATTTATTTCAAGATCCTCGGAAAAGTGCAAGGAATTTTATGATATCCTCAAAAAGAACAAGAAGTTCGAATGGGGAGCAAAGCATGAAGCAGCCTTGCAGGATTTGAAGCGATATCTCTCAACTGCACCTCTATTGATGAAGCCTGAGAATGGTGAACCACTATCCCTATACCTCGCTGTATCAGGGAATGCTGTAAGTGTTGTTCTTATAAAGGATCATGAAGGTCAGCAATATCCTGTCTATTATGTTAGTAAAAGTTTGTTAGATGCTGAAACTAGATATTCTCATTTAGAAAAATTGATACTAGCATTAGTTATGGCATCAACGAAGCTTAGACATTACTTTGAGACACATAGAATTCATGTTAAAACAAATTATCCTGTCAAAAATGTGCTTAGGAAACCAGAAATGTCAGGCAGGATGGCTAAGTGGTCAGTAAAGTTAAGTGCTTATGATTTAGTATATGAACCTAGAAATGCCATAAAGTCTCAAGCTTTAGCTGACTTTGTGGCTGATTTCAGTAGTGACATTCAGGATGAGGTAGACCTAGAAGTCCAACAGTTAGGAGAATCCTCAGGATCCTGGACGTTATATACTGATGGTGCATCTAATGTAAGAGGAGTAGGACTAGGTATACTACTAAAATCGCCACAGGGGGACATATTACCCCAGGCTATTAGATGTGAATTTCCTGCTACTAATAATGAAGCAGAGTATGAGGCTTTAATTGCAGGATTAGAGTTGGCTAGGAATATGAGTATCAAGAATTTGCAAGTGTATGTTGACTCCTTGTTAATCACTAACCATTTTAATGGATCCTATGTAGTTAAGGGTGAGAAATTAATCGAATACCTCGATATTCTCAAAAAATTAGCAGGATATTTCAATGTTTTTACACTTGACCAGGTACCAAGGGAAGATAATGCTGAAGCAGATGCATTAGCAAATCTAGGATCATCGATCAGGATACCAGAAGGGACCCAAATACCAATATTACATGTATTATATCCTGCGACGAATCCTCAGGATAAAGAAGTAGCGGGTATTCAGGATCCTGGAGCAGAGTATCCTGAAAAGGATCCTAAATCCTGGACGGCTCCAATCGTGAGATATCTCAAGGAAGGACACATCCCCGGAAATGAAAATCCTAAGGCATTTAGGATGAAGGTATCACAATTCACTATTATAAATAATGTTTTATACAAGAAATCTCTTGCAGGACCGTATTTGAGGTGCTTGGAGGATCCTGAAGCAAAAGAAGTACTTCAAGATATACATGAAGGGGATTGTGGTAACCATACTGGGGGCAGATCATTATTCTCAAAAGTATTAAGGACAGGATATTATTGGCCGACAATGAGGAAAGATGCCACAGAATATGTTCAAAGATGTGATGCATGTCAAAGACATAGTAACATACTGCATCAGCCTGCTGAACCATTATATCCTATTGTTTCCCCTTGGCCATTTATGAAGTGGGGGATGGATATAATGGGAAAGCTTCCAAAGGCTCCAGGAGGGAAGGTTTTTATGTTGGCAATGACAGATTATTTCTCCAAATGGGTTGAAGCCGAGGCATTTGTCCAAGTCAGGGATCAAGAAGTGGTATCCTTCATAAAGAGAAATATCCTGACCAGATTCGGAGTACCAGCCAAGATAATCTGTGACAATGGTTCTCAGTTTATAAGTAAGAGGACTACTGACTTTTGCAAGAGTTGGGAATCAAAATGATTACGTCTACTCCTGTACATCCTCAAGCAAATGGACAAGCTGAATCTTCAAACAAGATAATTGTCAACAACTTGAAGAAAAGATTAGGGGCCAAGAAAGGGAGATGGGCAGAAGAATTACCCTTTGTTTTGTGGGCTGATAGAACGACGGTAAAAAATGCAACTGGTCAAACCCCGTTTTCCTTAGTATTTGGAGCAGAAGCAGTGATCCCGATAGAAATGGTGATACCCACAGCAAGATCCAACCTCCGGAATCCTGAGCAGAATCCTGAAGTCCTATGCCAGGAGCTGGATACTATTGATGAGACAAGAGATGCAGCACGGCTGAGAATGGCGGCATATCAACAAAGGAAATCCAGAACATACAACAAGAATATAAGGATTAGAAGGTTCAGAGTTGGAGATTGGGTGTTAAGAAAAGCTTTTCAGAATACTACCAATCCTGCTGATGGAAAACTGGCTCCGAAATGGGAAGGACCGTATGAGATTGAATCAGAATCAGGAAAAGGTGCATACCGACTCAAGGATATGTAGGGGGATATGCTACCAAGATCCTGGAATGCAATACACTTAAAGCTCTATTTCAAGTAAGAATAGAATTTAATTTCTATCTCAGAATGGTATGTATTCTATCTCTTTTAAATATATTTGTTTATTATCTTGAACCCAGTACTGACTTAAGCATCGGAGGGGTGTTAGCCAAGCTAACACCCACCTTAGTTTAAGGATGTTTTGCAGTATATGCTCCAGGATGCTCACTCAGGATACTTCGGAAGATTAGAGGATTGGCCCCCTCTCTCACGTATAAGGGATCCTGATCCCTTCACAGGTTTAAAGGTATTCACCTTTCTTCCGAATTGGGTTTAAACACCCCGCCTGGAGCGCAAGTTATTCGGGAATAGTTCAAGGTGGCGGGACCAGTCCATGTAAAAGTGGCTGACAATTTCGTTACTATTGGCTATATCCTGAATCCTAAAGGTATATGAGGATTGATCACCCTCTCTCACGAAAGGGTATTTTCATACTCTCTAAGGGTTAAAGGTTTTCACCTTTCTAAGCCTTGGAGTTTGTACACTCCCGCCTGTAGCGCACGAAAATTTGGGATTTCCCCCAGGATACGAGGGATTTATCTCCAGTACATTTTTGGGTTTTACCCCTGTAACACGAAAAATTGTCTATACAATTGGAATTGATGACCAAAAGATTTCTAAGTATTCGAAGACATTGTGCACAGGGGACATTCCTACTGAGGCAATTGTGTAAAGCTCAAAGGATAAAGCTCGGACCTAATACATTGAGTGTCTCAGACAGGGGACATCTTTATTGGAAGAGTTACAAGGGGATTGAAGTTTAAAAATAGGGTTATACCCTATTCCTGGTATGATCTTTCCTTTGTAAACGTTGTTTAAGTTTTTAACAGTACTATGTTTGGTAAAAGGTTAAACATCCTGATTATGATAAATTGTTGGAATATATTTTCGAAATACTTTTCAGAATATTTGATTAAGTTATTTGACGCTGGTACTGGTTTGAAACTTTGATCAAGCAAGAATTGTCAAAACAGGTTTTGGAAATTGGACTTTCTTTTATTCTTTGAAAAATTTTCTCTAAAGTTGATTGAATTTTTGGAAGTTTTATTTAATAAAAGTTTTCATAATATATCACTGAGTATATTTTGCAAAGCTAAAATCTACGTTAAGGAATGCATGACAGAAATTAAAAGGCAACAACAAATAAGTCAAGAGATAGTTATATTATTAACAAGTCAAAAGTTGTGCTTTTGGTTTCACCTCAAACCAAGGCCCATCCGCCAAAAGCACGTTTAGTTTTTACCATACCTACATAACAGTTGAAGGTTTTATCTCAAAACGAAACCTGTCCACCTTCAACCGTTACGATATTCAAAACGGATTATACTAACTGATGACCAAGGGCTTCATCCTAAAACCTAGGACCCATCCACCTTTGGTCATCATATTGTTCTAATGCAGGAAATATAAATTGTTCAAAGACAGGAAATGTAAATTGTTCTACAGACCATAGCCATGAAATTTTAAAAAGTGGGCTCCGGCCTCAGCACATATATCCATCATCGCCCACGTCGCTGCATTTAAGGGTCAGCTCCCTCCTTCATCGTGACATCTCCACCAGTATCCTTTCCAACATTCTTCTCAGCATCATCAGCAGCATCCTTTCCATCGGCATTTTCTCCAGAATCACCACCGGCATCCTTTGAGGCACCAGCATCATCCACCTTCTCGGTTACCTTGGTGGGCTCCTCTGCGACAGGTTTTGAAGGGGGCTCCACCGGATTGCCGCCAAGATCTTTCAATTTCATCTCCCAGGCTTTGATGTTCCATAAGGGGCATTCAACGCCCAAAGCCCTAGCTTCGTAAGCAATTTTCAGTCTGGCCTGGAGGAGGGAGATGATGACTGAATTCTTAAGGCTCTCCCGGTATGAAGCCATATCTTGTTCATGTTGAACCTGGACCGCGTCAGACTTAGCTTGGGCCTCTTGGGTGATCTTTTGGATGGCAGCTTGGTGATCTTGGGTCATGGCCTTATACTTAGCTTCATAGTGTTCAGATTTGGCGGTGGCGATTGCTGCTTGATCCTTGATGGTAGTTTCAGCCTTCTTTAGTTTGCTTTCTAGCATGACGTTTAAACCACATGTGTCCTCATAGAGGAATACCAGGCGTTCAAGGCCCTGCAAGGTAAAGAAACAGGCGTTATTCTAAATGAACATTTCTACTTAGCATATGGTGCAGGATACAGGTCAGGATACTAACCTGGTTAAGGAAGCCGATCATAAATTTGCTGGATTCAGTAAACCCGTGGTTCTCAAATGGGAACTCGTGGAGTGTATCGGGAGGATCAATTTCTTTTCTCTTTCGGGAACTGGAGGCCCGGGTACGGGATGCCGGAGGAGCTTTAGGAGCACTGGTGGTTTTCGAGCTGATAGGCTTCGGTGTGACGGATGACTTTGGATTGGATTCTTGCTTGGCAGGTGCGAGGCTAGAGTAGCTGTCCAACTCGTCGAGTTGGAAGCCTTCGAGGTTAATAACTGGCACTGCACAAGGGAAGATGTTTTAGACTTGTTATATCTCTATACAATAAAATAAAATAAAAATATAATAATTTCTGAAAATATGCTTACCAGACATGTTGGAACTTGATCTTTGACTTGAGCTTGTGAGTAGCAGGTTAAAGGTTCTTTCACCCTCTGGAAGCTTGTAGATCTCTTTTATTCTTCCTTCTGATTCAGCACTAGGGGGAGCTAGTTCCTTGAAGTTTGCTGCAAGAAAGGAAATAGATACATCAGGATATTGGTTCAGGATGGAGGTTTGGGATATGATTGGGGATATTCCTAAAACCCTAAGTCCTACCAGAAGTCAACCATCTTTTAGGGAGGTCAAAACCCTTATCAATGGAGTCTCTTTTCACAAAGAAGAGTTTTCTTGTCCACTTATCCTCGTTCTTGGTAGCTTTGAGGATGAGAGGATCTTTGGAAATAGAGAATAGAAGGAATCGGCTGGAACCATGAGATCTTAAACGATAAGCCTTCGGCAAATCTTCGATGCACAGGTCAGGCATATGGCGAGCCTTAATTCCTTCCAAGGTGACTAATATACGCCAAACCATGGGCAAAGCTAAGGCCAGTAAGTTCAAAGAAACGAGAAATAAAAGGTGAAAACGGGTATTGAAGTCCTATGGAGAAAGGGTAGGCAAAAAAGCAGACCCATTCGTCGGAACAAAAATCCGATCGGACCTCTCGGTCGAATGGACGGAAGATTGTCCCGGCGGGAAAGGCACCGGAAGCTCGTAGGGCTGCGATGTCGGAATTATCGAAAGAACACACCTCCTTTTAAGGTTTCTGAAGCAAATTTTGTTTGTGGAAGGGGGAAACAGAATCCGCCATTTGCGATCTAGTACGGGTCGCCATGGAGGATCACAATCGGAGAACAAGAGATGTAAACAAGGAAAATAGAAAAGAGAGAGAAAGAAGTACCTGATATTCGGTTGAAGATAAGGATAATCATAATGAGACGACCCTCGGTTATTATAGGCTAAATGTAGGGGGTAAAGAGTAAATAGTAAATAGCGCCTTGGAAGTTGCACATTGTCATTTCAAGGGTCTCATCATATTGATTGCCTTAATTGATGAGATGAAACTTTTAAAATATATCCGTTGGATTGGTATACCAACCGATATATTTGGGGACAATTGTTATGGGTCATTTTCTGAACGTACATATCTTGATCAATATCCTGCTTTTAATTGTTTATTTGTGACCAGGATACTGGACGGGGATATTGCTAACATCCTGGGCGATATCCTGAGGTTGATTGAATTAACCACGTGCAGGTTAAAGGCTGGGGTTTGCTAACGGTCAGATGGACTTCATCTCCTCAAGACTCGGGCGTGTTTGTTATGGGAGAGACGTTGAACCCGAAAGACTAGGTCTACAACGTTCGAGTGAGGAATATTCGCTGGATCCCGGTTATTTAGGATAGTTTGTTAAATTTGTTTTACTATAAATAGATGGGGGCGGATCAGATTAAGGCATGCAACTTTCACACTTTCGAACACTTTCTCTCTAGCTCTCTGCAAACACTACACACAAACACTTGTATTCAAATCACATTGTAACACCTAGTTGATTCGCTTTACATCCTGCACTGTATCCTGAAGTTTAAAGCAATAAGAAGAACAAGGCAGCTGCGATTGTCAGCTCCCGAGGTTTTGTGCCGGCGATCTAGATTGATCAAGGTCTTTCCTCGTACATCACGTGTCAACCTTTACTTTTCTGCTCATTGTTTGATCACAGATACAGCTCTATATCTTGAGCCGTATCCTGAAACTGTTTTTATAACTAATTTGGTTAACACATTTTTCACACATAATTTTAACACACTACCTCACTTAACTAATTTGATCACTAAATTGCTTCGGTAATTTTTGACCAAAACAGTAATCAAGGATGATACTGAAAAGTTAAAAGGAATGATTAAGGAATTAGAACAAGGAACAGATGGAATTTGGAGATTCCATAAGAAAAGAATGTGGATACCTAAATTAGGAAACCTACGCCACCATATATTAGAAGAAGCTCATAAGTCTAAGTATACGACGCATCCTGGAAATGATAAGATGTATCAGGACTTAAGAAAGAATTTCTGGTGGATAAGAATGAAAAAGGATATAGCAGCATATGTTGCAAAGTGTTTAACTCGCTCACAAGTTAAAGCTGAACATCAGAAACCCTCAGGTTTATTGCAACAGTTAGAAATGCCTGTATGGAAATGGGAATTGATAACAATGGATTTTGTTACCAAATTACCCAAAACAAGAAAAGGTAATGATACAATCTGGGTGATTGTAGACAGACTAACCAAGTCAGCTCATTTCCTACCAATGAAAGAAACGTTCAGTATGGAACAGTTAGCTAAATTATATGTAAATGAAATAGTTTCATTACATAGAATTCCTCTATCAAGTGTTTCTGACAAAGATAGTCGTTTTACCTCTCATTTTTGGACAAGTTTCCAAAAAGCAATGGGAACCAAGTTGAATCTAAGCACCGCTTATCATCCCCAAACGGATGGACAAAGCGAAAGGACAATTCAGACACTAGAAGACATGCTTAGAGCCTGTGTAATTGATTTCGGAGGTAATTGGAACGATCACTTACCATTGATAGAATTTTCTTACAATAACAGTTATCACACAAGTATCAATGATGCACCATTCGAAACACTTTATGGACGAAAGTGCCGAACGCCAGTCTGTTGGGCAGAAATCGGAGAAAAGCAACTATCTGGACCTGAGATAGTACAAGAAACAATAGACAAAATCACTCAAGTGAAGGAACGACTGAAAGCAGCACGAGATAGACAAAAGAGTTATGCAGATAACAGACGAAAGCCATTGGAATTTCAAGTAGGAGATAAAGTGTTATTGAAAGTCTCTCCTTGGAAAGGAGTGGTAAGATTCATCAAAAGGGGAAAGCTAAGCCCCAGGTATGTTGGACCTTTTAAAATTATTAGAAGAATAGGACCAGTAGCCTATCAGCTACAACTGCCAGAGGAAATGGCAGGAATACATGATATATTTCATGTATCTAATCTCAAGAAATGCTTAGCTGATAAATCGCTAGTAGTACCTCTTAAGGATATAGAGGTAAATGAACAGTTAAAGTTTGTAGAGAAGCCTCTACAAATTGAAGACAGGAAAGTTAAGAATCTCAAGCACAAAAGACTAGTTCTAGTCAAAGTGAAGTGGGACTCCAGAAGAGGACCAGAATACACATGGGAACTTGAATCAGAAATGCAAAGTAAATACCCACACCTGTTCCAGTAGACCTCGAGGACGAGCTCTAAAACAAGGTGGGGAGGATATAACAACCCTCTAAAATATTTTGACACCCTAATATATATATTAAAATATTCCCATATGTCTTAAATTATACCCCGTATGTGAAAAACGAGCCCAAAATACGATATAACATTTAAAATTAATTAAAAAAAAAGTTTATAGGTCGCTCGCGGGCTGCGTAGATCCTTTAAAGATCTTACGCGGGACGCGACAGCTCCAAACTCAGGCGATACCCGGTGCTGCCACGTGTCAATATCGTGGCGGGTCTAGTGGTGATGACCAATCAGGGCTAAGCCCTACACCCCTACTACGCGGGCCGCGTAGCCTTTAGTCTCACCTTACGCGGGTGCGTGAAACCCAAAATCAGGCCCTATATAAGAAGGGCATCGGGCCTTCAGTCAGTTCGTTCATTTCTTTTCTTTCTTAACGAATTTCTGAGAAGTAGGCATAATACTCGGGTATTATATCCCCCTAATTAACGAAGTTCTGCCCCGATGTAAGTATTATAACCCCGGTTACGTATTAGATACGCTGCCCGATCGATCCAGGGTTCCGTAACTGTTGTCAGGGTTCTGCCCGACGTAGTCGTTGGAATGCCGTATCGGGGAGGGTATAACTAATGTAAATATAAAGGGTTATTATACTAACGCGTGTGCATTGTGTAAATTATAGATAATCTCCAGGAAACCATAGAAGAAACCTAAGTCAGCAATGTGAGTAATCTCCTTTTTTGTAAATTGTTTTTACAAAACCTTAAATATTTTGCAATGTGATTAAGCAGTGATTGAGTCTTTATAGTTCTTCAATTACTGCCGGTATGTTGGGGTTTTGTATACAAAATGTGGAACACGTTACCATTGGACAACGAGTTAGCCAATGTGTAATATGACCCACCAGTAAGGATTGACAATACTGAATGAGTAATTGTGTAGAAATAAACAATGTGATTGCTCTCAATACTGTTAATGGATGAAACTCTTCTTGATTAAACTGGGATTCACTCGCCAGTATTTCTCACTGACAAATGTTTTTAAAACGCGTTTCAGGTAACAAAATGTAAAAGCCAAATTAGAAGAAAACCAACTGGAGAGCACTGACGGCTTGGAAAAATGTGGCTATAAAAGTTACCTAAAAGACGATGTTTTAAATAAAATAGGGTGTATCCCTATAAAGATGTTGTAATAAGAAACTTGGGTTTTACCCATGTAATTATTAATATAAAATATGGTGGTTTTACTCTGATAAATATTTCATAACTACGGTCCTGATGAAATTTCCACTGCCAAATTGATAAATAATGATACCACCAAAACTGGTCTCGCGGCCGCCCGTTCCCGGGACAGATAGGGAGCGGGGGTTGCGACAAAAGTGATTGATTAAAATGTAAAACATATAAATGTAAGGGGTTAAGAGTAAATAAATTAAAAATAAAAAAGAAAGAAAAAAAACAAAAAACATATGAGCACAACCACTTATTTCTACAAATGTTAGTTTGTATGTGCTTAAAAGTGATTTATGGTAAAAGCAAAACAAATTAAAGATAAAAGAACAAGAATATGAGTACAACTCATCAAACTTATGGTACAATCATTGATTCCAACATATGTTACAAATTGATATTATATTATATAAATACTACCTTTCATCCGAATTAAAAAAATTGAAATACATGCCTTCTCTTCTTAACGGGAATGATATAAATGCTTAGATATGTCAACATGCGTGAAGTAATATATTCATATGTACTTTGATTTTTTATTCCTTTTGTTGTTTTCTCATATTTTTAACTTTTTATTTGATTATTTAATCAACAAGTATTGAAATATCAAATTTATTATTTTCTTTTTTATCATGTAACAAAAAGTTATGTCAATCTATTTTGATCCTATAATCCCCGTGCGAATCATCAGATCAGTTCGGCATGTTGATTTAATCACCAACATATTAAAAAATAAAGGATATGTTGGTTCAAACAAAAAACCACGACGGTTCATAAATAAACTAACATGCACGCTTGATTATTATTTAAAATAGTAAAATAACCTTATATGTTTTATTTTTCTATATGATTCATTAAAAATATATATATAACCGAACGGTTGATTAAGCAGGGCCGGCTCTGGGCCCGGCAAACCCGTGCAGACGCCCGATGTCCAAAATTTCAAAAGGCCCAAAAAGTCTTTATAAGCTTGTATATATTTTTTAAATTATATATTTAGTATATTCATCCGTTTATTATGGAAAAAAAATATTGGTGCTGTAGTGGCAAAAACCATCTCAAAATAATTTAAAGGTCTCAAGTTCGAGTCTTTGCTACATTACTAAGTTTTTATTTTTGTAATTCATTTACCCTTAACCATAATTTGGGCCTAATTTTTTTCGTCGCCCGAGGCCTAAGTTTTTTCAAGAGTTTTCAGAGACGGCTCTGTGATTAAGTACACACAAAAGTGATTTGAAAGAAAGGATATGTTTATTCTTTGTCGGCATTGTCAACCCATAATGAAATTGTTGCGGAAAAAAAATACATTGACCAAGGTTTGTAAGCATTGCCAACCCATAATCAAAGATGGTACGTTCCACACTTACACTGCCATATTTAACTAGATTGCTGCCCTAGGTCGCGCGTTGCAGCGGCGACGTCTTAGTTCTTTATAGTTGCCGGCACGTTATTTGATCGTTAATTATATGAAAACGCGTGTTTCGACATATCCGATCTAACTCAATGTAACCTATATAAGCATTGTGGTTACAAAAGAAACGGAATCGAACCCGGGGTGGTTTGTTTAGTGAGGGTTCCACTATATCACCCTTACTTTTGTATCAAGACCTAGCGCCGTCAAAATGTACACTAACTCGAATTTATACCATCGAATGAAAACGTGTTAGATTTGACCCCGCTTGTTTCCGAGAACAATTTAAGTAAAGAACGTGAATTTATACCCACACATAATAATAAACATGAAAACATATTATATTTTACTCGACTTGTTTCGAAATTTTTTTTATCAAAACGTGAATTTATAACGACATGTACATAATAATAACCATATTATAAAATAGGTTTATGGAGAAAACATGAAAAAAAAAATAAGAGAAAAAATAAATAAGAGAAAAGAAAAAGGGGGAGACCACGAAAAAAAATAATAGAAAAAGAAAAAGCATGACACTTGCTATTAAATGAAAAAAAAAACTTGACACTTACTATTAAATGAAAAAAAAAACTTCAAAAGGGTGCAATTGAGGGGAATCGAACCAGAGCCATGAGGTTAGATTACCAAAGCCTCTTCGAATTCATCCAACCTTTATTTAGTCACTAAACTTGTAGCAGAGTAATATATATCAAAGAATAGGCCGGTGGCTTTTGATGTGACAGCCACCGACATTTCTTTTTAAGTTATATAATAATAAGCTGAAAATTATATATACAAAAGTCAACCATTTACATTTAAACATCATATAAAGTATATGTGTGTGTATAGAACGAGAGAGGGAGACAGAGGGAGGGGTGGGGTGGGAGCGCCACCACCACCACTATCTAACCCCCATCGCGACAACACCACCAATTGAACGTCGCCATCACATGTAGCAGTTGCGAAAGTGACGAACAAAATCATTAGTGTGCATTTGAGTTAAATTTTCAAAGTTAACCTCTAAGATCCAAGAAATTACAACTTACACCCTATAGTTTGTTCATAATTATATTCAACCCTAAAGTTTTATAAAAGAATATAACCAATTAAACTAATACAAATATTAGTATCATTAGAATTATTTTTATTGGAGAAGAAGTTCGGCATATAACGAAAATCAATTAATCGACTTTTACAAAGTAATATACTCATTTAAGATCGGACAAATTTAATTCAATATTTATAATCAAAATTCTGAAGACTTTCATTATCAACATCCTGTTGCAACTCGCGGGCACTACTACAGAAATAGGCATTTGCTACGGCCAAATCTATAGCTAATCCATAGCAAACACCCATTTTGCTACGGATTTGCTACGCATTTGGTCCGTAGCTACAAGTCTCGTCGCTAATTTATTTGCTACAAACTTTAGCTACGGAAATTATGTTTGCGACGACCTTAGCTACAAAAAATGACGTCGCTATTTTTACCACGGATTTGCTACGAAAAAGATTGCTACGGAATCTCGCTACGGATACTTTTAGCTACGGAGTAGTTATTGCTATGAATGTTGGCTACGAAAAATTTGCTACAAATTTTTAGCTACCGAATATTGCTACAGAGTTTTAGCTACCGAATTTTACTACAAATTTTTAGCAACGGAGTTTCTGCTACGCTTTGGCTACATATGTTACTACGGTCTACTTACGAAAATTTGCTACCAATTTTGTATGATTTTTGCTACAAAGCTAGCTATAGATTTTGGCATGTTGTTGCTACGGATTCTATAAAGTTTTTGCTATGGATTATATCCAGAAATTCTTCTAAAAAATATTTTTTTATATTACTTTCTATTTTTATAAACACTATACTCACATTTCGATAATATAAAGTATCACACCAAAGAGAAATATTTATCGAAAAAAGAACAAAATATCCAACATATTGAAATATAACCCAATAAATAATGAAAATTCTTCAAAATAATACAATAAACTTCAACATATCAATTGTGACAACAATTGAAGTCTTCCATTCGTATAACCTCGCAATCTCTTCAATTTTCTCCATCATAATATATTTCTCTATTATATCCCATTCCAACTTCGCTATTTGATCCTTCAACGGCTGCACCTATAATTAAAAAAAAAAACAAAAACTGCACTTAACAACACATTGATTCCAAACGGCCTTGCATTTAATTTATTTTTTTCAGCAAACATTTAAAGAATACCTCTTTATTATGTTTTGGATTTGTTGTAGTCACTTCAACTTATTCTATTCTAAATGAGATCCACAACCCATGTTTGCCTTCACATGCAAGTATGAACTTGCAGTATCATCTCTTAAAAATGAGGATTCAAAGGATGCACATCTCTATAAATATATAGCTCAATTAGAAAACGAGTGTGTGTGAGTCTGAGAGTTGATCAAAGCGAAAAGTTGAAACTTTTAGAGTAAAAAATCACCAAATGAGATTGTCAACATAACTCAGAAAAAAATAGCCCCTTCTATAAATTTCATAGCATCTTATCAATGAAATATTAATCAATTTATAGAAGAAAACCAATTCCTTCTTAAGGCTTCACTCATTGAGTCTGCAAAATGTTTATAGAATATAATGTTAATGTAACGCCCCAAAAAATCTGAATGTTAATAATTGTCGTATGTTCTTATGTGACACGTCATGAAATAAATAACTAGGCTATTTAACCTAGTTAAGGGTATGGTCAAAAGTATTAAATGATGAAGGTAGTGTCAGTTATGTTTTAAAGGTAAACCCGAGGGGCTAAAGTGGAACAAATGAAAGTAAGTTATAAAATAACTTGACACACACATACGTGTGTTCTGGAAAGATCGAGCAGGGGCTCTCAAGAGCCCCAAAACCCTAGTTCTTCAAAAGCTTCAATTTGAAGAATGAATCAAGGCCCAAATCCATAACCGAGCATGGATTAATGATCACCAACACGAGAGGATCATAAGGTATGTTTTAAATCTAAGATTGGTGATCATGGGTGAAGTGGGTTATGTTCTAATCCGTGAGTTAATATGAAATTGATCATGTACAAGGGTTAGAATCCTCGTATAGAACATGGGTTATGTATGGTTTGCGTTAATTTGATGATTAGGTGAAACCCGTTAATTAGGGTGAAGAGGATGACTAGAATCACCTCCTATGTTCAAGTTTTGTTGAATGATTGATGTATTATGTGGGTATGATGAATTATTGTTAAATGAAAGTATAGGAATATGATGATGTTATGTTTAATGTTCATTTGGAATGATATATGATGATTAGTAGTAGGATTTGATGGGTTATGTATGAGTTTAGAAGATTTGTGCATGAAATAGTTGTACGTTATGTTTACAAGGTAGTACTCACATCAAGTGTGTGATGCAATGTATATAGTTTCGTCCGTATAGTCGATTATGATGTTACGGGTATATGTTGATAAGTCGATGGTTACATATGGTTAATAGTTGACTTTTGAAAGTCAACAAGATTAAGAAACATGATTTGACTCATTGTCGTAAAGGTAGGATTATAGGAAGTCGTTTGGTACATGTTATGTTAATATGTATTATTTGTAATTACATGATGAATTACGTGTGATGGAAAGGGTATGAAGTCGATTATATGTTTTAATGCTTGTTAGTAATGACTAAGGAAAGTTAAGTGTGAATTATGTGAATGATATGATGGTTACACGTACAAATGAGTATGCTAATAAGGGCGTGGTTTCGATGAAATGAAAGTATAGGAAACACGTCGAGACGGACTCAAGCTTGAGGTGTTAACGGGTCAAGAAGAGGCAAGGAATCGGATACGAGCACGGATGCATAAGGTAAGTGATTTCTGTAATCACTTCTTAGTTCGATTAAGTAATATGGTGTTTTAATTAACTAAACACGATGGTTGAAGACAAGTATGTGTTGTAGTCTTTTGTCGTAAAGTATGGGATTAAAGTTGACCAAAATGCCCTTGATGGGTATTTTGGGCAAACGATTTTAAAAAGTAGTTTAGAAGCAAGTTACTCGATTAGTGTAATGTTTTGGTTAAGTATGAAAGTGAGAAGTATGGTTTGCTTATGGATGAAGCCCATAAGTCTCGTTATTCTATTCATCCAGGCTCAGATAAGATGTATAAGGATCTTCGTATTCAGTATTGGTGGCCTGGTATGAAGAAAGACATTGCCTTATACGTATCAAAATGCCTTACTTGTCTTAAGGTTAAGGCTGAACATCAACGTCCTTCGGGTTTATTGGTACAACCAGAGATCCCAGTTTGGAAATGGGAAAACATTACTATGGATCTTGTTACCAAACTTCCACGCACAAAGAAAGGTCATGATGCCATCTGGGTAGTTGTTGATCGTCTTACAAAGTCAGCGAATTTCTTGCCAATCCGTGAGGATTTTCCTGCTGACAGACTGGCTCAAATCTATGTGGATGAAATTGTGGCTCGACATGGTGTCCCTTTGAACATCATTTCTGACAGAGATGCTCGTTTCACTTCTCATTTTTGGAGAACCATGCAATCTGCTATGGGGACCCAACTTAATCTGAGCACAGCTTATCATCCGCAAACGGATGGTCAATCTGAGAGAACAATCCAGACTCTGGAGGATATGCTTAGAGCTTGTGTGATCGATTTTGGTGGTAGTTGGGATTCACATCTTAAGTTGATTGAATTCTCCTACAACAACAGTTATCACACCAGCATCAAAATGGCTCCTTTCGAGGCTCTCTATGGTCGAAAATGTCGTTCACCAGTCTGCTGGAATGAGATCGGCGAGGCTCAACTTACTGGACCTGCCCTCATTTTAGAGACAACTGACAAGGTCAAGAAAGTTCGCGATAACCTTCAGACAGCTATGAGCCGTCAGAAGAGTTACGCGGATCCAAAACGCAAACCCTTGGAATTTCAAGTCGGTGATCGAGTATTACTTAAGGTCTCACCTTGGAAAGGTGTGATCAGATTTGGAAAGAAAGGAAAACTTGCACCTAGATACGTTGGACCATTCAAGATCGTCGAAAGAATCGGAAAGGTAGCCTACAGACTTGAGTTACCTCCTGAACTTGGAAATGTTCATCCAACTTTTCACGTGTCCAATCTCAAGAGGTGTTTAGCTGATGAGAACCTCCACGTACCGCTTGACGAAATTCGTGTTGGCAAAACACTGAAATTTGTTGAGAAACCAGTGGAAATCATGGAACGTGAAGTCAAGTGGCTTAAACGCAAGCGCATTCCTTTGGTCAAAGTTCGCTGGGAAGCAAAACGTGGACCCGAGTTTACTTGGGAACGCGAAGATCAAATGAAAGCGAAATATCCACATCTTTTCCCACGAGTTTCCTCTAAATAAATTTCGGGACGAAATTTCCACAAGTAGGGGAGACTGTAACATCCGTGCTTGTAATCATTGTGAACAGTTCTATTATCAATAAAACAATGTTATTTGATCCCAATGTTTGTTTGGTTGTGTTTTACATTTTTCATGTTTTGACTTTTATGTAATTTCAAACTCTACATCGCTTTCTGGAGAGTTATACGCAAACTGATGCGTAAACGTACTCAGTTTAACGCGAAAAATACTCCGGAACATCAACATATACTCAACATACCTTAAATAACCTTTACATAACTTAGAAATAAGTTTTAAAGGCTTTGGTATGGCAAAAACAAGTTAATTCGTTTACAGGGACTAAACTTGACAAACTGCAAAAGTATGCCAATTTGAACTGTAACGAACATTCCGGAACATGACCATAAGTTAAACATACCATAAATATCCTTTACATAGCTTAGAAATAGGCTTTGAGGGGTTCGGTATGCTAAAATAAACTTTTGGGTCATTCAGGGACTAAAAGTGTCAAAAAGTGCACAAGTTTGCACTTTCGCGCATAACTTACGTTCTGAATACATCCGGACATCCAAAAATTTAAGTAAGCATGACTATATTATGCTTTAGTGTTTGGCTTGCCAAAAAAATCCATTCGTCGCGTCATTTGGATCGTTTTTCGCGCTTATGCGCATTCCGCCGTAATTAAGCGAACATCGCGTTCGTACGACCAAACGAACCATCATCCGGCATATTTTTGAACATGTTTCATGTCCACAATGTTTAGGCATCATTTTAGGGCCTTAAAGTTGGCTTTACAGGCCTTAGAAGTGTCGGAAATAGCCTTAAACACGTGCAGGGACTGAAACTGTCATTTTTCAAACATGTTTCTGATCTGACATGCCCAGGCGGCCCGCATTAGATTAAGGGCATCCTGAAGCGGGCCGCGTGGCCCCTTCTGACCAGATTAAATGAATCAAACAGCAGATTGCAGCTGTTTAATCCTCCACCACACACTCACACTTGTCTAGTCAGCTGATAAGAACCAAATTTTAGTCACCACAACTTTCCAACACTTGTACGGATGCGATTAAGGCACGATATTCGACAAACGATCCTAACGGTTACCCGAAAACTATAAATACCCCATCACCCCATTGCAAAACTTACAAGAATTTTGATTTGAGAAACTCTAAGTTGAAACTATTGTTTCATACCTGAGATTTTTGAATCGAAATTAGCATTCGGGGACCCTTCGTAAGTATTCTTTCGTTCTTTTATTGCTTTTCGAGTCTTTCGAGTCTGAAAGTCAAACTTTGTTTGACTTTCTGCATTGACCAGTTTATGGTCAATGCGAAGTTCGTTTGAACTTCGCAACGTGAGTGTAATCACGTTGGTTATAGTCCCTTGGGACTATGCCTACTGATTACCACGTTGTCTAGGGTCGTAGGGTAAGCGATCTGATAAATCGCTTATACCTCGAACCCGACCCATTTGGTCGATCATTAGGATCCGACCAAACACATTAGGTGACCATAGTAGGTAGGGAATAACCTTCCGAGGTTATACCCTATGGTCACATCGTTTGAGTAGTTGTATGATAGGTAGTTTATATGCCTTAGGTAAATTACCAGAATACCCTTTTCATGTATAATTGGTAATTAAGCATATGTAACCTAAACCTTTGTCACATAACTGATTATGTAACATGTTTAGGCATATAACACTTGTCATAGGGCTAGTTAGGCAGTCCGAACGCGTTTCACGCGAACGACGCGTTAAAGTAGCATAAGCTACCTAAACGGGTCGTAATGGGTCACAAACAATTATGTTAGGTTTCATTTAGTATGTAGTCTTTGTTAAACCATATTAACCGAGTCTCCATACTCGTTTGGTTTACGAACCCTCATGCTACCCAATCTTCCGATTTAGGTCCGGTTTATTAACATAGTTACCTATATTAGGTGCCGTTTGATTCCGAGATCTCTAGCATTGCTTGGTGGTTATCTTAGGACTACTGAACAATCTCAAGTGAGTACATAGAACCCCTCTTTTACTGTTTTCCAAACTGTTTTGGGGTGAAACACATGTGCCTACTTGTTACTTTCATGCTTTCCTGTTTTCACATCATATACCGACTATGTTTGTTAGTACATTATAGTACATGATTTCATGACATTTCATGCTATGTATGTCCATTGTGTGCATACTTAGTACATTGTTTTACATTACATTTCTGCTATGTATGTTGACTGATAGCATGCTAGCACATTGATTTACAAGACTTTTCTGCTTTATATGTTAACTTAGCATACTTAGTACATTGTTTTCATATGACATGTATACAACTGCTATGACATTTGGTTTGCACAAACGGGTCTTTATAACGTTCATTAACATTTGCTACGCCGCTCGGTAGTAAGTGGTGGTACCATAGGACTTGACAAATCCCATTCCTGACATCCCGGGTTTGTTTGGATGTAAGGAATGACTGAATCCGAATACAATTCTTTTGATAACCTTGACTGAAAGGGTTATCCGACTGTCTCAAGGCTTGAATGTATGCGTTAACTTATCACATAAATGTTTGTATCAATGTATCATGCATCACTTTGCAAAATATAACTTTTTGATATATTCAAAATACTTTGTTTTGTACATTTTTACTTATGGTTTAAGTAGTCTTATTTTACTTACCATACATAACATTTGTTACACATTACTTGACTACTTTTGGACTATCAACATTTGACATGGTTTATACAAGGACTTCTGACTATTGGTTTAAACATAGACTTTATACATTGGTGGTTTGTTTAAGTGACTTAAGTAACGAGATGTGAGCAATATGATACAAGCATGGTGGATACGTCGCTGGTACTTCCTATATATAAGTGTTTGTATTATATTACATATCATAGCGTTATTTAAATCATTCATTTTGGACTTATACATTTTATACAAGTAACATGTTTTCACAAGACTTTGGGTTACAATACGGTTTATATTATACAACTCATTTTACATGGTTATTCATTTAACCATACATTATTCACTTATTTATACATATCATCTGAACTTATTGTTTTTCAAGCGATTTACAAAACAAATCAAATAACAAGGTTCATGACTAAACTTTTTCTTAAACTTAAGTCATGTTTCCTATTTTCACAAAACCTATGTATCTCACAGGCATTTTTATGCTGACGTACCTACTTTAACATGTGTTTTCAGGAGCTTTTCCATAGGATGATGATCATGACACTAGGGCGGACCTGTGCCTTAGAGACTAAAAACGATGATAGTCTTTGTTTAATTATGTTATAAACTCTGTATTTTCTGTGTTAAGACAATGTAACTCTTGTTTAATAAATAAAATACAACTTTGTTTGCCATGGATTTGAAACAATTAATTCTGTTACAACACTCCCCGACGTTTTCCGCCACGTCTTGTATGATATACGTGGTCGGGGTGTGACAGAAGAGTTGGTATCAGAGCCAATGGTTATAGGGAATTAGGTTATTAGTAATGCTTTGACCTAGACTATAACTTTTCTAGGACCCTAACACAAGTTATCTTGTGTTTAGATCTTAAAACATGTACATCACCTATCCTTAGGTGATTAGTAAAACAAGAATCAAATTTTTCCGAAACAATTTTTGAAAAACAATTAACTGTTTTTGGATGATTTATTACAAGGTTTTGAACCCTCTTTTGTAAGGTTTTGAACCCTTCCAGTTTAACTAAAATTTTTGGCCTTGTGCCTTCAAATTTTCAAAATCTCGTCAACGTTTTGGGTTTTAAATAATGTGAACACGTTCAAACTGGAAGAGTGAATGCCTGTATTCTGAGTTTTCTGTCTAGGCAAGCACTTCGTATACATCTCATCAGACGCGAGACCAGTTGTGCTTACCTGGGAATTCTTGGGATGAGTGTTCACTTATAGGCGAGCATGTCTTCGTAATACATTATTTTTTGATCCATTTACTTTGATTAGTCACTGTGAGTCGTTTGTTTGCTTGGTAATGCGGACGAATGACCACCATCTTTGCTTTTGTTGATTTTGTTTCATCTCATTCTCTTCATCCAATCATCTCACTCGTTCTTTTCATGTTTTCCTCTTTTAGAATGCCTCCTCGACGCGAGAACCAAATAGCGACTGCCGAACTGGCAGAAATCATTACGCAGCAGATGGCTGCTCAATTCCCAAATCTCTTTGCTCAATGGCAACAAGCCAACAACAACAACAATGGTCCGTGCAAATACAAGGATTTTAACTCGGCTAAACCACTCAAGTTTAGTGGTTCTGAAGGGGCGACTGGGCTTCTTCACTGGTTTGAGAGCATTGAGAATACTTTTCGCCACGTGCAGTGTCTGGAAAATCGCAAAGTCGAGTTTGCTTCGAGCGTATTTCAGAAGAGGGCTTTGACATGGTGGAACGGGGTTATGAGGGACCAAGGTGCAGAAGTTGCTCTCGCACAGACATGGGCTGAACTTAGAGCCCTTATGATGAGGGAATTCTGTCCTCGTCATGAGCAGCGAGCCTTGGAGAAAGAGTTTGATAATTTGAAGCAAGATAGTGGTGAGCACAGGGCATATACTGACAGGTTTGAGGAGTTGAGTCTGCTTTGCCTGACTATGGTTACCCCACTCGACAAGGCCATCGAAAGGTACATCGACGGCCTACCTGACTCAGTGCAGGACATCCTTACTGGTAGTGACCCTGCCACACTCCGTCAGGCGATCGAGTTATCAGCGACATTGACTGAGTCGCAGATTCGTAAGGGAAAGCTGCATAAGAAGGGTGACAAGGGTAAGAAGCAGGCATCTGATAAGGGGGATGGTAAGAAAGGTGAAAACAAGAAGGGAGAGAATTCGGGTTCCGCAAGAGAGTCTAGGAAGCGAAAGGCTTCCCAAAACTATGCTGTTACTGCACAGGCTCAAGCTGCACCAAATCAGCCTGCGCAACCACCTGCCAAGAAGCCTTATTTTGGCAATGCACCTTTGTGCAACAGGTGTAACGACCATCATCTACCACATCTCCAGTGTCGTCAGTGCACCAACTGCGGAAGATCTGGTCATCTTGCTGTCAACTGCCGCATTCCTGTTAACCAGAACCAGGCAGTTCAGAACCAAGCTCAACAAGTTGCTCAGCAACAAGGCCAAGCTGCACGACCTCATTTTCCTCCTGGTTCGTGCTACAATTGTGGGGATCTGACCCACTACAGGAACCGGTGCCCAAGGCTAGCCAACCAGAATCCGAATCAGGCTCCGGCTCGAGGCCGAGCCTTTAACATGAATGCCCAAGAGGCGCAGGCGGATGATAACGTGGTGAACGGTACGTTCTTTATTAATAATCAGCCTGCATCTGTTCTCTTTGATTCGGGTGCCGATAAGAGTTTTGTGTCTTTGTCTTTTGAGCAAATGCTTCGCGTGTCTAGAACGAAACTAGGTAAACCTTTGACAGTAGAAGTTGCTAGTGGTGAACCCATTGTTCTTGATTCTGTTCTTCGTAACTGCCAGTTGAACCTTAACGACCATCTTTTTCCGATTGACCTCGCGCCTATGCAACTTGGAAGCTTCGACGTTATAGTGGGTATGGATTGGTTATCCAAGCATCACGCAGAGATAATTTGTTCTGAGAAGATTGTTCGAGTGCCGCTTTCGACAGGCGAGATCCTGCAGGTTCAAGGTGAGAAACCGTCTGGTGGTCTCAAGCTCATGTCTTGTTTTAAAGCTCGGAAGTATCTGCGGAAGAACTATGTGGCTTTCTTAGCACATGTTACAGAAGATAAAGGCAAGGGTAAGACTATTTCAGATATTCCTGTTGTTCGGGATTATTCTGAAGTATTCCCTGAAGATTTACCTGGTCTACCTCCAGCACGCCAAGTCAAGTTTCGCATTGATCTCGTACCTGGTGCAAATCCTGTTGCCAGAGCTCCATATCGTCTTGCACCGTCTGAGATGCAAGAGTTGTCTAAGCAGCTTCAGGAACTCTCTGACAAAGGTTTTATCCGTCCAATCTTTTCACCCTGGGGTGCTCCCATTCTTTTTGTCAAGAAGAAGGATGGATCTTTTAGGATGTGTATCGATTATCGTGAGCTTAACAAGCTTACCATCAAGAATCGATATCCCCTACCGCGCATAGACGACCTCTTTGATCAGCTACAGGGTGCTTCTTATTTTTCGAAGATTGATCTACGTTCTGGGTATCATCAACTTCGGGTGCATGAAGAAGATATTCCCAAGACAGCGTTCCGTACTCGGTATGGGCACTATGAATTCACAGTCATGCCATTCGGTGTGACTAATGCTCCTGCTGTTTTCATGGACTTAATGAATAGGGTCTGCAAACCTTATTTGGATCAGTTCGTCATTGTTATTATTGACGACATCTTAATTTACTATAAGACGCGAGCTGATCACGAGCAACATCTTCGTCTTACTTTGGAACTCCTAAAGAAAGAGCAACTTTTCGCCAAATTCTCCAAGTGCGAATTTTGGCTTAAAGAAGTTCAATTTTTGGGGCATATTATCAACGAACAAGGTATTCATGTAGATCCCTCCAAGATCAGTGCGATCAAGGATTGGGATACGCCTACTACTCCTACTGAAGTTCGTTCTTTTCTTGGTCTAGCGGGTTATTACCGCCGCTTCATTGAGAACTTCTCAAAGATTGTAGTTCCTCTAACTGCTTTAACTCAGAAGAACAAGCCCTTTGATTGGGGATTCAAACAAGAGGAAGCTTTTCAACACTTGAAGCAGAAGCTTTGCGACGCGCCTGTTCTAACTTTGCCTGAGGGCAATGATGACTTCGTCGTTTATTGCGATGCATCTAAACTGGGTCTTGGCTGTGTTCTGATGCAAAGGAACAAAGTCATAGCTTATGCATCGAGACAGTTGAAGATACATGAGAAGAACTACACCACTCATGATCTTGAGTTGGGTGCAGTTGTTTTCGCTCTAAAGATCTGGAGACACTATTTGTACGGTACAAAATGTGTGGTTTTCACGGACCACAAAAGTCTTCAGCATATCTTCAACCAGAAAGAACTCAACATGAGGCAACGACGTTGGGTTGAGCTTTTAAACGACTATGACTGCAAAATTCGCTACCATCCTGGTAAGGCGAATGTCGTAGCTGATGCATTGAGTCGTAAGGAACGTACTAAGCTTCATTGTGTACGTGTCCAATCTGTTATTCAAGCTCGATCCGATATCCAAGCACGCATTTCTCAGGCTCAACAATCATGTGTTTCACAAGGTTTGATGGATAAGGAATTTCCCTATCACATAACACCTGCTCTGGAACTGAAGGACAATGGATCGTATTACTTCATGGACCGTTTGTGGGTCCCAAGTCAGGATGATCTTCGTACCTTGCTTATGGATGAAGCCCATAAGTCTCGTTATTCTATTCATCCGGGCTCAGATAAGATGTATAAGGATCTTCGTATTCAGTATTGGTGGCCTGGTATGAAGAAAGACATTGCCATATACGTATCAAAATGCCTTACTTGTCTTAAGGTTAAGGCTGAACATCAACGTCCTTCGGGTTTATTGGTACAACCAGAGATCCCAGTTTGGAAATGGGAATACATTACTATGGATCTTGTTACCAAACTTCCACGCACAAAGAAAGGTCATGATGCCATCTGGGTAGTTGTTGATCGTCTTACAAAGTCAGCGAATTTCTTGCCAATCCGTGAGGATTTTCCTGCTGACAGACTGGCTCAAATCTATGTGGATGAAATTGTGGCTCGACATGGTGTCCCTTTGAACATCATTTCTGACAGAGATGCTCGTTTCACTTCTCATTTTTGGAGAACCATGCAATCTGCTATGGGGACCCAACTTAATCTGAGCACAGCTTATCATCCGCAAACGGATGGTCAATCTGAGAGAACAATCCAGACTCTGGAGGATATGCTTAGAGCTTGTGTGATCGATTTTGGTGGTAGTTGGGATTCACATCTTAAGTTGATTGAATTCTCCTACAACAACAGTTATCACACCAGCATCAAAATGGCTCCTTTCGAGGCTCTCTATGGTCGAAAATGTCGTTCACCAGTCTGCTGGAATGAGATCGGCGAGGCTCAACTTACTGGACCTGCCCTCATTTTAGAGACAACTGACAAGGTCAAGAAAGTTCGCGATAACCTTCAGACAGCTATGAGCCGTCAGAAGAGTTACGCGGATCCAAAACGCAAACCCTTGGAATTTCAAGTCGGTGATCGAGTATTACTTAAGGTCTCACCTTGGAAAGGTGTGATCAGATTTGGAAAGAAAGGAAAACTTGCACCTAGATACGTTGGACCATTCAAGATCGTCGAAAGAATCGGAAAGGTAGCCTACAGACTTGAGTTACCTCCTGAACTTGGAAATGTTCATCCAACTTTTCACGTGTCCAATCTCAAGAGGTGTTTAGCTGATGAGAACCTCCACGTACCGCTTGACGAAATTCGTGTTGGCAAAACACTGAAATTTGTTGAGAAACCAGTGGAAATCATGGAACGTGAAGTCAAGTGGCTTAAACGCAAGCGCATTCCTTTGGTCAAAGTTCGCTGGGAAGCAAAACGTGGACCCGAGTTTACTTGGGAACGCGAAGATCAAATGAAAGCGAAATATCCACATCTTTTCCCACGAGTTTCCTCTAAATAAATTTCGGGACGAAATTTCCACAAGTAGGGGAGACTGTAACATCCGTGCTTGTAATCATTGTGAACAGTTCTATTATCAATAAAACAATGTTATTTGATCCCAATGTTTGTTTGGTTGTGTTTTACATTTTTCATGTTTTGACTTTTATGTAATTTCAAACTCTACATCGCTTTCTGGAGAGTTATACGCAAACTGATGAGTAAACGTACTCAGTTTAACGCGAAAAATACTCCGGAACATCAACATATACTCAACATACCTTAAATAACCTTTACATAACTTAGAAATAAGTTTTAAAGGCTTTGGTATGGCAAAAACAAGTTAATTCGTTTACAGGGACTAAACTTGACAAACTGCGAAAGTATGCCAATTTGAACTGTAACGAACATTCTGGAACATGACCATAAGTTAAACATACCATAAATATCCTTTACATAGCTTAGAAATAGGCTTTGAGGGGTTCGGTATGCTAAAATAAACTTTTGGGTCATTCAGGGACTAAAAGTGTCAAAAAGTGCACAAGTTTGCACTTTCGCGCATAACTTACGTTCTGAATACATCCGGACATCCAAAAATTTAAGTAAGCATGACTATATTATGCTTTAGTGTTTGGCTTGCCAAAAAAATCCATTCGTCGCGTCATTTGGATCGTTTTTCGCGCTTATGCGCATTCCGCCGTAATTAAGCGAACATCGCGTTCGTACGACCAAACGAACCATCATCCGGCATATTTTTGAACATGTTTCATGTCCACAATGTTTAGGCATCATTTTAGGGCCTTAAAGTTGGCTTTACAGGCCTTAGAAGTGTCGGAAATAGCCTTAAACACGTGCAGGGACTGAAACTGTCATTTTTCAAACATGTTTCTGATCTGACATGCCCAGGCGGCCCGCATTAGATTAAGGGCATCCTGAAGCGGGCCGCGTGGCCCCTTCTGACCAGATTAAATGAATCAAACAGCAGATTGCAGCTGTTTAATCCTCCACCACACACTCACACTTGTCTAGTCAGCTGATAAGAACCAAATTTTAGTCACCACAACTTTCCAACACTTGTACGGATGCGATTAAGGCACGATATTCGACAAACGATCCTAACGGTTACCCGAAAACTATAAATACCCCATCACCCCATTGCAAAACTTACAAGAATTTTGATTTGAGAAACTCTAAGTTGAAACTATTGTTTCATACCTGAGATTTTTGAATCGAAATTAGCATTCGGGGACCCTTCGTAAGTATTCTTTCGTTCTTTTATTGCTTTTCGAGTCTTTCGAGTCTGAAAGTCAAACTTTGTTTGACTTTCTGCATTGACCAGTTTATGGTCAATGCGAAGTTCGTTTGAACTTCGCAACGTGAGTGTAATCACGTTGGTTATAGTCCCTTGGGACTATGCCTACTGATTACCACGTTGTCTAGGGTCGTAGGGTAAGCGATCTGATAAATCGCTTATACCTCGAACCCGACCCATTTGGTCGATCATTAGGATCCGACCAAACACATTAGGTGACCATAGTAGGTAGGGAATAACCTTCCGAGGTTATACCCTATGGTCACATCGTTTGAGTAGTTGTATGATAGGTAGTTTATATGCCTTAGGTAAATTACCAGAATACCCTTTTCATGTATAATTGGTAATTAAGCATATGTAACCTAAACCTTTGTCACATAACTGATTATGTAACATGTTTAGGCATATAACACTTGTCATAGGGCTAGTTAGGCAGTCCGAACGCGTTTCACGCGAACGACGCGTTAAAGTAGCATAAGCTACCTAAACGGGTCGTAATGGGTCACAAACAATTATGTTAGGTTTCATTTAGTATGTAGTCTTTGTTAAACCATATTAACCGAGTCTCCATACTCGTTTGGTTTACGAACCCTCATGCTACCCAATCTTCCGATTTAGGTCCGGTTTATTAACATAGTTACCTATATTAGGTGCCGTTTGATTCCGAGATCTCTAGCATTGCTTGGTGGTTATCTTAGGACTACTGAACAATCTCAAGTGAGTACATAGAACCCCTCTTTTACTGTTTTCCAAACTGTTTTGGGGTGAAACACATGTGCCTACTTGTTACTTTCATGCTTTCCTGTTTTCACATCATATACCGACTATGTTTGTTAGTACATTATAGTACATGATTTCATGACATTTCATGCTATGTATGTCCATTGTGTGCATACTTAGTACATTGTTTTACATTACATTTCTGCTATGTATGTTGACTGATAGCATGCTAGCACATTGATTTACAAGACTTTTCTGCTTTATATGTTAACTTAGCATACTTAGTACATTGTTTTCATATGACATGTATACAACTGCTATGACATTTGGTTTGCACAAACGGGTCTTTATAACGTTCATTAACATTTGCTACGCCGCTCGGTAGTAAGTGGTGGTACCATAGGACTTGACAAATCCCATTCCTGACATCCCGGGTTTGTTTGGATGTAAGGAATGACTGAATCCGAATACAATTCTTTTGATAACCTTGACTGAAAGGGTTATCCGACTGTCTCAAGGCTTGAATGTATGCGTTAACTTATCACATAAATGTTTGTATCAATGTATCATGCATCACTTTGCAAAATATAACTTTTTGATATATTCAAAATACTTTGTTTTGTACATTTTTACTTATGGTTTAAGTAGTCTTATTTTACTTACCATACATAACATTTGTTACACATTACTTGACTACTTTTGGACTATCAACATTTGACATGGTTTATACAAGGACTTCTGACTATTGGTTTAAACATAGACTTTATACATTGGTGGTTTGTTTAAGTGACTTAAGTAACGAGATGTGAGCAATATGATACAAGCATGGTGGATACGTCGCTGGTACTTCCTATATATAAGTGTTTGTATTATATTACATATCATAGCGTTATTTAAATCATTCATTTTGGACTTATACATTTTATACAAGTAACATGTTTTCACAAGACTTTGGGTTACAATACGGTTTATATTATACAACTCATTTTACATGGTTATTCATTTAACCATACATTATTCACTTATTTATACATATAATCTGAACTTATTGTTTTTCAAGCGATTTACAAAACAAATCAAATAACAAGGTTCATGACTAAACTTTTTCTTAAACTTAAGTCATGTTTCCTATTTTCACAAAACCTATGTATCTCACAGGCATTTTTATGCTGACGTACCTACTTTCACATGTGTTTTCAGGAGCTTTTCCATAGGATGATGATCATGACACTAGGGCGGACCTGTGCCTTAGAGACTAAAAACGATGATAGACTTTGTTTAATTATGTTATAAACTCTGTATTTTCCGTGTTAAGACAATGTAACTCTTGTTTAATAAATAAAATACAACTTTGTTTGCCATGGATTTGAAACAATTAATTCTGTTACAACACTCCCCGACGTTTTCCGCCACGTCTTGTATGATATACGTGGTCGGGGTGTGACAGCAGGAATACCAAGGAAGTCTCACTACGGATCGTATGATCAGAAGGAAAGTTGGGATGTAAAGAGTTAATGAAATGAAAAGTAAACGTGAACAAGTCTTGTATGCTTATGATACGTACTAACGTTATGAATTCTATGTGGTGAGCGCAGGTAGTACAAGCCATGAGAATTACTAAGGAGTAGAGATCGAAGATCGAGTCACAAGACGGATTGTACGGGAATGTTTAAATATTTAATTTAGTGTCGATAAGTTATGTTCTTATATTAGAAAATGAATTTTTAGAATGTCAAGATGTATGTCACGAAAGAAATTTTCAGACTCGAATTTCCGCTGCGTTGGTTTAAGGTTAAACCTGTTAGGGTGTTAAAGTTAATCATTTAAAGCATTAGTGAAATGATTCTATTAAAAATATGCATTTGAGCACCAATATACACATTAGCATCAGTAGAGTCTTCAATATATGCACCTAAAATTAAGATTTTATCAAACAACAAACAACTATGAGAGAATATTTTTTTATTTATCAAATCAAAAGGGTATAATAAATCCGATATGGAATCTGTATGTCACTTAAATATTTTATGAAACAACTAATGTGCATATACAAAAATATCTCGTAAAGCATATAACTATGATAAAAACATTAAATCAACATTTACAACAAGAAAAAAAAAACTATGAATTGCAACCAAAAAGAGTAATTACGTGAGTGAATTGTTTTACTCAGATTATGATCAATATCAGAAGCTACTTTTGGGTCATTGATGAAGCTCAACGAAATCAGAGAAATCGAGCAAAAAAAAGAATTATTACGTGAGAGTGATGGTTTTTGGTGAGCACAATGGGGGTTGAGGGAGGTTTAAATCTTCTGATTGGAACGTGGGTTTGAGGGAAACTAGGAGCGGGATATTGGGGCGGCAAAGTAAAATTATGAAATTTTGATTCTTTTTGGGAATTGTTTATATTATTTGGGAATTGTTTTTAAAAAAACTTATAAAAGTTATGTATAATACATATAAGAGTAAATTGCCAAAATCGTCCCTAAGGTTTGGGTATGTTTGTCATTTTCATTCAAAACAACCTTTTTTTTACCATATAGTCCTTCACTTTTAGGATTTTTTGCTATTTTCATTCAAACGTTTGACTTTTTTGCCAAAATTGTCCCTGAGATTTGTGATTTTTTGTCATTTTCATCCAAATGTTTGATAGAAAAAATAAAGCAAATTAGATGTTTGAATGAAATTAGCAAAAAATCCGAAATTGAATGACTATATTGTAAAAAAAGTTTTTTTGTATGAAAATGACAAACATGCCCAAACCTCGGAGATGGTTTTGCCAATTCACTATACATATAATAAGAAGCCAAAGTTTAATAATTTTAAGAACAAATCTTCTAGTTCTTTAAAGTTAGTAAATACTTAGTTGTATAAATAAAAAATTTAATAAACATTTTATTTAGTTATAATACGCTTAATAATTTGATTTTTTATATATAGTTATTAGTTTAGGGGTGTAAATGAGATGAGCCGAATCCAAGATAGGCATTTTTGGAGTTTTATTTTTAAAGTTGGAGTTTAGCTCGTGAATAGTTTTTCCATGCTCAAGCTCTACTTTATTTACACTAACTAATATACATTTAGTTAACTTTTACATATTTTTAATAAAAAAATCTGTATATAACATACTATATATTAGTTTGTAATTTTTATCATCGTTTTTGTATATTAGTTTGTAACTTTCTAAAATTACAGCTATAGTCCACAGCTTTTGCAATTTCGTTCCCGGATAGTCCCTAGGCCTAACATCAGTTAGTTTTCTGAGTTAAGAGAATATGAAATGACAAAAATACCCTTACTATAAAACAAAAGAGTTAACTGCCATTTTCGTCCCTGTGGTTTGGTCACTTTGGCCATTTCAGTCCATTTTTCAAAAACACGTCATTTTCCTCCCCGACGTTTTGGAAAGGTGCCATTTCAGTCCAAAAATCATAACCCAGTTAAGTCGGTTTGTAAATAAGGACTGATTGTGTAAATTTGTAACATAAAGGACCATTTAAGTAAAATGTATAAATATTAATATAATTATAAAATATATAATATATATATATATATAATGTATACATATATATATACAGATCAGACGAGAGAGGGAGAGGGTGAACCGGAGCCGGAACCGGAGCTCCGGTGGTCACCACCGCCGCCGCCGGAACCACCACCATCAACGTCATCATCGTCATCATCTGTGGGGGAGAAATTCGGAGAGAGAGAGAGAGAGAGAGAGAGAGAGAGAGATAACGACGAGAGAGAGAGAGAGAGAAGGAGGCGGGAGAGAGAACCGGCGACGGTGGGGGTGCCGTTTTTCCGGTGAGTTGCAGGCGGCGGCAGTCGTGATGAAGGTCTGATGATGATGATGAAGATCGCGATGATGATGATGATGATGATGATGAAGGTCGATGATTCCGGTGAGTTGCAGGCGGCGGCGGTGGTGACCACCGGAGCTCCGGTTCCGGCGGCGGTGGTGAGTATGCAGGTAAGGTGAGTATGCAGGTCTGATGATGATGATGAAGATCGCGATGATGATGATGAAGGTCGATGATGATCGATGATGATGATAACAGATGATGACGATGATGACGTTGATGGTGGTGGTTCTGGCGGCGGCGGTGGTGACCACCGGAGCTCCGGTTCACCCTCTCCCTCTCTCGTCTGATCTGTGTATATATATATATGTATACATTATATATATATATATTATATATTTTATAATTATATTAATATTTATACATTTTTCTTAAATGGTCCTTTATGTTACAAATTTACACAATCAGTCCTTATTTACAAACCGACTTAACTGGGTTATGATTTTTGGACTGAAATGGCACCTTTCCAGAACGTCGGGGAGGAAAATGGCGCATTTTTGAAAAATGGACTGAAATAGCCAAAGTGACCAAACCACAGGGACGAAAATGGCAGTTAACTCAAAACAAAATAACTTAACTTATTAAATATATTTATTTAGTTGTGGGACCCATTCTTTTATAAAAACAAAATAACAAACCCACCCCCACATTCTCTCTCTTTCTTCTCTCTTTCTCTCTGCCTTCTCATTCCAAGAACCCCTTCTCAATTTCAAGAGTGAGAGACCGACTGTTTATATGATCTTGAAAGAGAAAGAAAAACCATACCCACATCAAACACTCATAGATTCACTCCTCCATATCTATAAGTTTAGTGAGAGAATTAAGGTTATATAGATAACCCCTCTCTCTCTCTCTAAAACTCTTTTCTCATGGATGGTGGTGATGATCACTTCCACTATCGTCCCAACTTTCCCTTCCAACTCCTCGAAAAAAAAAAGACGATGAAGCCTGCTCCTCCTCCACTGCCACAGCTTCCGCCTACTCGTCCCGCCAACTCACCATCACCACCACCGCTGCCGCTGCCGACACCGACATCTCAAAAAAACTCCTACCAAAATGAACCTCCACATAACCGGAGTCTTTTTCCGGGTATTGGGTTGGCGTCTTCTGAAAATAGTTCGTCAAATCTTCAGAATTTCGGGTCATCAACGAATCTGAATCAGATATTGCAAGCGAAACAAGAGAATCGGGATAACTCGGTTGAGTTATCCGAATCCGAATAGGGTTTAGGAAGAAAACTTAGGGTTTCGGGTGATCCGGATCTAATGTGTACTGTACTGATTAATTGTTTAGGAGTTTGATGGTGGGTAGTTGTAGGCGGTGGTTGTTGCAGGTGGTGGTCGGAAGAACGGTGATGTTGGTTGTTGTGATGGGTGATTGGGGATGAGAGAGAAGAGAGGGGAAGAAATATGGTTCCGGTTGCAGAGAAAGCAAGAAAAAAGGTGGGTGGGGGTGGGGTGGGTGCAAGATGGGCCTAATTTTCTTTTAGTTAGACATGTAAGGGGTATTTATGTCATTTCACACTCTTTTGACGAAGAAAAGTAACTGATGTTAGGCCTAGGGACTATCCGAGAACGAAATTGCAAAAGTTGGGGACTATAGCTGTAATTTTAGAAAGCTAGGGACTAAAGGTGAAAAAAGGGCAAACCACAGGGACTATCCGGATATTTTTCTCTATTATTAATTATTTTTTAATATTTCTTTTGTTCATTTTTGCTTATTGATTTTCTTACGCGTCTTTTTTATTGTTTTTTGAATATATATTTTGTTAGTTTTGCTATGGATTTTGCTACCGCTATTATTAATTAATTTTAATTTTTTTTTCGTAACATATTTTGCTATGGATGTTGCGATGGATATTAGTAAATTATTTTTTAAATACTTTCTTTTTCTTATTTTGTAATGAATTTTCTATGGATTTGCTACAGATTTTGCTACGTTAGTTTTTAAGAATTTTTCTAGATTTTGCTACCAATTTCTCTACGGACTCTATTTACTTACCGATTTTGCTACCGTTTTTTAAACCTCAGTTAGTTTTTAAATATTTATTTTTATGGTTTAGCTAAGGACTTTGCTACCAATTTTGCTAAGTTTTTTTTTATTATATTTATTTTCACAATTTTGCTATTAGTTTTGCTACAAATTTTATTTTACTTTTTTAGTTTATTTCTAAATACTTATTTTCATGGTTTTGCTACGTATTTTGCTACCGGTTTTGCTACATTATATGTTTTATATTAATTTCGTCAATTTAGCTACGGATTTGCTATGAGTTTTGCTACGAAATTCATTTGCGACGGAAGTTCGTAGCTAATCCGTAGCTAATTTGTAGCAAAATGTGTTCATAGCTAATCCGTAGCTAACTCGTAGCAAAAATTGCCACCATTTTTTTCCGTAGCAAAATTTCATAAGAAATGCCTCTTTTTTTGTAGTAGTGGGGGTAGCGTTAACTCGTTTATCAATACTCCATAAGTAGTCGATCAAGACATTAAGAACTAGTCATAAGAAGCGATTGGTTAGGTGATCTGAAGAATCTATGATATTACTTTGCGAGCCTTGTAACAAACCTCCAAACACGCGCAGACATCTATCTTCGATAGAATGAATTTTAAAAGAAAAATTATGTTGTTACCGATACCGTACGTTACCAGGTTGATACAAAAGACCATATTAATGTGAATAATATGTGTTTAATTGAAAGACAACCCTAAATTCGCTAAAGCTCGAAGCCCAAAGGTACAAGTTATCAAAGATACGTTACTATAGTTTTTATTTATATATTTTAAATAAATGACATTGTTTACCTGTCTCATTATATATATATATATATATATATATATATATATATATATAATATAAGATGTTAGCTACATGAAAATTTTCATGTTTTTTTTCTTCTGCCACGATTGTTCAGAGTTTTTTCTCTTCTTTCTCTATTTGTCTTTTTGTGATTGATGTTCCATTTGTCTTTTATGATTGATGTGTGCCTCAACATAAGGCTACATGGTATGAGGATCGTCTAGCCCCGTCGCCGACCCCTAAGACAGTTTCCACAGCCCCGTCGTCGTCCTCTCCGTCGGCCTGCAGGCGTTCAAACCGGCCCTCCACCTCATCACTTTTAGCCATTCAACGCAACAACATAGTTATCATCATTAACAGCTTCATCAACAACCAGCCTGTTAGTGATATATTGTAAAATACATCCTTTATTCATGTATAGTTTGTATAGTTTTCCGTTAGTTATAGCTTAGTTTTCGTTAGAATTTGCGTACTTCTGACCCAATTGCGTTTTGCAGGTCTTGGGCGTTTGAAACTGCTGGAAAATGCATAAAACGGAGTTAAAATACTGGAAACAGGTTCTCTGGCGGGCCGCGATACAAGGAGTGTCTCTCGCGGGTGGCGAGAGACCTAAAGATTTGAAGAGGTTATTTAAGCGGTGGCGGCCCGCGACCCATCACCATGTCTCTCTCGCGGGTCGCGAGAGAGTGTTGTAGTCAGATTTCTCCGAGCTGGGCAAGGGTTTGAGCTGCAAATCATATATAAACACATTAAAACATTCAAAAACCCTAGCTTGGCGAATTAGCAATCTTTTGGGCGAACTTGGAGCTGTGTTTGAAGCGTTTTTTAGCATTCGAAGCTGTCGATTGAAAGTTGGAAGTTCGGAGAATCATTCGGGTCGTCTACTTAACATCCGGGTGTTTTCGCTTGTGTTTCTTTCTCTTTGACTATGTTTTGTTTCTCTAAAAATACTTCGTCTATGCTTGTTTCCATGACTTTGATTGGCTAGATTTCTTTAACTACCTAGACAAGATGAATGGTTGCATAAAGTTTGGATTTTTATTATGAATTTATGATATTTATGGATTTATTCATGTATTGTAGGCGATTTGATTATTAGCTAGATGTGTATGCATACTTGATTGTGTTTGAGTATTGTTTATTGCTTTACATAATTCTTGGTGACGGTCTTTATCACATAATAGACTTGTGTTAGGTTCTAGATTTTGGTGAGTGTCTATATCACATAATAAATCGTGAATAAGCTACCGGAGAAACTAACCGACCCGGGTACATTCACCATTCCATGCTTCTTCGGGGGTGCCGTTACCCCCGCCCATGCCTTAGCCGACTTAGGTGCTAGCATCAATTTGATGCCATTTTCTCTTTATGAGGAGCTAGGGTTAGGATAGCTTACACCCACGCGTATGTCATTGTCCTTGGCCGACTGTTCGGTCAAGTATCCTCGTGGAGTCATAGAGAATTTGCTTGTTAAGGTAGATAAGTTTGTGTTTCCCGTAGACTTCATGGTTTTAGACATGGAGGTCGATGAGAGAGTCCCGATCATTCTTGGCCGTCCATTCCTTCGTACCGCAAAGGCATTCATCGATGTCTTTGACGATAAGATTTCACTTCGTGCGGGCGATGAGATAGTTACCTTTGAGATAGATAGAGCCATGCAACATCCTAGTGGTAGCGATGATTCTACTGGTCCATGTCACTCCGTTTACTTCCTAGATTCGTTCATCTCGTGCGTTGATAGGTCCATAGATTTCATTAGTGGAGCTGATTTAGTTAGTGAGGGAGTTGTTGAAGAGGAGCTTGTTGATGAGGGTGAGGAAGTAGATTCGAATTGGGTCACCGAAACCTTAGAGCTTTGTGAGATTAAGGAAGAGAGTGAGAGTAAACCCGTAAATACTCCACCCCTTGAGCTTAAGGTCCTCCCGTCACACCTAGAGTATGTTTTCTTAGGAGAAAATTCGAGTATGCCCGTCATTATCTCTTCTAGATTGACGGAGGAGGAGAAGAGGAAGTTAGTTGAGGTGCTAAAGGAGCACAAGGAGGTGATTGCTTGGAAGTTGTCCGATATTAAGGGGATTAGCCCCACTTTTTGTACCCACCGTATTCTTATGGAGGATGAGTTTAAACCGGTGGTGCAACCTCAAAGGCGCCTAAATCCCAACATGAAAGAGGTAGTTAGAAAAGAAGTGTTGAAGTTAATGGAAGCCTGCTTGATTTACCCCATATCCGATTCTTCATGGGTGAGCCCTACTCAAGTCGTCCCTAAGAAGGGGGGATGATTGTTGTGGTGAATGAGAAAAACGAGCTCATCCCTTCTCGTACGGTCACCGGTTGGCGTGTGTGTATTGACTACCACAAGCTCAATGATGCCACCCGGAAAGACCACTTCCCACTCCCATTTATCGACCAAATGCTAGAGCGTCTCGCAGGGCAAAAATTCTATTGTTTCCTTGATGGTTTTTCCGACTACTTCCAAATCCCTATCGAGCCGGAAGACCAAGAGAAGACGACTTTTACATGTCCATATAGCACATATGCGTACCGACGCATGCCTTTTGGACTATGTAACGCTCTGGCTACATTCCAACGGTGCATGATAGCTATATTTCAAGAAATGGTTGAGAGCTCTATGGAGGTTTTTATGGATGATTTTTCGGTATATGGCGATTCGTTTGACCAATGTTTGGGTAATCTAGCGAGAATGATGAAGAGGTGTGTTGAGACGAAGTTGATGCTTAATTGGGAAAAGTGTCACTTCAAGGTTACGGAGGGGATAGTTTTAGGGCATAAGATTTCTAGAGCCAGGATAGAGGTAGATCGTGCCAAGATAGATACAATTCGTAGGCTCCCTCTACCGACTAGTGTTAAGTCCATTCGTAGCTTCTTAGGTCATGCAGGCTTCTATCGGTGCCTTATTAAGGATTTTTCTAAAATTACTCGCCCCATGACTTGACTCCTTGAGAAGGACATCCCATTTGTCTTTGATAAGGAGTGTCTTCAAGTGTTCGATTTCCTTAAAGAGAAACTCGTGAGTGCACCCATTCTTGTATCCCCCGATTGGAGCTTACCTTTGAGCTCATGTGCGACGTGAGCTACTACGTAGTTGGGGCGGTCTTGGGTCAAAGATGAGAGAATCACTTTCACCTTTCGCGATTAGAGGATCCGAGTAGGGAGAAGATTCGTGAGGAGGAAATAGGAGATAGATTCCCCCATGAGTCCATAGATTTTGTATCGGCGGAGAAAGAAGGGTTGTCGTGGTTTAGTGATATGGCGAACTATCTTGCCAATGGGTATGTGATGAAGGATATGAATGCCCAACAAAGGAGGAAGTTGTTTAGGGATGCGAAGAAGTATATATGGGATGATCCTTACCTTTTTAGGATAGGAGTAGATCATATTCTTAGGAGGTGTGTTAGCAAGGAAGAGGGTATAGATATCCTTAGACACGTGCACGAAGGGTTAACGGGAGGTCATAATGGCGCACACACTACAGCACAAAATGTCTTTGATTGCGGTTTCTTTTGGCCTACGGTAGTTGAGGATGCTTTAGAATTCATTAGGACGTGCGATGCTTGCCAACGTACCGGCAATATTTCATCCAAGAATGAGATGGCTCAAAATCCCATTCAAATTCTTGAAATCTTTGACGTTTGGGGCATTGACTTCATGGGACCTTTTCCCCCTTCGAGTGGAAATCGGAAAATCCTCGTGGCGATAGGTTACGTTTTGTAACACCACGTAAAAAAACGTGTCCAATTATGTAAAGACACGTGTCCTAAACTCTACAAGGTGTGAAAGATTTAGTTTGAAGGACTAAAGTTTTCAAACAGTGAAACTATGAAACCACAGGGACTAAAAGTGTCAACATGCCAAACTTAAGCCTCTGAGTGACCATACGTGATAAATATATTCTTAATCGAGTGGTTGATTGGATATGAGAAGTCGTTTGTAAAAATAATCGGAAGATTATAAAACTACAAGGGTTAAACGTGTCAATATGTCAATTCTGACCTCTGAGTGACCTTTTAACAAAACCGAGGCTTCAAAATATTCAAATATATTCTCAAGAATAAGTGGTATAAATTTCACGTGGTTTCGATATCGTTAGGCATGTTTTCAAGACTTTGGGCCAAAAGTGTCAACTTGATGAAACTTGCTTTCATAGAGGTATTTAACGAACCGGAGCCTAACGAAGTTAGTTTATTCATCCTAGAGCCTCAACATACTGACTACAAGGGCCTTACATGTCAACAACGAAGTTAAAAAGGGTTAAAAACAATCAGGGACTAAAGGTGCCAGCATTTAAACTTGTTTTGCCAGTTAACCCGGTCCACGCGGCCCGCGTAAGACATCCCTTAAGTCTTACGCGGCCCGCCTTAGAGTGCTAGTATCAGAAAAAGACTGCCAGGTGCGGGTTATGCTGTTCCACCGCCTTAGCCTAGTTTGTAACGACCTAGGGAGCTGTAAGTCGGTTAATTTCACTAGCTAGGACACCTGGGGTGATCCCAGGGCCTCCAATAACACCTGGAAGTGATCCTTGATCATGCAATTCACTATATAAGGAGAGCTAGTTCTTGAGCTTTCAAACACACTTGCAACATTTTCTTCTCTACAACATCTGGAGCTTGCTAAGGACAAGGAGAAGACTTTGAAGTGTAGAAAAGTTTGCTAGGACCTTTAGTAAGCCTCTAATTTCTTGTTTAGTTGTTTAATTTAGCTTAATTACTCTAAAGTCAAACTTATCGTAAATTTAGTTTGACTTTCATATTAATTACATATGGTTTAACCACTGATCAAATTGAAAGTGGTTATAGAACCACATTAGTATAGGTGATTAACCCTTAAAAGGGCACCTCCTAATTATCTCGTTTGACTGGTCAATTGTCGGGTCAAAGTAGTTTGACAAAAAGTCAAACTGGACAGAAATTACAAAAATGATTCAAATTAATAAAACAAAGGTTCTAAATTATATTTTAACATTCTAATGACTTGGTAATTAATATTAAAACATGTTTTATCAGTCCTAACCCGACAATTAATAGTCTAAGGTCAGTTTATAACCGAAAGTCGCAAAAGCTTGACTTTTGCTTTGACTTTCAGTTCTGACCCGTTCAAGCTTAATTCTCCCATGTTTTAAGCTTCCATTAGGACCACATTACTTAGTAGTATAACCCTCTGGAGTTATATTGCATGGTGCCTAGTGGTTTGAATTATATGCACTTGATCGTAAATATGCTTAATAATGCCATAAATGCCCTTTTTACATACAACTGAGATTTTTAACAATGTGAATGGATTAACACCTTTGCTACTGATATTTAAACATGTCCCGAAAATTTGGCATCAATTTGAGGTCTAGAATGGGAGTTATGCTCAATAGCGTAATTAAGGGACTTTTTGTTATTTAAATGGCGTAAGTAGCATAAAGCCTATCTAAACCCGATTTTTAATACCAAACTTTTTACCTACTGATGTAAAATAATATTTTTGGATTTTTGGAGATTTTTATTTATTTTTAGGCTGAGCATAACATAAGATTATAGCTTGATTTCGGTAATTGTCGGTTTTACCCTTTTCATACATAAAATGAGTTTTACATAACTTTTGAATGTCAAACCTTTTGCTACTGATTCTAAATGATAAATAAAATATATTGAACTTTATAAACTGATCAAAAACTCAGATTTCCTATTTTAACCCGATTACCCCTTTAAACCGACTTTTAAGCGTTTTAAGCATATAGTATAGGTCAAAACTATTTTTGGCATATAAAACTTATTACCTACTGATGTTTTAAGTCAATTTATATAATTAAACAGTAAGCCAAAGTTTTTAAACTCAGAAGTCTATTTTGACCTTTAAAGCCTATGTAAAAAAATTACCAAAATGCCCCTACGGTGCATAGTTTGGTAATATAAGATAAAATTTCACATATATAAAATACCCTACTGATATAACTTATAAAAATACATATTTTTACTGATTAAATCAGACCTGAAACTCAGTTTCACATTTAAACTCTTTTAAGGGCATTAAAATTACCAAAATGCCCTTATGGGACTTATTTTGGTTTAAATTACTTCTTGGGCATATATGTTAACATCTTACTGATGTATTAACAAATTTTGAGCATAATAACGATTAAGACCTGTATATAATTTATTCGGTTACCCGTTACGCGTTTACGCGTTCGGATTGGCTTATGTGACTAGTTTACATAAAATAGTTGAAACGGGCTTAACCTTATCATTAACTCCTCAATTTCCAGAATGTGTTTAGTTTACCCATATTATACAAGTATCCAAGCTTGTCGGGTCTAAACCACATTCTATTCCGGTCTCCGTTTAATCGAGCGCTTGGAGCCGTAAGGTTTCTTTCTAGCTAGCCGGTCTAAGTCTTTGAGTAAATTAAAGACCCGTTAGCATCCAAATAGGTTAATAAACCTTCTATACAGATTAAATAGCTTCCGGTAGAAGGTGCCTGCAAAAAGCTTTAGGATTTTTACTGCTAGCATCAGGTAAATACTTTTAACTTATTTTCCCTTATACGGGCTTGGGATATGGTATTATAATAATACCACTTGGTCGGGTATGAAATCATTTGATCGGATTGTGATTAATAAATTTGCATAACCCGTTTTAATCTGTCTTGTTTGATAACATAAGCATTGGGGGTTAATACGACCGTGTCCTGGATATCCTCGGCTCATTTCATTTGAAAATGGCCACAACCTATGCACGGGGTGTAGGCATACACCTGACAGATGCAAATGCTAAAATATAAACCCACATGTTGGGGATAACTCCTTTGTGGGTTCTATAAATGGTGAGTCGGTTAATCACGACCGGCTTCCAACCGGCCCCAATCGTATGACAAACATATAAATCTGTATACATGATTATCTTTAAATAATTGTCCCAAGTTATAAATGATTTGTGCCATGTGCACTTAAATCAATTTTGATAATTTTTTTCAAAAGAGTCAGTGAATTGTATTTACCAGTGTAAACTGACGTATTTTCTTAAAGACTGATTTGACAGGTACCTCTCGAAATAGACTAGAGCTATTAGGTGTCATAATAGGATCTTGCAAATCCATAGATGCCTGAAGTCTGTTAATTTTGTTTCATTGTATTTGTTTATGATCCGCCTGTGGATCTTATTACATTGCAGTCTGTATATTCTGTAACTCGAACACTCAGACATTATGGTTTGTAATAGTTTATTCACCAAGCCTTCCGCTGTGCTATTATATTGTGTGTATTGACTATGATGATATCAACTACGTCACGATACTCCCCGCCGGGCCCACCGGTAATACGTGGAAATATCGGGGTGTGACATGTTTCGAAGTGGGTTGAAGCTCAAGCTTTGCCTACGAACGATGCCCGGGTGGTGTTGAAATTCCTAAAGAAGTTGTTTACTCGTTTCGGTATACCCAAAGCCATTATTAGTGATCGAGGATCACATTTTTGTAATGCCGTGATGGAGAAGGCATTAGAGCGTTATGGAGTTACTCACCGTTTGTCTACCGCGTATCATTCATAAATGAACGGTCAAGTAGAGAATGTGAATAGCGGAGTGAAGAGAATTCTAGAGAAAACGGTAGGTAAGAGTCGTAAGGATTGGTCGGATAAACTTGATGATGCTTTGTGCGCATTTCGTACCGCCTACAAAACACCTTTAGGGACCACACCGTTCATGATAGTCTATTGCAAAGCATGCCATCTTCTGGTAGAATTGGAGCACCGAGCGCTTTGGGTGCTTAAAACCGTCAATCTTGATCTTACTCCGGCGGCTAGGAGGAGGTATTTCCAAATCCATGAGTTAGAGGCCCTTAGAGAAGCGACGTATGAGTGTTCTTGGAATATCAAGGAGAAAACGAAAGAGTTGCATGATAGGAGGCTTAAGGGGTTGAAAGAGTTCAAAGTCGGTGATAAAGTGCTTCTTTATAACTCAAGGTTCAAGTTATTTCCCGGAAAGTTGAAGTCGAAGTGGACAGGACCTTATGTCGTGAACGAGGTGTTCCTGTATGGCGCGATTGAGTTATTTGATGAAGTTACTAAAGGATCTTGGAAGGTGAACGACCATAGATTGAAGCATTATTTAGGTGGCCCGATTGACAAGACCAAGAGGGAGGAAACTCCTCTCGAAGACATTCCAAACACCACCGTTTAGTGTCTTGAGTGATCTCAAGTGTAGAGTTTGTACTGTCTGTATTTTCGTTTATTTTGCTTATTTTTCGTAGCTAGTGGTTATTTACGGTAGTGTTTCGGTATTTGTTTTTGTGTTCTGAGTCATTTGCAGGGATTCATTACCGAGGATGTGCAGGGATTGACCAGAAAAACGAGTTTTCAGGTAAGTTCCGGTGTTAGAAAAATTTTGGGTTGAGTTTTGGGAGGTTTGGCAATGGTTGAAAATTTTTCTAAGGCATGAAACCAGCAAAAAAAAAAACGAAACCTTCTGTGAAAATCGGCTTCTGGCGGGGCGCGAGAGACTTAAGTCTCTTTGTCGCGGCCCGCTAGAGACTCATGGCTCCGGAATTTTATTACTCGGTGGCGGCCCGCGAGAGAATTCGTTATGTTCATCGCGGGGCGCCAGAGACCTTATCTGCAACCGACATATGTTTAAACCCCAAATTTTGCTCACAAGCTCTAACTTCTTCTCTCAACTTCACCGCAAACCACCTTACACCACCATCTACCACTGGAAATCCGCCATTTTCACCCATAATTTCACACCCATTTCACCTACAATCATCACCCAACCAATTTCTACCATAATTTCCACACTTTTCACCATAAAAACGGGAGTTTTCTTTGGGTTTCAAGCTTCAACCGGATTTCTTATAGTTTCTCTTGCTTAACTCGAATCCAAGGTATGTATTCTTGTAATCTTTGTACTATGAGTCGTCTATTTCAGTTCTTACTTAGTAGGCGTTAGTTTTAGTGTCAGGTCTTGTTTTAGTGGTGTGTTTTGCCATGGTTAGGGGTAGTTTGAGGTTGCGGTTGGCTTAGTTTGGGTGTTTCAGTATGATGCAGGTTGCGGGTGGCTCGGTTTGGTGTATTCTACATATGTTTATGCTACCATGATCTAGGGTTTGGTAAAAAATTGAGTGTGGGGATTCGGGTTGGCTATTTTTGAGATGAACTTGAGGTTTATTACATAATTTTGACCCGTTTTCACTAATTCTATCATAAAGTTTTTAATTTTAATTCATTTGACACTCAATGTTGGTTGGTTTTGGCACTCGGGATTTAATTGAGGACAATTAAAGTGCCGGAAGGAGGTAGTGTACATTGTGTCTTGTATTTTGAGTCGAGTCTTAGGTTTAAGTTTGGTCTTGGGTTTACTTATATGCACGTACAGGTACAAAACACTTCGCCCGTACTCAATCTCCATTCGGGCGGGGTTGTTTATAACTTATGCTTTTGTAAACGGTAACCCGATTTTGTTAACTTATTTTCGGTTTTAACCGCGAATGAAATGCTATATGGTTATGCCATTTTCTTAAAAATTTTCAAAAATCCAAAAAAAAAAAAATTAAAAAAATACCAAAAATAGTTTGTTACTAATAATCTGCTTTGCTTTGTCTTGTCAATCTTGAATTGTTTAGCAGAATGTCAGGTGAAGGTTCATCTAGCAGAGCTGGTAGGAAGAGAGGTCCAACCACTCGTCAAAGAGGAGGCCCGGCTCAGCCGGAACCAGTGCAACAACCACAGCATGTTAGGGTAGTTGAATATATTGGACCGGGGGTTCCTCATGGTCAGAGCACGAGGCTTTTGGATAGCCCTTTGTTTCAATTTGAGTTGGATTCGGGTGAATCTCAAAGGTTGGCTACTTTGTATACGGTAGATCTGCTAACGTTTAGGAGGATTGATTGGGGATTGATAGATCGCCTGGGGGCGAGAGCTAGAGTCGAGAAGTTATTGGGTCCAAAATTTAGGAGGGATTTAGACTGTGATGCAAGCAATACAAAGAAACTACTTTGGAGTTCCATTCCACTTTTGACTATAAGCAAGGGAACTTTAACGAGAAGGATGCAGTTTTCTTTGCCTTGGGTAGGCAGTCATACGAGATGACGATCCCAGAATTCGTAGTGGCTACACAGTTTTATACACAAGAAGAGGTACGGACACCCGAGTTTCTTACAAGTTTGCAAGGAGTGTTCAAGAAAAAGCGTAGGCACAGTGTTCAGGTTGATGAGTTGGTTAGATTCTGGGGTACTATATCGACAGTTCCGTACTCTACTGGTGCAGTTGCGACCGATATCATTGATCCAGTTTATCGATATATCCACAAGATTCTTTCAGCTACATTGGTTGGTAGGGGGCAAGGAGATAATAAGGTGAATCAAGTTAGTCTGTTTTGCTTGATGTGTATGGTTGAGAGGAGGCCGACGAACTTGGCTACTGTATTCGCATGGTCGATGAGGAGACTTTGGAGAGGTGGCCCGGGTGCTCATGTGTATTGTGGGCCGTTTGTGACTTGGTTGGCTGAGAGCCTGGGGGTTTTCGAGAGGTATCCAGCAGATAAGATGAGAGAGGGCCCATACCCTTGTTTCATGAGCGTTAGGGATCTATAGTCTGCAGGGATATTGACATACACTGATCCGATTGAGTGGGAGCCCATTCGTCAGGGTCCACAGGTTCAGCCTCCTCTTGGTTCAGGTGCTGCAGAAGTTTTACAGGGGGCCATTCCTACTCGTTACCAGAGGCCCCATACGCGACATGAGATTCTAGCTAGGCAGTACCCATTGAGGCCGCCACGACCCGATCCACTTACTTTAGATTCTTTATATGATTCGATGCAGACATGTTTTGGGGATTTGAGTGGTTATGTTAATGAGCAATTTGGTGCAGTTAGGCAGGTGATGGAGGAGAGTCGTAGAGCTCATGCGCAGGGTCAGCAGAGGTTGGATGATGGTATGAGGCACAGGTACGACCCAGTGGTATGCAGGGAGTTGAGCCACATCAGGTCTATGAGCAGTCTAAGGAGGAGTCAGGTGACGAGGACTAGTGTGGGGATAGCAGCATTTGGAGTTTGATGCAATATCTTTTATTTTGCTTTTATGCTGTTTTTATTATATCCGGTCTGTACTCCTAATTTTTGAATACTTGGCTACTTGGTTGGATGGTTTGGGGTAGATTGGATGACTAGTAGGTGTGTTGGATGTTTTTAAAACACTTTTATCTATCGTATGTTATTTTGGTATGTTTATTTTGGATGTGTTAGGTATGGTGTTGGTTTTGCCGCTTCCGTTAGCGTGAGATAGTTAGAAATTGTTTGCTGAGCGTTTTCGGATTGGAGGGCATTTGTGGAATTGAGTGGCACTTTGACAGTCTCGCATATTCAGCTAAGTCATTTCACTTGTATACTTTGTATTGTTTATTTAGTTTTTAGTTTTTATTTTTAGGTAGTTAGTTTGAGTCGTATTCTCGTTCTTGCATTAGGGACATTGCAATCTTTAAGTGTGGGGATGGGATACATAGTAGTAGTAGTCTTGAGTCATAAATTAAAAAAAAATTAATTAAAAATTTTTAAAAATCGAAAAAAATTGAAAATCAGAAAATGTCTTTTGAATAAAGAAGTTTGCAAAATTAATACAGAAAATGATAGAAAATATGGGTTTTTGTTCGGGTTCAAATAATGATAATATGATATTAATTAAGTCGAGCTTGTATCTAGTATGGGATATGTGAATAGGCCCGGTTCGGTTTGAGGTTCCTTTGATTTAATATTACCTTAATTGTCGGTCTACTAGTGGGTACTCATATGGGAAAAATGGGAAATTGAAACTGCCAATAATAGTGTAAAGAATGCAGTTATAAGCTAAAATTGTTAGAATTTTTAATCATGAAAAAGAAAAGGAAAAAATATAATAATTGAGCTAGAAACTAAGAAAAGTAGCACAGGCCTACGTAATCTAGGTTGGGATGGTGACTCTGACCTGGAATGCCTTTGGGTTGTGTGAAACCAAAATTGCAACAAAATTGCCGACGCTCACATTGTCGCTCTCGGGGATGGTGACTCTGGTTGAGACAACCTCTGGGTTAGGTAAAGCAATGTCTAAGCTCAAAAGAAAAAAAAGAGAAAAAATGAAAAAAAAAATTGGTTTTAAATTCTCTTGATTTTGGTATAAAACGGTTAGGAATTGGTCCAGTGATCGTTCCTTTTGTTCTATAAGCTTGAGGTGGGATTAGGTGGACTGTGGCTTCTAGTGTGAGACCCTAGGTAGATTGACCGCACTTGAATTAAATTTGCACGATAAGGGCTTAGAACCGGGTTTGGGTTTAAAGGGACGTGTATTTTTGCAATCGCGGCTAACACAAGTTTTGATTTTAACAAGTATAATTAGTTTTGACCCGAGTATTTATCTATCTCGGATTCCATGTGCAAAGATTCTTTTTCGAGAACGAAAAAAGAGTAAGAATGGGGATATTTGATGTATTGTAAAATACATCATTTATTCGTGTATAGTTTGTATAGTTTTCCGTTAGTTATAGTTTAGTTTTCGTTAGAATTTGCGTACTTTTGACCCAATTGCGTTTTGAAACTGCTGGAAAATGCATAAAACGGAGTTAAAATACTGGAAAAAGGTTCTCTGGCAGGCCGCGATACAAGAAGGAGTGTCTCTCGCGGGTGGCGAGATACCTAAAGATTTGAAGAAGTTATTTAAGTGGTGGCGGCCAGCGACCCATCTCCATGTCTCTTTCGCGGGTCGCGAGAGAGTGTTGTCGTCAGATTTCTCCGAGCTGGGCAAGGGTTTGAGCTGCAAATCGTATATAAACACATTAAAACATTCAATAACATCCGGGTGTTTTCGCTTGTGTTTCTTTCTCTTTGACTATGTTTTGTTTCTCTAAAAATACTTCGTCTATGCTTGTTTCCATGACTTTGATTGGCTAGATTTCTTTAACTACCTAGACAAGATGAATGGTTGCATAAAGTTTGGATTTTTATTATGAATTTATGATATTTATGGATTTATTTATGTATTGTAGGCGATTTGATTATTAGCTAGATGTGTATGCATACTTGATTGTGTTTGAGTATTGTTTATTGCTTTACATAATTCTTGGTGACGGTCTTTATCACATAATAGAGTTGTGTTAGGTTCTAGATTTTGGTGAGTGTCTATATCACATAATAAATCGAGAATCTTTAGGGTTGAATACGTAATAGACCTTAAAAGCAATATTCGGTAATCTTATAAAATCAAGTGTTCTACTAACCCTCAATAGCTGAAAGGTGCGAGGTTATTGTTAGGTCTAAGCAATTAAACCGTAAGGTGGGTCCTTCTTAGGAAGTAAACCTATTAGCTGCTGTCTAACAAGTCTAGTTAAGAACCCAAATTTATCCTTGACTTGAGTCCCTAAACAGAGAGAGTCTTGTAGGGTACTTTCATAAATCATTAGAGGTCATGAAAAGGAGTCTAATTTACCGGTGACTATAACAGCCTTTAGGGTGCCCTAATGTACTCTTGAGAAGGGTTAGGAGGCTTAGTTGGTAACTCGGGAGGTTTAGAATCTTACGATCCCGGTCCATAATAATCAATCTTCAAATAAAATCCATAACTATAAGCAACCCGGATTCGAGTCTAGGTAGTGTTTCCACCGTCTGAGTAAAAGGCCAAAGTAATTTGTTCTAGTTAATTTAGTTAATTATTTTAGTTTAATTGCTTTCTTAGGAATTTTAGAAACCCCCCCCCCCCCCATCAAACAAACAAAATAGTTCACTCCGTGTCAGTCTAGTATAAATAGAGTCATTAGCGTAATTCGATAGAGTCTCGTGGGTTCGATTTCCGGACTTACAGTAGCTATACTAGAGTCGATCGGTACATTTGCCGGTTAGTAGTTTAGTGTGTCTTAGTGAGTCTAGAGTATTACTTAGAGTCTAGAATTAGGTTAATTTAGTTAATTTTATTAAACTACTTTTTAGCACATCAGTTAGCAGCCTTCTTCCGTTGAAGAATTGCCGATGATGAAACAACAATTGAAAGATGAAGACAGCCGATTGAAGTGTGACTTACGAGTCCGATAATTCCGCTTGATTGCTCATGTTGAAGCGATGGTAGGGGTGGTTCAACGGCGGTCTATGGTGAACCCCCAATTCAATCAACACATTTTTTTGACAAGAGAGAGATATGTAGGGAGGATTTTCAGATCTGGATTTTTGGTGGTTTTGGTATGAACGAGAGAGAGAGAGAGAGAGTTTGAGGATTTTCAGATCTGGATTTTGGTGGTTTTGGTATGAACGAGAGAGAGAGTGTTTGTGAATTTATACAATGAGATTTGTTTGGATGTATATGTATGAAGATAATGATGAAGACTTTAAAAAAAAATATGTTGAATTCAAAAAAATATGTTGAATTTAAAAAAAGAAATTAATTAATTAGGTGTGGTAGAGCCATCATCCATTTCATTGTTTCCATCCTTAGAGGGGTATCCTCCAAAGACTATGACGTTGAGCTGAGATGGAGGATCATCCTCTAAGGACTACCCTTCTCCCATACCGAGAAAGCCTAATGTACAAATTACATTTACAAGCCAAAGGAGAGTGAAAAGAATTTGGGTTACCAAAATCAAAAGTTTCACTATAAGCGGTTATGGATAATGTGGCAGTGACTGTGGCCGTAATATAAATACAGAATGCTAAGAACGTAGGTTTTAACAGAACATCATAAAACCTCATAAAATTTATCGACGTCTCGATATAATTTTAATTATAAACGGAATTTTAGATAGTAACATACAAGTGTTATTTCAGCTTTGGCTGGTTAGTATAGGCTCTTGCTTTTTAGAGAAAATATCAGGGTTTAAATTTTGACACATGATGTAATTTAGTATTCACTGATTTAGTTTAGGAATAGGAGTAAAAATAATGTAACTTTTGCAATTCAAAAAAGGTAGTAATGTTATCAAAATTATTTCACAATTCGTTTATTCCAATTTGTAAATTGACATTGTATCATATCTCTCGATAGTGTATTGAAGATTACCATAACAACCGATACCAATCGAATTCCCGTCGCAACGCTCGAAGTATTCCACTAGTTAATTAATTAAATAACATAATGTAATCTTTTACAAAATTTTGAATATAGGACATTTTTATTATGAAATAATATATTTTCTCAAATAATTCTAGTTACATGTCACATCCAAAATAACAAAAATGAGTAGTATACGATTAACTAGTTACAAACCAAAAGAAGACTTGGTGTTTAAGGACTTAGGTTCGATTTCTGAACTGTTCATTATTTTTTTCGGCATCTGGTGATAATGGGAGACAAGGTGAAAATGTGAGGATCGCTAGTTCGATCCTTGAACTTAGCAGCTTTTACCTCATCGCACTATCGTGCCTTCGGTCGAGTGTTTACGGGCTTCGGTCTTAGGTGAGAGTTTTCCTCGATTCAAAGGCGAGTGTATTATGATATAGTGAATTTCGCCAATAGCAAATTTAAAGAAATGGTTGACCATTAGAAAAAAAGACCCCAACACATTTTGGGCCACATATATACTTTGTACAATCAGCACCCCACACAACTCCATTGACGGAGATCCTCATAACTCCGTCGCCTTTCACAACAGCGACACTTCCTTAAATGCAAATTTAACCACCATCGTTTCTGCAACTAATTCCAAAAACAGATGGAACAATCAGAAACTCGTAGCATAGTAGTAGTTGTAGAAGACGTTGAGGTCGCACGAACCGCTATGGTGTGGGCGCTTCACAACGTCCTCCGTTACGGCGATTTAGTCACTCTTCTTCATGTTTTTCCCGCGAGTAATACCGCCGGAAGTAAGTCGCGCAACCGGAAGAAGATCCGGTTGCTCCGATTGAAAGGTTTTCAGTTGGCGCTTTCGTTTAAGGATATATGTGTTCGTAGTTTTCCTAATGTAAGTGATCGTTATATCGATTTTTTTGAGGAATTTGAATTTGAAACCCTAACGGATGAACATGTTGATACCGATCGATCAATTGATGAGCGAGTTTGTCGTTTGTTTACATTTTTTAATCACGAAATTCAGGATAATATTGATCAATTTGAATCGGTTGATTTGTTGTTTGTTTAGGTTTTAATCGAAGAATTTGAATTTGAAACCCTAGCTGAAGAACATGTTGATTGATTGGTTAATTGATCATCGTGTTCGTCCGGTGTTTACGTTTCGATCACGTAATTGAAAATCGAAAACCTTACAGACGAAAATAGAGATTGTTGTTACGGAAGTAAACATCTATCGATTTGAATCGGTTAATTCGTTGTTTGTTTAAGTTTTGATCGTGTAATTGAACGTTGAAACCAACGGATGAAGATGTTGATTGATTGTTTGATATTAATAGACTAATTTTATGTTTCGACGGTGTGATTGTTTAACAGACGAAGATAGAGATTGTTGTTACGGAAGGAGACGAAGAAGGTGGAAGGATTGCGGATTTGGTGCGGCAGATTGGGGCTTCCACTCTCGTCGTCGGTTTACATGATCAGAGCTTTCTCTACAGGTAAATTTCTTCATCATTTGTATGATTCATTTCATAATTATTCAGTTTTTGGATCATAATTTGTATTATTCTGTTTGATTGCCGATGATTCTGTTTGGTCAACGCCATTAATCTCTATTCACCGACTCTAGAGTTTTCTTTTTCAATATTATATTATGTTAGTTTAAGCTAAAGTTATAATTAAATTAATGATGGATGGTAAATAAGGACAAATTAGGTCTCTTTAGCAATATATGAACAAAATTTTGTGAAAAGTTGAGTAAGATTGATTGAATGCACATCATAATCATGTGATTGTTACACATGAATGACTAAAATATGAACTAAAATTTTTTAGAGATTAATAATGATTTTAAATTATTATCATGGAAATGTGTGTGGCAAACAACAAACAAGAAGAAAAGGTTATGGGTACATGCAGAGTGGTGGTAGACAGTACACATGTGACAGTGTAAACATTCAATGGGTGAAAGGATCTTTTGTCCACTTATTTCGATTAATAATGCAAACAATTAGGCTATGGGGTGTAAGGCGCCACCACCTGCCACACAAGCAAGTATAGCGCCCAACCACCACACCCCCGCCGCCATTGAAGGGGCGCCATTCATCGCCCGCCACCGCCATAGCGAGCTGCAACGCGGTTCAGGTGGGGCCAGGACCAATGAAAGTTTTTTTTTTTTTTAATTTTGTTTAATATCCACACCCTCCAAATTAAAGGGAGGCTCCATCGCTGACGGGGATCCTACGTGGCACCTATAAAGCCCCATGGGGCTCCATCCACACCCCATAGCCTTATTATGAGAATGCATTCTGTTTCACCATATCTGAGTGTAGGAATTCTTCTTTTTGTAATCATTGTTGCAAGTAATTGTCTATCCTGTTCGGAGTCTTGCTCCTCTCACAATCAAACCAGCTTTGAAAACGCGTTAAAATCGTTCTCTCCCGTTCACTCTCACGCAGTGGCGAAGCTTGAAAATTTCCAACGGGAGGTCGGAAGTCACCGGACCTAAAAGTACATACCTAAAAAATATTTTTTTTATAAAACCGGGGGTCGAAAACGTATATACCTAAAAAATTCTATACGAAACGTACATACATAACACTACTGAGCGAAAAGTTCGGGGGATCGGGCGCTCCTCCGGCCCCTTCATAGCTGCGCCACTGCTCTCACGTAACTTGTTTTGGGCGTTTTTGCACAAGACCCTCCATCCTCCCTCCGTCCTTCACGTTATCCCTTCTATCATCCACATCACTCTCGTTAGAAACATTCAAAATCGACCTATTGCGGATGCAATCACATTTTAACATTTTTAGAATTATATGTTCCTAGGTATACCCAATCCAACTTATTTTCATTTTTTATTGATTATAAAATTTAAATCTATTATTTTGATACGGGTATAGGGGTATGAGACTGTTTTCGGGTAACGGGCGGGTATCACCTAATAACATACACCTCGTAAACTCACGACATTTTTATAGTTAATCTCATTTCCCTGTATGATACATGAATACCCGTCTCAATTGATTCAGGTTTTTCTGTGACATCCAGTTTTTTCTTTTCCTTTTTTTTTTTTGTAATTCCTAACATGACGTATGCATTTATTTATTTATTTATTTTGCATTCAATGAAAACATTTGGAGTTAATGAACATGGTAGGAATGAAACCAATGTTTTGGCCAATTAAATGGTCCCATTTGATAACATCATAAATTGGTGATGTAGACCCCAAACTGTTTACCACAGATAAATCGGTACAGTTTTTAGTTTTTATTGCATACTAAAAAGTTACAATTTTGGTGGCAAGAATATTGTACTAATTTATTTCTTCTTGTTATAAAATAGGTTAGCCATGGTGCACAAGAACATTGCTAACAACTTTAATTGCAAAGTTCTGGCCATTAAGCAACCTAATTCACCATTAACAACCAATACACCTGCATTGTCAGAAAGCAGCTCAACTAGCATGGACTTTTCTCAGATTGATATTTCAACATTGAGGTACAATTCTTACTTGCTAGCTTTCTTGTTAATTGATATAAAGATATAATATTGACCAATTGGCTTTTATACTTTTGATATCAATAGTTGATAAATAGTCAAGTCCATATAAATTATATCAAGTTATCGATTTATTAAATTATATAATTGTTGCAGCATACCAGAAGTTCCTCCACCCAAAATCCCATATCAAGTATGTCCGGATCCATCAGCAATTATATGGAGATCAAGAAGAAGAAGAAGAAAACAATGACTACTAAACAAGATTAATATTATAGCTAGCATGGGGTCTGACTAGTAACGAATACAGCATGAAAGTCGTTCAATTCGTGTGGATGTCGTTTGAAAATTTGAACAAACACCATATCCAAACTGGATATTAACATATTTACTCTTCAAAATCACAACGTTTCATGCTGTTTTTCAGCTCGCGGTATTTTGCCTTTGCAATTATCAGGTGAAATGATTTGGTATTTTTATAGGGGTGTCAATTTATTGTCTTCGTGTCACCAGCTGAACTATGACGGGAACCTGACATGATGTAATCAGGTTTTGGGTTGTTTGATCTAATCCGTTTGATGAAAGAGTTGTGTTTGGGTTGACGTGTGTAATCCATGTAATTTTGTATTTGGATTTTACTAAAATTAAATGGGTGAGTGAATCAACAACCCATTTTAAATTAAAAAAAGAATTGTATAAGTTTAACCTGCCAACTTATTTACTGCATACCCTGTTTATAATTTTAAACCACAAGGCACAAACCTGATTGACCCATTAGGGAAAAAAGGTTACATGGGTCGCCTTCAAGTTATATTGTTTTGTTTTGTCACTTGGGATTAAGAATTAAAGTATGTTTCGGTTACCTGTATATACTACTCATAACACGATCTCAATAAAAATTAGACATAAATAAAAATATGCTTGTCAAAGAATTTTTGTTTTAATAAAGTTTAGTAATTACAAAGTAACTTTATTAAAGCTGAAGAGTAGTAGTGGTTGTCTACCAATAGCTAACGGTTACTATTCTCAGGATTAATTCATTATGGTAGCAAAGGGAAAACGCTAAAAAATGAAATACAAAAAAGAATAAAAGTAGAAAGACTAAATAGGTACACTACCAAAAATTAAAGTAGAGGGAAAACACGCATATAGACAAAGTTAACCAGTAAAAGTAAAGTTTTTTTTTTTTTCTAAAAACGAAGTGGTTAAACACGTATATTAGCGAAGTTAAAAGTTTAAAAGTTAAATATAAAAAAACGACAATCAATTGCTTAAACGAATAAAAGTAGACGGACTAAACATGTAGAATTCCAAAGCTTAAGCACAGGGACTAAACAAGCATATAAACAAAGTTAACCAATAATGAAGATTTTTTTTTAAATAGAGGGGCGAAACCCGTGTCTTAGCAAAGCCGGAGGTTTAAAAGTTAAATACAAAAATATTCGACCAATGAGGGGGTGCCAGACAGCTGTCTGCCACTATTCCCCCTCATGGTTATTGTATGTATATAAAATTACTAGTTTATGCCCCGCCCCCGTTGTGGGACGGTAAACGGAATATTTCTCAGTTTAATAACATGCAGGTCTGTGTTTCGGTGTTGGGATTGAACCCTACCAGAGGAACAGATAATGTAAAGCCAAAACCAGGTCACAACAGAGGATTCACAATAAGCAGCAGTTTACACTTTGCTCTCCCCTTGAAAGTGATTTATAACATCTGATGGTCTCTATCTGCTGCTCATATTCAACTGCTGCTGTCTTTTCAACTGCTGATGAAAACCCTGAAGTATCCAACTGCTGGTCTCAACTACTGATGGTAAAGCACTGCTCAATCAAGGACAGATTAACCTTGAGGAAAGCACTGACATAAAGAGAAAGCAGCTGTTTAGTGAAATATCTGTTTTATGTATAGTCAGTGGTTAGGTTAGCAGTGTTTGTATAAGGACAGTAGATACAGGTTGTTAGGCTGTTAGACGTCGCTTTCATGGTGACGTCAGCTGAGATACCTCAGTGGTTTGGTTTGCCTATAAATGTAACAGTACCCTGTACTGTTACATTTGATTGACTGAGCGAGTTCTTCTCCTCATGTCTAATCCTTTCATCTTGTGTGCAACCAACCTTGGGGCATCAGGCTGAGGGGGAGTATAGTTTGTAAGCATGACTGTAATCTTTTGCTTTGATTTGTAATCTTTTGACTCTATGTGAAGCAATTGTTTATCAAACTATTTTCTCCTTTGATTGTGTTTACAAAGTTTGTTTTCATTTCCGCTGCACCTAACATGTTTTCATATTCATTGATCATTCATTTTAAACAAACAAACACTATCATGAGAGCATCCGATCCTAACAATTGGTATCAGAGCCTGGACAGTCAAAATTCGATCTAACAATCAATTTGACATAACAGTTCGGCTCAAAATTCATTGATACTAAGGTTGGTTGTATTTAGTTGAAAAACAGAGTACTGTGCAAATCATGTTCAAAATGGTTATTTGAAAACTCTGAAAATCAACCAAGATGTCATATGACACACAAATTTCACACAACAAGTGATATCATGTAGAAGTCACTCATAGTTTTCAGATCTGTACACATATCTGTTAAATTATGGGATTGTTCTATATTTTTCAATATTGATTTCAACTGTTGTTTTGATATTTGTGATGTTTTCATTAAATACTAAAGTATGAACCTCAGATTAACGAAACCTATGACTCATAAGACATTAGTGTTTTGTTTTTCTATAAAGAGGAAATTGAAACTTTAGTCATTCAGATCTTATGTGTTGAAAACAGGTTGAGTTCTTCAAAAGGACAATATCAACTATGTAAAAATACATTAAGAAAATTCACAAAACTCAGAAGTGTGTTTATCTCAAAACTTTTGAAGTCAAAAGAAAAGAGTATAAACATAAAACACTTATGAGTCAAAGTTTAGGGTAATAATGGTCATTAAGCAACTATGTGCATTCATCTGTTCAGAAAAAGGTTTTGATTCCAGTAAATGAACTCCAAAGAGGACTAGACAGATGTTCAAAAATTTTCTCCATGTGTCCTCAGGTTTGCAATCAACTGACAAAGTAAATGGTTCCAAACAGTGGTCAAAATGTATCCAAAAGTTTCCTACCACTGTTGTCAAACCACTGATCATTTTCAAAAATTTGTGAATGATATGATTATATACTCTATTGAAATTATACCAGATCCTTTTTGATACTATTCTCAGAAAATCCTTTAACTATTTATTGTTGTTCAAAGGATTTTTCAAATAACCAGGATATATTATTCATTTTTTTAAAGAATAATATATTTGGAATTGTTGCTTGTTTTTTTGGTGGCAACAGTTTCAGCTCCTGTCAGGATGTAATACCTTATTTTTGATGGTATTAGTGTCCTTATAAATGGGTCAAAAGGAAATGGTACATATGACATGATCATGTCATACTCAGGTTTGCTCTTAAATTTCCATCAAAAAGTGATTGCAAACTGTGCTTAAATTACTAGGGTACTCATGTGTTAATTGAATATTAAACGAAAATGAGTTGCCTTAGTAAAAAGTTTTCATCATCTGGGGTACTAAACCACTGTCTTTCAAAATTGACATGTGGCAAAACCTTGAATGAAAATCTTCAAAACTGTTGCTGAAACACCTGTCCTTCAGAGTTGTACTATTTACCCTAACCACTGTTTTGTTCCAAAGTCTGATCTCTAAACACTGTCCACTGCTGAAAGTTAACCACTGATCCCTCATTTTCTTGAAAAGCACTGATGCTCAAAATCAGTATCTTATTCACTGATATGCTATCCACTGATAGTAAAAATCATCCACTGCCCATAATTTTTACCGTTGTAACCACTGATGCTTGATACGTCAGTGGTCCATAAAACAACTGTTCTCCATACTTCATCCATTTCATCAGTGTTTGACATGTGGTCAGTTTTTAGCCCTCAGATCTTAATAACCGCTGCCACATCAGCGATCATTTTTTTTTTAAAATAAAACCCTGCCCTAAACCCCAAACAGGGTTTTACACTGTCGAATTGAATTCCAAAATTCTCTTCTCATAGCAGTTTCCAACCCTTCTTCTCAAAATCTCCAAAATCCTCCTTCGTTCTTCTCCGCAAAAATGACAAAATCAAAATCAAAACCTAAATCACCATCACCTTCCAAAGAGGTCGCTCAAACGGCCGAAGAACCCATCGAAATACCATTCAAACAATCTCACAACTATCTGGGTTTACTCACAAAACCTACTGATAATCACACCTTTGACACCATCATTGATACATTATCTGCATCAAAGTACAAAACTTTGTTGACAGCAAATGCTCCCATCTATCTGCAAACCCAGAGAGAGTTTTGGAAAAAGGCGTCGCTTGAAAAACAAGACGGAAAAGTCATCGCCATTAACTCCTCAATACAGGGTAAAGCAGTTCAAATAACCCCACAGTCGATCTCCGAAGTCTTTAATCTCAACGATCAGGAAGGTAAACTCTCTTTTGAGAAAGCCGAGATGAAAACTGATTTCGTAAAAAGGGGGTATGCAGAACAATCAAAGGTTGATACCTTACAAAAAGGTTATTTTCCTTCTGCTCCAAGATTTTTATTTCACACACTTTTGATGTGTGTTTCAAATACAACAACATCATTTAATGAAATACCATTGAAGATTCAATGCCTGGGGTATGCCATTTTGAATAACAAAGATTACAACTATTCCCAGGAAATCTTCAATGACTTAGTGAAAAATGTTGACAACAAAGCATTTTTACTTTTTCCAAGATTTTTGAGTTATTACTTTAAACAAAAATTTGTAAAGGAAAATGAAAATTTGCCAAAACAAGGTGTTCATTGTCAAATAAAGAGCTTAACAAAAGAAACATTTTCAAGGATGATGGCACCAATAAAAACAAAAGCAGGGGTACCTGAGCAGATTTTAGCAGTTACAACTGCTCCTCAGGTATCAGCTGCTGAGCCCACTGCTCCAGGTGATCATAGCAGCACAACCACTGCTTTGAAACCCACACCTGACATCACCAAAAAGACCAAAAGAAAAACATCCAGAAAACCCACCATACCCAAAACAAAGGCAACTCTGGAAGATGAGATCCCAGAGGAAATGCCTGTGACAACACAAAAGTCACCACAAACCACTGCTGCTACTTCCTCACAGCAGTTGGAAGAAAGATCTCAACCCATGCCTAAAACTCCTCCTGCATCCTCACAAAAGGATCAGGTTGTAAGCACAGGGACACCACAATATGAAGCTCTGAATCCACTTGGATCCATCTTCCTCAGTCCTGATCCCAAGGACATGTCTCTTTCAACCCCCATCCCCTCACCAATAATAATGCCACAATCCATGCTACCTTTGTTGCATGCAGCTGCTATAGCTCAGACACAAACCAGTTCCTCTCTATCGCCTATCACTGAGAGTATACCCCTACAAGTGACTGGGTCTGATGCTACTACTCCTGCTATCCCAGCAACAATTGAGGAGGTTACACCCCCTGAGTTACAAGTAACTCTCGGTGGTAGTTCAAGTGGAGCAGCAACTACAACTGGTGGATCAACAGATCCTCAGTTGGACAGTTGTTTCATAAGTAAGACTCACTTGAAGGCAATTTCTTCCATGGCAACTTCGGTAACCACCAGTGAGTTGGATCTAACCACTGGTACCATCAAAGGTTTATCGAGTGCTGAAGAAAGAAGTCCCCAGTACCAAGAACAAGGGGCATCAATGGGTGATTTTTGGGACTCAGTTCCTAAGTCAAACATTGATATAACCACTACAAGTGGGGATTCAGATGATCCCAGTAAAATGGGTGATGATTCAAGATATCAGGAATTGACGGGCAGAGTGGAAAAACTTGAAGAATCAGTTTCTGAAATAAAGGAGATGGTGCAAGAGATTCTAAAAGCTCAGAAAGCACAATCCAATGCTGTTCCTGCTCAAGCACCTGCTCCACAACAAGCACCTGTTGCAAATGAGTTTTGGAATATTTTCCAATCCATGCTTGAAAAACAGCAACAAATGGCTGATCAAAAGCATGATATTCAAGTACAAATGCTGTCCAACATGATGGAATCAAGGTTCAAGGACACTCAAGCAGATATCAAGGCTATTAAGGCCAGTATCCAAACTGCCACAGGCAAGGCCCCTTCAACTCTACTATTCTTTGATGACCCCCTTGCAGATAATGCCAAAAAGGGGGAGATAATGAAGCAAATGAAGAAGAAGGGAATAGAACATGGCCTTCATATTGTGCCAAAAAAAGAAAAAGAAAAACAGGTCTCAAAACCTGTTAGCCAAACAGCTGATTCAGCAGCAGTTACAAAAACTGCTGTCAGTAGCCAAACAGCTGCCATCTCATCAACACACACACCTCCAACACACACCACTCTACCACACACCACTACAACTACTGCTCCACCATCATCATCTACAATCATACCATCACCACTGCCTCCTGTCATAAAACAGAAGACAACAGATGTTACAACATCTGTTGTAATGACAACAGTGATTGAAACACCAGTTGTTTCAACCACTGTCAGTCAAACACTGTCACAAACCACTGCTATCCAATCTACCACCACTGATCTACCCAAAACATCATCTGCTCCTTCCTCATTAAAAAGGAGAAGGAATCTCATATCAGATGTTGATTCACCACCACCTTCACCACTTCCATCCCCTGCTCAAAAGCAGAAGACAACTGCTGACATATCAGCAGTTGTAATGCCAGCAGATGTTGAGACAACAGCTGTTAGTGAGTCATCCACCACTGCTCTTACCTCTCCTACTTCACAGCCAAGGCTTTTCAACAGAATAAGAAAACCAATACCTGCTGATGAGGGTACATATGATCCTAATGCTGCACAACATCCACTGGAACTTGAAGCTATCAAAAATGAGATGAGGCAATTCTATACAGAAGAAGATCCTTCAAAAAGGAGATTCTCCTCACTCATAGGCTACATGCCTCCAGAGGATATGGATGATTACCTCAAACTCAAGGCAAGGCAGGCTAAAGCAAGAGCAAAATTTGAAAGTGAACGTGATCATTTAAGCGAAGTTGGCATTGCTAAAAGACTGGAGTTCTACTTAACAAAAGTAAAGCAGATAGAAGAATTTGCACAAGAACTAAACAAAGAAAAGGCTGATCAAAAGAAAGAATTAAGAAAACAATATCTTGCCTACATCATGAAAGAAAAATTCTATCCTGCTGAAGAACAACAGTTCAAAGAATGGCCAGTAGTAGCTCTTAAGCGTGAAGCAGAAAGGATTGAAAAGATTAAGAATGATCCTACGAAGAAGAGGAATGCTCCTAACTAGAGAAAATATGAAAAGCTCATTGCTGACTTAACTGCTGAATATAAGAGAAAGAAAAAGGAGCTGGTGGATGCAAAAATGGATACTGCTGAAGCCATATCAAAATGGTCAAAACAGCAGACTGATGAAGCCTACGAAAGGCTGAAGAAAAGAAAGATAACTGTTTCAGGTACTTCTAAGAAGCAAGAACAAATGATGAAGCTTGAACAGAAGATGGGAAACCTCGACACACTGTTCCGGTCTACTTTTGTAACAAATCAATAAGAGGGAGAACAGCTGACTGAAGAAGAGGTAATAGAAAAGGAAGCAGAGTACTTCAAAGATACCATCACGAAAATGGGTCTAAAAGAAGAAACTTCAACAAAGCTTCAAAGCCTTTTTAAGGCATTAAACAAACCTGCATCTCCAAACACTGCTAAAGACAAGAACTCATTGAACAAGAAACTGCAGAAGATATAGCTGCAGCAGACAAAGTCATTGAAGAAACTTTCAAAAGAATGTCTGAAAGTCTGCAGGTGTTTTCAAGGCCATTATCCCTCAACTCATCTTCAAATAAGTCTCTCCCAAGAAACCCACTTGGCTTTAAAATACTAAAGTGGATGTCTGATCAAAAGACTCACGTATTGACCCTGGTCAGAGCCAATGGCGATGTGAAGTACATATCAAGGAAAGAAGCACTAGGCCTTAGTGTTCAAGATTTGCAGGATCTCCTTGAACTTTCACTGTGTAGGGATGAGGATGACCAGAGTGCAAAGGAATTTGAAGCTGAATTCAAAGAACAAGCTAAGGCACTCTTGATGAGTAATAAAGGTCCTGAATAATGAAAGGTTTTGGCATTATCTGTTCCAGGGGGAGATTGTTGGGATTGAACCCTACCAGAGGAACAGATAATGTAAAGCCAAAACCAGGTCACAACAGAGGATTCACAATAAGCAGCAGTTTACACTTTGCTCTCCCCTTGAAAGTGATTTATAACATCTGATGGTCTCTATCTGCTGCTCATATTCAACTGCTGCTGTCTTTTCAACTGCTGATGAAAACCCTGAAGTATCCAACACTGCTGGTCTCAACTACTGATGGTAAAGCACTGCTCAATCAAGGACTGATCAACCTTGAGGAAAGCACTGACATAAAGAGAAAGCAGCTGTTTAGTGAAATATCTGTTTTATGTATAGTCAGTGGTTAGGTTAGCAGTGTTTGTATAAGGACAGTAGATACAGGTTGTTAGGCTGTTAGACGTCGCTTTCATGGTGACGTCAGCTGAGATACCTCAGTGGTTTGGTTTGCCTATAAATGTAACAGTACCCTGTACTGTTACATTTGATTGACTGAGCGAGTTCTTCTCCTCATGTCTAATCCTTTCATCTTGTGTGCAACCAACCTTGGGGCATCAGGCTGAGGGGGAGTATAGTTTGTAAGCATGACTGTAATCTTTTGCTTTGATTTGTAATCTTTTGACTCTATGTGAAGCAATTGTTTATCAAACTATTTTCTCCTTTGATTGTGTTTACAAAGTTTGTTTTCATTTCCGCTGCACCTAACATGTTTTCATATTCATTGATCATTCATTTTAAACAAACAAACACTATCATGAGAGCCTCCGATCCTAACATTCGGTTACTTGTATACTACTCATAATACGATCTCAATAAAAGTTACATCAATACATAGATAAAAATACGCATGTCAAAAAAAATGTTTTAATAAAGTTTAGGAATTATAAAGTAACTTTATTAAAGTCCAAGAGTAGTATCGGTGCCCACCAATAACTAATGGTCACTATTCCCCTGCGTTGATACATTACGACAACAAAGGGAAAAGGCTAAAAGATGAAATACCAAAAAGAATAAAAGTAGAAGGACTAGACATGTACACTACTAAAGTTAAAGCACTCACGGTTTGCAAAGCTTCCAATTAACGTGCGAGTAAGGAATCTTGGGTATGGGGAGTGCCGAGTTAACCTTCAAGAGGAAAACTGGGGCGTGTAAGTTCGGGGGATTATGGATGTTAGAGTAGGAGCATGATTATGGTACGATAAATAACATGCATTTACATGAAAAGTCATCTTTGTTTAAGCACTCATTTGGACACCATAACTGGGTGTGTTTCATGGGCACCAAATCGCCCATTGGAAGTTCAAATTATGAGGAACTTAATCCAAAGATGAATATACCATAATACATCACTTTTAACCATGAGTTTGTTAGAGTGACAATTCGGTTTTAAGTTTATGTTTACGTATTTAGTCTATTGTTATTTAGGGAGCCATAAAGATGGTCATGTAAGGAGGTAGGATGATAATCATCCATTGAGCCTCATTGTATAATTCACCAAATCACAAGTTTATCAACATAGTTGATAAAATAGGTTGGTCATGAATGATAATAATAACATTAACCTTCTAAATCTACAAACGACCAAGTGAGCTAACTAAATGCGTGCATCCCAAACATGGAAAGTGTTTGGGGACGTGATGTAGTCTTGTCCCTTCATGGAAATCTTTTGAGACTTAGTAGTATGAATCTAACTAGGAGTTTGGGCAAGTGAGATAGTGGAACAAGGTTGGAGAGCCAAGGCTTCCATGGTTCACACTTCTACCAAAACATAAGTTCATCGATAATGATGATGGTGAATCTTGGATGGTTTCAACACTTTTAAGTCACTTTGGACTTCTAGGGAAGAATTTTAGTGAGGTTCCTAGGCCTTTAATCCTTTGGAAATCAACCATACACAAGCCCCACAACCATGAGTTTGATTGGAAGCAAGGTTGGTGCAAAAATTCCATAAAATGAAACAAGAAACCAACATGTTGTAAAAGTTTTGCAAAAGCAGAATTTTAATCAAACTTTGGACCTCAATTGTGGTGATGTTCCACCTTAGTTTACCATGGTAAACTTGTGGAAATATTCCTAGAGGTTATCCAAGTGGAATGAAAGAAGAAAACGTGAAATGTAGAAGAAAGTGAATTGAAAACTCACTTGAACACTTAGAACTTTCTGTCACACCCATTTCTAAGGCGGAAGCACGAGGTGTGATCCTGAAAGGTTTTCATTGCATACGAATGGTAAACATGCTTTATGATCATAAAATAACTCCAAAATGCCATTGACATTACATAATCAAAACATAGTTTAAGATAAGTGTTTACATCACAACATAGATAATTGTCTGAAAGGTTTACAACTTTATTTCAACAACACACATCAAGGTTTTGATCATTATATCACCACACGAGATGGAATATAACAACCAAATCCCACAAAATAGGCATAGGAGTCTTGACACGACATGACTAAAAACATAAACGACATCCAGGAGCAAGAGTGAGACCGCACGTACGTCCACTTTAGTTACCTGAAATACATGTAAGTTTTGGAAAATCGTCAACATAATGTTGGTGTGAATTCATGCAGTTTTGTGTAAACATTTAAGCATTCGTTGCAGAAAACATGGTATGTAATCGTATGAAACAAGTATTTCTGTAAATGTAAGGAATACGAGATCGCTAATGGTTCGCGAGGCCACTAACATATGTAACGACATAGGAAGCATCCAAACCATAGGCATTTTTTACTTGTCGATTCATGACTAAAGACACAAAAGCACTCTTGGTAAAAGTGTGGCTGCCTGAAACCCATTAGATCTAACCTTTTGTTCCGCGGTCTAGGTATGTAATTGATTAATGGTGCTTATGACACCCTATACGTCACATGATCTATGTATCATTCCTTAGTTTTTGTATTCTACATACCATAGTACATGTATTTTCCCCAAGTTTAGAAAACAAGTAAAAGTTTAAAAGTGGGGACATGAACTCACAATTTTGCGTAGCTTGCGTCGTAAACTTCACCGGGTTTGCTTAGAGTGTCGTATCACTACCTACACACGTACTATGTTTTATTAGACGTTTAGGTCGTGTAACGACTATTAGTCTTAGTTGTTTATTAAGACTTATTTTGGAATCATTGATATATTTTGAGTTACATCTTTGATATACTTTATATAATTCCAAAATGTATAATTATTAGTTAAAATAATAATGTTTTAACTTAAATTATATTCATCCCAGTATTTGGAATATTGTTAAGGTAATATATTTTCAACTTGGTTTATTACATATTTTCTACACATGTATATTTTCCAAGCATAGGTATACTTGTATTTGTGTATATTCATACTTGTGTATTTTGCCAAGTATTGGTGGTGTATTCCGGTATGTATTTATACGTATGAGGATACGTATCTTCTTGTATTCCTTAAGTATTTTATACTTAAATTTGAGATTATTTTTCCGGAACATTATTTTTAGACAACTAAAAATAACCACTATATATTCTCAAAATATACATATTTTGAGAGAGTTTTTAAAGAAAAATATCTATAATTTATTTGGCAAAAACAAGTATATTTCCATATAAATCTAAAAAATAATATATATTTTTAAGATTAGCCTTAGAAAATATATATTCCTTGTTTTCACCCAAAATAATATATTTTTAACTTGTTTAAAAATATATATTTTTCTCCATCCAAATATACATTTTCTATTTGACAAAAATATGATATATTTTGTAATATTTGTAAAAATTCATATCTTGCCATTTTCTTTGTTTCAAAAATACCGTTCGTCACATTTGTTAGGTTACGGATTTATTTCTGGAATATATTTACTTATAGTCCATAAGTCCGTTTGTCCGATTGTCCGATATTCGGGTATAATTCATATATGTGTTTTCTTGTAATTTTGGTAGTATTTGTATTCCAAATTTTTGGTATATTGGTGTGTAATATTATTTTCAAGTTCCTAAAATAATATAACTAATACACATAATATACAAGTAGCACACAAATTGTGACATCTAAATATATACTTAGTCACTTTTATTTATCAAAAATCAACCTCCAATGTTTGTAATAAAAATTATGGCAAACTTTTATATGAAAACCATGTTCAAAATTTACTTATAAACACTTGTTTAAAAATATTTTTCTAAGTGTTTAATTTCTACAAAAAATTTGCCATAGTTTCCCCTTAAAAATGAAGGTTTCCATGCTTTCAAAGCATAACATTTTCTTTTAAAATCATCATCAATCATCAACAATTCAACCAAGACTTACCATGAGCCAAGATCATGTAAATTACACTACATCATGAACTTGAAATTTTGTAAAAACTTGTAGTAACTTACTATGTTATTTAGTAGGTTTAGTTACCCTTTAAAACATGGTTATTTGTTTGTAAATCACATTATTGAAAGATTTAGTCATTTACAACTTGTAAGATGATTTTTCCAAAAATAATTCTTTTGTATTTTCCTTGTTACATTCATGTTTCTAGTCTTGATTTAACACTAAAAATATGATTAGTTTCCTTTGAAATCATGACTTTGTAAATCTTGTAAATAAACTTGGTTTTTTGAGAAAATTATTTTTGAAATCATCCATTTACAAGATTTTCAACATGTAACAATCATCATCATACTCTAAAACAACTTCATTTTCAAGTTCATGATTCACATAAAGGATGATCATTATGATTTCTTTAATATCCATCCTTATACTTGCTAGATCATGTGTTTAATCATCATATAGCAAGGTTATTATGATGATCAACATCATAAACATAAGAAATCCACAAACAAGTTTCATACATACACTTAATCAACTTAGATTTCATGTTATTTAGCTTTATGTTAGTTATCATCTTCATATTTCTTTGTGATTATTGAGTTTAACCATTTACATAACACTTTAACCATTATGAATAGAAGTAAAAACAAGATCAAGAAGCTTACTACTAGCTCTAATGGCTAGGGAAGTGGCACAAGAATGATGAAGATGATTATGAAAGAAAATGAGTGGTTAAAGGCTCCACAAAGAGGTCCTTCAAGTTCCTACACTTCAAGCCTCCTTAGATAAGCTTCTTACACCTCTAGATCACCTTGGATTATGAGTTTGGAGCTTGAAAATGGTGGTGGTAGTGTGGTGATGGTGAGCCGAGACCAAGAGGGAGAAAGGGAGGAAGAAGAGAAGTGTTGAAGATGAAGAATGATGGTTATGAAGATATCTTGTGTTTTTATTAAGTTCATCCTACAAAGTGCTTAACTCATGGTCATTATGTTTAGAATATTCTCAACAAATCAAATAAAATATAGCAAATAAATCTCATGTGGGACCCTTGTCCCCTAACCATCCATATGGTGGGGGGGGGGGGGGTGTTGGTTTCATCTTAAACATTAGTTGGTTCATTCTAGTTAGATTCCAAGTATTATAGTTAGGTATTTAGGTGTTTAGTGTTTATAAGGTGTAATATGATGTTCGGTGACCATAACTAGCTTCACAACACTAAAACAATGTTTCTAGTGAAAATTTGGTATTTCGGGTAGTGTCCCGTTGTTCGTTTCGTTACGGTTCGTTAAAGTGCCAAATTGCGCAGTTTCACTAAGTATGAAGCCCCTTTTGTGGCAGTTTCAATTCCTGACACTTGGTAAGTTATTCTGGACAATAAAACATAAATTCTGCATGATATTTTGGTGTTAAAAGCTGAATTATTGCTGATTTGTGCAGAATTCTGCATTTAAATTGAGTTTCGGGTGCTTTTTAGTGCATAGTTTAGCTTCCGGGAAGTTTATATGTTAACCCTCATATCCATACTTGAGTTTTAATGTATTTTAGATGTTGGACTTATTCCTAGGCCCTAATTCTATTGTCTGACTGCTTTATGCAGAAATGCTGACGCAGAGTGTCTTACCGGTGAGTTTACTAGTCTTTCTGACGCAACACTTAAAGTAATACACAAAGCAATATTTGAAGTACAAAACATGCATGAATTCATATGTATTGCAAGTAATCAGACAATGTTGATGCTTAAGCACATAATTGCAGATATTAAATAATAATTAAAACTATACGAAAATTAAATGTTTTGTGCCAGTTGTCACACTTTCTGCCTAAAATGAAGAAGTTCTTGATGGTTTTGGTGTATTTGAGAGTGATTTGGAGTTGTGAAAAGTGAAAATGTGTTAGAGGAGGCTTGGTTTTATAGGAGAAGATTAGGGTTTGATTTTTAAGGATGTTAGAAGGTGATTGGAGGAGTTTGGATGGATACGTATGAAACCCAATTGGGCAAAAACCAAAGCTATGGATCAGCATCGTCGCGCCACGTGACCATGCCTGTTTCCCCGCCGCGTGACGCGACGGGTCCAGTTGCCTGATTTTGGTTTTTGTGCAATTTAGTTCCTTGTACTTCGTAACTTCATTATTTTTTTCCGTTTTCTTGTATTTTGGCTCATTTTTAGGTAACCAAAGTGTATCAAAGTATTGTATGAGTATGATGTATGTATGACTAACGTTCCTAAGTATTTCGAGTCTCGGTTTCGCGGTATAAACAAGTATTCAACGATTGATTGCGTATAACATAAGTATGTAACTCGTATATGTATAAAACGGAATTCCATTATGATCAAAGCATCGGATTACAAGATTGGAAATGAAATACGAATACGATACGACTATAAGTTTCTAAAAGTAGAAGTACGAATACAACTTTTTAAATATGGAAAGTAAAGAAATGCAAAGCGTTACAAATGACCCTAAGACAGACTTCATGAGCGAATATTTCCCTCCAATGGATAGAATATTGGCGCGCCAATTAGAAAGCATTTGATCAAACTTCTTCCGAATGGGATCCTAATTTTTTATACACCCCATCTTAGCACCTACCGGGAGACCTAAATATGTAAAAGGAACTTTAGTCGCATGACATCTAGTGACAATAACATAGTTAGATACATCCTTTTCTTCCACCCGAACCCATATAGATTAGATTTTTGCAGATTTGGTTTAAGATCTAAAGCTAATAAAAACAATTAAGCATCTGAACCAGAATACGAATGTTCAAATACGACCATTCTCCTATAAATATAACGACATCAACATAAAAAGTGAGACAATTTAACTTTGCTCTTTACCACTGAAGCTAGAATAAAGAAAACCTTCTCCGATTACTTTTCTCGAAAGCAAAGTGAAGCCTTCCATCATTAGAATGGAGTCATTTGAAAATTCTTAACGTGTTTGGTTGGTAAATTTGTTAATGGAATTTGAATGTTAAAAGTTAAAAAGGACAAAATTACCCCAAAGAGAAAATGTAAATTCCCTTCACGTCAGCCCCAAACGTCCTTTGTCTTCATCCTTAAATTCATTTACAGGTTTAAAATCACTAATTACCATGGCTAAAACTATCACCATTCATATCCTCGAAACACTTTTGGGTTGGTTTGCAATTAACTGCCACATCAATGTCTTATTTCGATCTCAGTTTCTGGTTGGTACGTATTCTAGAATGAAGCTGCCCAATCTCTGATTATCTGTTTTGATTTCGATCATGATTTTTGGTTCATTTATCTTAAACCGCCATTGCTTTTGATTTGGATTTGGATTTGGATTTCAATTATCTTACTCATTAATCAATGTTTTATTTCCTTTTCGGCAAAGGAAGTCACTGGTACATTTGTTTTTTTGAACGACCAAATTAAATCATCGTATAAACATCCTTGGATGCCCTTAATCGAGCAAATGCATCTTCTCCTCCATAATGGTCAAAGTTGGATGCATACCCGAGTCACCAAGCCACCAGTTCCGGGGAAAACCAACTGGCGACCTCCAGAGAGGCCTAGTTCTAAAATTCATTGCCACCACCACTGTTCTTTAAAGTGATGCTAGTGGGAGTTGAACTTGGGACCTTAAAAAGAGAAAATAAATGACTAAACGTTAGAACAAATTGTCAGGACTGATTGATTAATGAAATATAAGAAAAACAAAATTCATTTGAATAAAAAAATCATTTAAGTTTGAAAAGAAAAACAGTGGATTATGATTGCGAAATGTTCATGATTGTTGGTCCATGCATTCAAGCCTAAGAAGAACAAATGATAAGGAAAGCCAAAACTGGTTCTCTAACAACTGATTACCAATAAGCAGTGCATGTTCTAGTTTCCCTCCAATGGCAGTCCTTCTATCAGCCGATAACACTTAGTGATGATCCACTCAACAACTGTTCTACAACCGCTGATCCTAAGGACTGAAGACCCAACAACTGCTGCTTATCAAAGTATTGTTGAAGACAAAGCACTACTATTCTCAAGGCCTGATCAACCTACGAAGAAAGCACTGATGAGCAACATCAGTGCTTAGGTAAACAACAGTGGAAGGATCATCAGTGTTTATGTATCATTGTCTATTTGTAATCAGTGTTTGTAATAGATCAGTGTTTAGAGGTTGTTAGGTTGTTAGATGTCACTGTCTAGGTGACGTCAGCAAAGATGCTCAGTGGTTAGATTTGTACTATAAATAGAACAGTACCTGTACTGTTCTATTAGCTCTTTTGCACACACTCATTCTGTATGAACTAACTAGTGAGCTCAGGCTGAGGGGGATATTAGTTGCATGCATTCCTCTTCTGTCTTCTATTTGTTTTCCTTTCTAGATGAATCCTTGCAAGGGTGCCAATGCAATGCAATCACTTCCTTACATGCTAACTTTATTGACAGAGGTGGCACATCTTTTTTATCTTCCTTTATATCTTGCTACATATGTGATTTATATCTAACCTATATCCTTTGATAGATGGCTGAATACATAATATCTATATGTGGAAGAAACCAAAGCAAGTGGGAGAATTTGGAGAGTTGGATCGTGAATCATAATTGCAGGTGGTGGGATTGGATTTGGTGGATGATGAAAGCAAGCCAGAACCAACAACTACCCAATGGACAAACATAAAGTCCTGAGCCGCAACGCGGCGAGGGTTCCATCTAGTATATAACATTTGAAGTAGGATCTTAGCTACAGTGCCGTCGATGTGTCAGTTTATAACTGGTGCACAACTAATATAGCATAAGGTATAAAGTGGGGATGCACAACATAATATGATATGTACACGGCAGACAACTAAGGTAGCACAATAAGATGAGTTTACAAGGTAAAACATGGGAAAGAGAAAGCTGTAGAGACGACTTGTGTTGCTACCAGAAAGCTTGTAATATGATTCTATCTGGCTTCACCACCACCGGAAACTGAATCTGAGACGCCTACGTGAAACCGGATCTGAACCGCTTCATATACATTTTGCTACCCCGTCAGAAACGACAGTAATCGTCGGAATACCTTAACCGGAAAATAGATACATCATTGCATGTCGTCTAAATCTCCGCCCCGCTCTTCGGTTCTCATAAAAGCACCACAATCGGCTGTGAAGATGACTCCATCTTCACTTACCCCACCTCAGATTTCAGATCTGAAACCAAGAAACGCTGGTGACGAACACCAAAATGGTGATGGTGGCTGGAGTGTAGCCGCGTGGAACGACTTTTGTTAACGCCGGAAAATTTCCCACTGTACACGGAACATTTTGATTATTGTAATTTGATACAATCATTCGACTCAATGGAAATCATGTTTGCTTAAAGCTTTTCTTCCGTGATTGTGTTTATAAAGTTTGCTTATTATTTCCGCTGCAATTATCACATCTCTGTTCTACCATTTTACATCAATTAATTCAAACAAACACAATCTAAAGAGACTCAGATACTAACAATTGGTATCAGAGCTTTGGACAGTCAAATTTGATCTAACAATCATTTTGAAGTAAAATTTCAGCTTGAATTCATTGATACTTTCAGTTGTTCGTATTTAGTTGAAAAACAGAGTAAGGTATAATCACGTATAAAATATGATTATTCAAGACATGTAAAACAACCAGAATGGCGTCACATTCACAAGACACACACAACACTGGCACACTCTTTAAACCACCTATGGTGGTCAGATCAGAGTATAACATCTGGCAGCGTAGGATGGGTCACGTTTTGGCTCAACAAAATACTGGATGTTGGAAGTCGACCTTTGGACCACATGTTTCGATGGTGCCGAGTACTGAAGATCCAAAAGGCTTTGTGCCCAAAAGCATCGAAAATTATTCTGAACAGGATTATCAAAAAATTGAATTAGATGCAAAGGCATTTAGCATAGTAACTTCAGCACTCCCCAATGATATCTATGCTGGGCTGTTACATTGTAACAGTGCCAAGGAATTGTGGGATGCACTTAAGGAACAATTTGGTGGTACTGAAGAAGTAATTGAAAAGAACAGGGAGGTTTTGAATTAACATAATGAAACATTTTGTCATGTCAAGGGTGAATCATTAACACAACAATTTGAACGTTTTAGTTGTCTCATAAGTGAATTGAAACTTGTTAATGTTGAATTTGCTAAATCAACTCTAAATAGTAGGTTTCTAAGATCACTTCCTGAAAAATGGGACACAATTGCTTTTGTAACCAGAAACTCTGTTGGGTTCAAAGAACTTAGTCTGACCCAACTTCATGGTCGACTCCTCACCTATAAGAGAGAATTGAACCAGAAAAAGAAGTTACAAGAGTCTGGGAAGGTAGCTGATGATTACACTTTCGATAACACAACTCTTCTGGGTCAGGAAGAATCTGGTGATAGTAAGGATCAGGGTTATGATCATTATATTGACATAACAGCTGGTGGAGCTTTTAACAACTCTGATTCTTACTCATCCAATTATGCTTTTACAGCTAATGGAGAAAACCAGAATTATGATATTATGTCCTTTGAACTCAATGATCTCCAGTACTTTGATCCAACTGATCTGGAGGAAATGGATATTTTGCACCAACTTGCACTGCCGAGTGTTTGAACCAGCAAGTTTTATAAGAGAACAGGGAGAAAATTTCCAGGGTTACATGGGAACTTGAAAGTGGTGTTGGATAAATCAAAGATAAAATGCTACAAGTGTAATAAGTTAGGTCATTTTGCTAGAGAGTGTAGGAGTCAAAATAATGGACCAATAATCACACATCCTAGCCCTAGACCTCATACCCAAAACACTGTGCATTATTCCCAATATGCCCCTGCTGCTCATGTAAACACTGCTCATTATGCACACACTGTAACACCTGTTCCTGTGCACTATGTCCAATCCCCTGTTCCACAGATACAATATGTCCAGGCCCCAGCTCCTCAGGTTCAGGTGCAACAAGCTGCACCTCAACAAGCTACCCAAACATCTGCTCAAGCAGATCAACAAAGCTTCTTTACCCAAGGCTTTGTTGATTGGAGTAGCTTGCCTGAATATTTAGCTGATTAAAACTTTGCTCTATATGCTAAGAATGATGTTTCTAGTGATGAATTCTGTTTTGCAGCATTAGAGTCTATCCCAGAAGGGCTGGAAACTGAAGAAGGGGAATCCAGTGCAGAAACAGTTGATGCAATTGCTGAAGCAGTGGTTACTGCTGTTGTTGGTGAACAACTGTTGGAAGACAAACCTGAACCACTGATGGAGACACTGTCTGACCCATGGTCTGCTGAAGAAGAGGAGAAGAAGCCCAAAGAATGTGAAAGTGTCTGTGACTGTGCCATGATGGCTGCAGCTAAGGTATCACCTCAGGTCCTCAAAAACCTATGTTCAGACAAATGCATCATATCATTTGCTAATGTTAAAGAGGTGAATGAAAACCTTAGAGATAAAATTTTTAAAGATGAAGTACAATTTGAAAAGTCTTTAAAAGAATTGAAAATCAATTTGTCAGAAAAAGATAATGAAATTTGCAGCCTCAAGCATGAGCATAGCATAACCAATGACCAACTCCAGGCCATGATAGAAAAATATCAAACCTGTAAAAAGGAGTTGGAATCTACCCAAATCACATGTGAAAAATGGGTGAAATCCTGCAAAGGTTATGAAGTTATGCTAGAGAAACAGATCAAAAGCAATGTAAAATTTGGCATAGGTTTCAGGAAAAATGACCAAGTTGAAAACACTGCTGTAAATGAGTCTATTCAAAACACTGTTGAGATAATACCAACAAACAAGGATGGTCAAGAAATAAAAATAACTGATAAAAATGGTAACAAAATCATTCTTGAAAGACCAGAGGGGTCCTCAACTTTTGGGGAGATTGAAAAATACCAATTCAAACCCACTTGGTCAGATGAGCGTGACATCCTTGAAAATTTCAAACCAATGGATTTCTCCACAGTGGATGGTGTGAAAGCATCAAAGGCCAAGGTAATTCTTCTTAAAGACATCCCAACAGTGGTTCAAAACTCTGTTGCAAAGGAGTCTGAAAAGAGGAAAAAGAGAGAAAAAGTTAAAAATTTGTTTTGTGACTTTTGTGAAAAGAAAAATCATTTAACAAAAGATTGTTTTCACTTAAAAGCCTATGATATTAACAAAACAAGCACCATTGAGCCTTCAAAAAGCTGCACCATCTGTGGAAAATCAAACCATCTCACTCATGAGTGTGTGTACCTCAAAACCTTTGAGGTTAAAAGAAAAGAATACATTGCAAAAACACCCATGAGTTCATCAAATCAACCAATCATGAAACAACAGCCATTTGTGTCTATCCAAACAGCTGTTACAAAACAACTGAATAAAAACTCTGTTCCAAGAGATGTTCAAGTGATAGATGCATCTCCTACAAACCAATTCCAAAGAGGAAAAGGTCAACCTCCATACCAAAGGGTCCCACATGTTTATGAGGTTTACAAAAGGCCTTCTAAACCAAAAGTGAACAAGCATCCCTTTGGATATCAACATCTAACAGGAAATGGCCCACAACAGTGGTTAGAGAGAAATGTTTCAAAAACTGTTCAAACCCCTGAGCTAATCACTGTCCATGTTCCTGGACTTGACTCTAACACTGTTGTGACCCCATCCAAAGCCTTATTGGCTTTGGAGACCCTCCTGAACTAATTATTTAGTTGATGTGCAGGGAGCTTTTGCATGCTTACATAGTCTTTGGTATGTAGATAGTGGAGGCTCCAGGCACATGACTGGATGTAGAGCCCTACTCAAAGAATTCAAAACTCATGGAGGGGGTGATATATCTTTTGGTAATAATAGTAAGGGAAAGGTGTTGGGGTCTGGAATAGTTCAGTCTGGAAAAGTCAAGTTTGAAAATGTCAATCTCGTTGACAATCTAAAATTCAACCTCCTTAGTGTCTCACAAATGAGTGATAAAGGCTATGGGTCATTCTTTACTAAGGAGAGTTGCAAGATTGTTGGACCAGAAATGGTCAAAAAGATTGAAGAAAAAATAAAAACTGGAAAAACTCAACTTGTTGCTCAAAGAAATGGCAATGTTTATGTAGTTGACTTGTCAAAAGAGAGCCCTATGACTGATGTCTGTCTGTTCTCAGCTGCCTCTAACAAAGAGACAAAACTATGGCACAGAAGATTTGGGCACACAAATCTCAAGACAATCACTGCTTTGTCAAAACAAGGCCTTATAAGAGGTTTTCCACAAAAATTGTTCACCTGTCCTGAGCATTGTGTCTCCTGTTTAAAAGGAAAACAACATAAAAGCTCATTCAAGTCAATTGAAGAGTCTAAAACAACCAAGTGTTTGCAAATGCTGCACATGGATTTGTTTGGCCCAGTAAAAATCATGAGCCTTAAAAATAAAAAAAATATTGTTTGATTATTGTAGATGATTTTTCTAGGTTTACATGGACTTATTTCTTACATTCTAAAGAGGAGACTACAGACATTTTGCAAGACTCTGTCAAACAGGTTAAAAAGCAATTTGACTTGCCAGTAAAAGTCTTTAGGAGTGACAATGGCACAGAATTCAGAAATAGGGAGTTGGATGAGTTTTGTGTGTCAAAAGGGATTGTAAGGCAGTACAACATCCCAAGAACACCAGAGCAAAATGGGGTGGTTGAAAGAAAAAATAGAACTCTGATTGAAGCTGCCAGAACCATGCTTGCAGATTCAGGTTTGCCATTAACTTTCTGGGCAGAGGCTGTAAACACTGCCTGCTCTGTCAAGAACAGAGTTTTGATCAACCCCAGGCATTAAAAGACTGCCTATGAGATTCTGTATAATATCAAACCACTGATCTCATACTTCAAAATCTTTGGCTGCCCTTGTTTCATTTTAAACTTAAATGATTCAATTTCAAAATTTGTAGCCAAAGTAGATTGTGGTTATCATCTAGGATACTCAACCACTGCCAAGGCCTACAAAGTGTTTAACACTAGGACTAGGTGTGTGGAAGAGACTTTAAATGTTAAGTTCAATGAACTTTCATCTCTGAAAATCCCAGCAAATCCTGCTGAATTGTTTGATTTAGATAAATTCACTTTTGAAGATGTGTCTGTCAAGACTAACCATGCAGGTACACCACAATCTCCACCACCAGACAATGGATATGAAGTTATAATTCCACAACAAAAATTCACATCCATCATCAGAGCAACAGATGTTCAAAACAGCTGTCAAAGCTCAGCCACTGCTACATCAACAGTTGTTGACCAAAGTAGCCCTTCAACCTCTGCCTCCACATCCTCAACCACTGTTGATAAAAATCTGCCAACAGTGGATAAAAATCAACATTGTGACACACCAATTCCTCCTATCCCTCCACCTCCATTTCAAACAGTTGTTGGATCACCAAAGTCACCAACAGTTGTTAGCTCAGATGATTCACATCTGCAGCCCTCACCCTTTAATGCCATTGTTCCATACAAGGGAGATCTAATCTTCCTGAAGTCTCATCCACCAGACCAAATCATTGGCAACATCAATGAAGGGGTTCTCACCAGAAGTCAATCCCAAAACATCTGTGTTTTTGCTGGCTTTCTATCACTCCATCAACCAGTCAAGTACCAAGAGGCACTGAAAGACAACAGTTGGGTAGAAGCTATGCAAGAAGAGCTCCAACAGTTTAAAAGACAACAAGTATGGGAACTTGTACCACTGCCAGAGGGTGTGAGTCCTATTGGCACAAAGTGGGTCTTCAAAAATAAAACTGATGAAAGTGGTATTGTTGTCAAGAATAAAGCAAGGCTTGTGGTTCAAGGTTTCAGACAGGAAGAGGGTATTGACTATGATGAAACTTTTTCCCCTGTAGCAAGATTGGAAGCTATTAGACTGTTCTTGGCCTTTGCTGTCAACAACAACATAAAGGTGTTTCAGATGGATATCAAATGTGCATTCCTCTATGGTAAGATTCAAGAAGAGGTATATGTTTGTCAACCACCTGGTTTTGAGGATCCATTTAATCCAAATCATGTCTACAAACTAAACAAAGCTTTGTATGGCTTGAAACAAGCACCTAGAGCCTGGTATGAAACTGTTTCCACCTTTCTACTCTCTATTGGCTTCACAAGAGGCAAAATTGACAAAACACTGTTTTTAAAATGGAGAGGGAAAGATTTGATGATTGTCCAGATTTATGTGGATGACATCATTTTTGGAAGCACATGTAACAAAATGTGTGACGAGTTCAGAAAACTCATGACAGCTGAGTTTGAAATGAGTGCAATGGGTGAACTACAGTGCTTTCTTGGTCTCCAAGTAAAGCAACTGCAAAATGGTACTTTCATTCATCAAAGCAAATATGCTAAAGAACTTTTAAACAAATTTGAGATGAATGATTGTAAATCATGTAGTACACCCATGGCAACCACCAAGTCAGTCATGACTGATGAAAAGGATGATTTGGTTGATCAAACCTTATATAGAAGCATGATTGGGTCCTTATTGTACCTAACTGCATCTAGGCCAGACATCATGTTTGCAACATGTGTTTGTGCAAGATCCCAATCAGCCCCTAGGAAGTCTAACCTCATAGCTGTAAAAAGGATATTCAGATACAAAAAAAGTGCCCCCACACTTGGTATCTGGTGCCCTGCTAATGGGAATGTTAAGCTTTCAGGTTTTTCAGATAGTGACTTTGCTGGCTGTAACACAACAAGGAAGTCCACATCAGGAGGGTGCCAATTTCTAGGTGCTTGCTTAGTATCTTGGCAAAGCAAAAAGCAAGCAGCTGTTTCAACATCCACTGCTGAGGCAGAATATATTGCTGCTGCAAGCTGCACAGCCCAACTATTAAGGCTTCAAAATCAATTGCTGGATTTTGGTATCACTGCTTTAAAGACACCCCTCATGTTGGATAGTCAAGCAGCAGAAAATATCATCAAAAATCCAGTTTCACATTCAACCACCAAGCACATTGACATCAGATATCACTTTGTGAGGGATTGCTTTGAAAAAGGTTTGATTTCTCTGCATCATGTTCCAACTAAGGACCAGCTGGCAGATGTTCTAACAAAAGCATTAGACACATCCACCTTTGAAAGCTTGATCTCTAGAATTGGCATGCTTAACATGGAATAACAATCAAAATCTTGTTTCTCTATGAATAAAGCATCAAAATGTTTTTAGAAAATCAAAAATCCATCCTTATAAATAGTTAAAAATGAAATTTTTCATTAATCCTTAAAAGTCTTTTATAACCACTGCTTGGTTCAAACATCTGATTGTCGAAAATTATCCACTGCTGAAAGACAACCTCTGTTTCTTCATTTTCCTTGATAATCACTGTTGCTCAAACATCAGTGTTTTCATCACTGATGGCTATCCACTGATAGTTAAAATCAACCACTATTCTCATTTTCACTACTGACAACCACTGATATTGTTCATCAGTGGTTTCCTAAACAGCTATCTCCCACCTTCCATCAGAGGTTGTCACGTGGACAGTTCTTAGCCGTCCGATCTTTGTAACCGCTTCCACGTCAGCATTCACTTTTCACTTTTATAAAACCCTGATTAAAACCCCAATCAGAGGTTTCATTGCCGTATCGAATTCAAAATTCCTTCAAAAACGGTTTCCATCTCTCATTCATCTTCTTCTTCCACTCGCAAATTTCTCAAAATCATCATGGCTCTTGCTCTCAAAAACCCACACAACTATCTTTGCACACTTGAGAAAACAAGCAAAAACAAAGATTTCCACCTCGATGAGTATCAAACTGATTTGATCGAAAGAGGGTATGTGGGCCAAATGAGAAAAAACAACTTTGCAAAAGGGAGATTTCCCACCTCGCATGAAGTTTTTATTTCATACCCTGCTCATCTGTGTTTCAAATAAAACAACAGCTTTCAATGAAATTACATTGAAAATCCAATACTTGGGATATGCTATAATGGCAGAAGTTGATTTCAATTACTCCCAAGAGATTTTCAATGATTTGGTAAAAAATGTAAATAATATCAAAGAAAAGAAGAAACCATTTTTGTTATTTCCAAGGTTTTTGAGCTACTACTTACAGCAGAAAGTACCAAAAGACAGTTCACAAGTGCTTGTCCAAGGTGCTTCTTTTCAAATAAACAGTCTTTCTGCTGAAACATTTACAAGACTATCAGAGTCAAAACCTTCCAAAACACAAACAGAGGAGCCTGAGCAAAATTTGGATGAGTCCACATCTACTCCTCAGGTTTCTGTTGTTGAGCCCACTGCTCATGGTGACCACGGCAGCACAACCACTGTTGTGCAACCCCCACCAACACTTCCTAAAAAGACCAAAAAGAAAATATCCAAAAAGCCCACCAAACCCTCTAAAAAGGACCTTCTGGAAGATGAGATCCCAAAAGATAATCCAGTGACAACACAAAAGTCACCAATAACCAATGTTGCTACTTCCTCACAACAGTTGGAAATATCTCCACCCAAAGCCTTAACTCCTCCTGCTTCTTCACAAAATGTAACACCCGTTCTTATAATTTAAGGTTTAATGAATCTTTTACGAAAACAATCATGTAATTACGATTACATATACATCGGAAATACGGGTTTACTAAAAGTTTTACAAATCATAAGTTATTCTACATAACGTGATCGAATTCGTTGTTTAAAATTTACAACGTGGCAAAGTGCGGAAGCGTGTATCTTTATCGTGTTCGGTTCTTCGCTGAGCTTGATCGTCTTCCGGCATCCAAAAGTACCTATATTCCATAAACATGAAATACTTTAGTCAAACGGGGTTTAAAAACGTGTCTAAACGAGTTCGTGAATTTAAACTAAATAAAATATACTTTGTTTCTGGGTCCACCGTAACTCAGTATGTAACCATCGTAATCATATCAGCTCCACCGTAACTTACGGTGGCATGACTAAATCAAGTATACGCAATCATATGTCTTTTTCTGGATTAATAATGACATTATTAATGTGCAGCGATTTTCTATACAACTGCTGTAATTGACCATTATGACCCATTCAAAGTCCGAACTAGATTAACATGTTCAAATATGGATCGTAGAAAACTTCAATACCTTCGCAAGCATATAAGGTACACCTTCTAACGAATTTTCTATGATTTTATATGATTTTTATAAAATCAGCACAGCAACTATATTTTCATTTTTCAAACAGCTTTCAAGATTTTGAACAGCTGTTTAATTCATTCTTTTGGCCTATTTAATAACCACATTTGTTTCTTATGATTGAAAACAGTAAAAATTTACTTCATAAGCTTTCCGAAAAGGTATAGAACACCCAAATCGGATAAACGGTTGATTTTATATGATTTTTTAAAGATTAGTCGAAATCCGTATAAAAAGCTGCGGAAATCATGTTTAGGGTCATTTTAAATTCGAACCAAACCATCAAATGCAACCCATTTCCATGGCTAAAACCCTTATTAAACTCTTGGTAATGGTTAGAAACCTATAACAAATATAATGACCATCGTCCGTAACATTTGGTTTACCTATTAAGGTAACCAAAAACTTATTTTAGACTTCGTTTAACTCTCATTAGCCTTACATTTAAATGAGAGTTATCTTATTATGCGTACCTGGCTCGGATCATTACATTGACCCATTTAAGTACCTTGCCTCAATATCTGCTAAGTAATAGCGATGTAAATATCCACTCGATATTTATTTCTGAAATCAAACAACTCATCAAACCATTAGTCGATATTGTCAAAAGTGATATTTTCACCTTTTGCCCCGTTGGTCTAAATGACCGATAATATTGGCGAGATAAAGCTTATTGCCATCTCGTCTACACGACTCGTTCCGATTTACACTGCACGGTCGTTTTAACTATAATTCACCTCTTAACGCTTTTTGGCCTAATAAGGCTTACGAAATATGTATCTTTCAAAACCAATAATTATTGTCAACAAGTGTCCAAATTTCAATTTTACCCTTATTGGTTATCTTGTTCCGTACGACTACACGCCGGAAACACCATATCTCAACTTTCCATTTGTCTTGTTCGAAATCAAAACAACAAAAGGACATTCTAAACTATATGACTAGTGTAAGCTATACTTACCTCGCATCCGAACTATGCTTTTCCTTTCCTTCTTGATTTGTTTGATTCGCTCCCTCATCAAGCTTCCGCCTAGCTTGTTACGCGTCAAACTATCATCATTCACAAGGTGGTTAGATTAGTCATTTCAATTCACGACTATTCCACCTCACGTATTTTCTATGTCGAAACTACTATTTGACTTTATCATTGGTTAGTTTGACTTTTTAAAAGTCAATTGACTTACCAACATATTCATATGCACATTTGGTTCATTGAACTCACTTAGGCATATTTCATCAGAACTCTTAACAAAAATCAAATTTTTACATACTAACTTAGTAAGCCGCGATTTCATTTAGGCATTTCATATCAACGAAAATTGGCTGTTTTTGGTGACTTGTTTAACCTGTTTACAAGTCTTCAAAAATTATGATTTTTTTATGTGGCGTACCTCTCGGAGGGTTAGCCCTTGAGTTAAAATTTCAAGATCTAACTCTTTACCAAAAATTCGTGAAAATTCATTTACTAAGCTGCAATCAGATTCGTCACTTCTGACTGCAGCTTACGGAAAAATTCATTAAAAATTCCTCGTTTATCCGATTGACGAAATTCCAATTGGAGATTCTTTTAATCGCTTAAAAATTTCTACAGTAAGAATTTGAGATCATAACTCAATTCCTAAATTGAGTTATGACATTCGTGATGGGCTGCAATTTCTGTCAGAAAACGCAGCTTGAACCTTTGATACGGAAAAATTCATAAAACGCTCGATTTTCGTCGAAAAAATGCGATTCCAGTGGGGTTTTAAAGATATTTCCTGGAATTACATTGTAGACTCAAGAAACACATTATTTTATCACTTTTTGTCCAGGTTACAGCCAATACAAATCGGCTGTAAATTCTGATCAAGAATCGTTTGAATTCAGCTTTCAATTTAAGCTTGTTCTTGACATCATAACACTATTTTTTTGCAATCAAAACCATAAAAACATCTCATACATGAATTTAGTATCAACAAAAACTTGAGCTAAGCATGATTTCGACATATACTTGTCTAGGGCTTACTCCTAGACACTATATTGTTCCTATTCCATGCAATTAACAAACATGCATCATCAATTTTCAGATTTCCTAATTTTGTGAGATTTTCAAGTTGAGAGTTTTCATCAAATTTTACATACCTTGTAATCCTCTTGTGATGAGGATCAATAATCTATGCTCGAATTTCGTTTTGGACCAGATTTGCACCTCCAATTGAGAGTTTTAGTGAACTTTTCTAGGGTTTGAGAGTGGGGTGTCGCCCCTGCTCATTCTTGATCGACCAGAACCCCCAAATGGGGTGTTTTGTTTTTATTTTTAATTAAAATCAATAATATAAGTTTCAATTTTAACAATATTGGCCCCTCTAATTTGGTTAGTTAATTAAGTAGGGCACAGCCTACTTATTTCTAACAATATTCCCCACTTATTAACTAGGTTAAACATTCCTAGTTAAATTAGTGGGTTTGGGAAATCTATAACCAAGTTTATTTCAGGTCCAGTTAACTCGGGCCTTCTATCACTTTATTTCTTAAAAGCTTTTTATTCACTTTTTGTTTATTATTAGGATTAATTATTTAAATCCTAATATTTACCGGGTAAATTTTTTTTACCACTAACGGTATTTTACCCGTCAGTAATATTAACGTGGTTTGCTTACCAAACCCGTTTTTGTGGTGTTACACAAAAGGAACAGGTTGTAAGCACAGGGACACCACAAAATGAAGCATATACCTCACTTGAGGATATGTTTAATAGCCCTTCTCCCTGGGCAAATTATCTTTCAACTCCTATCCCCTCATCACAATTACCACCGTCCATCATACCTCTGTTTGATGCCATTGAGCTTCAGACACAAAACATCCCCTCTCACCAACTCATTAATGAGAGTACAACCACAACAATGGCTATGTCTGAAATACCTCAATTGATTACCCCACAAACAGTTGAGGAGGTTACACCATAGGAGTTTCATGAAATTCCTGTTGGTAGTTCAAGTGGAGCAGCTACTACAGGTGTTGGATCCACTGATCTACACCTGGACAGTAGTTTCATAAGTCAGACTCCCTTGAAGGAAATTTCTTCTTTGGGAACCAAGGTATCCACTGGTGTGTTCAAGTTAACCTCTGGTGAGATTACTAAGGTAACCACTGCTGAAGAAAGAAGTCCCTAGTACCAAGAAAAAGGGGCATCAATTGATGAACCATTGGAGACTTCTTCTGGTCCAACAGCTGATACAACTACTACTGGTGGGAAACCAGATGATCCCATTAACTTGGGTGATGGTTTAAGATATCAAGATTTGACGGAGAGGCATTTTACTATGGAAACAATTGTTACAAAAATGAATGAATCCATTGAGTTTCTGGTTGCAGCTTCCAACAGTCAACCCACTCCACAACATTACTCCCAAGAGCTCTGGAATGCAGTTCAACCTATTCTATCTCACCAAAGGGAATTACTTGCTGCTCAACACAACACAAAACAGAAATGGAATTTGTAAGAATCATGGTTGAGGCAAGATACAAGGATACTCAGGCTGATATCAGGGGCATCAAAGAAGCCCTGGTAACATTGACTGGCACTACCCCTGCACCTATCTTTAGAGATGATGATCAAGATGATGATGCCAAAAAGGGGGAGAAACATGACATGAAGAAGTTTGGCAGACCTACTCCCAAGCCAACTAAAAAGCCAGAGCCTGAGAAAAAGTCTTCTGAATCCACTGATCAAACATCTACAAAAGAAAAGAAAAAGGGAATTGATGACACCCTAAATATTTTGACAGATGAAGTGGAGACAAACAAAAAGACTGCTCAGAATCAAAAATAAACCAAGGAAAGGGAGTGGAAGAAAGAACAGGATGCTAGAAAAGAATGGGAAATGAAAACTCAGAATGTTGGCACTTCCACTAGGAAGAAATCCTTTAAACATAACAAACCACCACTTGCCAGATTCTCAAAACCACAACCACAAAAACAAACACCCAAAAAGTCAACCACTGCTGGTCTCAAAACCACTGATGGTTCAGAAAAACCAACCACTGACACACCCAAAACTACACCTTCACCACAAAAACCACCTGCCAAAAAGCAGAAGACAACTGTTGACACTTCAACAGTTGTTATGACAACAGTGGTTGAGACACCAGTTGTCTCAACATCTGTTAGTCATCCATCCACCACTTCCAACATTCTTTCCCAAGCTATAACCATTCCTGTTTCAAAATTCCAAACAAAAATCCCTTCTCCTACAAAGGTTTACACTAGAAAAAGGAAGTTTCAGGTTCCTGATGATGACATACCAGCACCTATTCCTATATCATCTACACCTTTCAATCAAATCAAACCTAAACCATTCATTCCTCTATCATTATTAAACCCAATCACTGACCCAAAAAACTTGAAGGACATGATCCTTCAAGAGTTGTTCCATTAGCAGCAGACTATCCTCTGGAATTGTATGCAGTTAAAAATGAAATGAGGCAATTCTATATAGTGGATGATCCTACAAAAAGGAAATTTCCCTCCCTTCATGGCTTCAAACCTCCCAAGAACATGGAAGAATATTTGAAACTTAAAGCCAAGTTAGCTGAATTACATGCCAAGTATGAAGGACAAGGGGAAAGTGATAGTAGAATCTCAAGTCGAATGCAAATTTGTGTTAGGAAAGTAAAGAAACTGGGAGACTATGCAAGAGACTTAAGCAAAGAGATGTCCAATCTACCACCAAATGCTGATCTGTAAAAGGAGATGAGGCAAGATCTCTTAGAGCTAATCATGAGAGACAAGTTCTATCCTGCCAAGGTTGAACAATTCAAAGACTGGCCACCCATTGCACTCAAAGCTGAAGCCAACAGAATTGAAAGGGTAAGAAATGATCCTAGTATGAAAAGGTCTACACCAGATTGGAATAAGTACAAAAAGACTATTACAGAACTTACCCTGGAATACAAAAGGAGGAAGGCTGTGTTGGTTGCAGCCAAGTATGGTTCAGCAAAGTCCATATCAAAGTGGTCAAGGCAGTACACTGACATGGTTTATGAGAAGCTTGACAAACTAAGAGAGACATATCCTAAAGCTCCAAAGAAACCAACATACAAGATTAAGAAAGCTTATGACTCACAGCAGCAGGCCCTCCTTTAAAAACATTGTTCACATCATCTGACACTTCCATCATTGGCTTAAATCAAAGAAAAAGGCAAAAGCAGATTGATGAAGAAGATGCAGAAAGAGAAGCTGACATTATGAAAGTGGTCCTCAAGCAAATGATTGTAGAGAATCCTGACTCAGCAAAGTTACTAGAAATTGCCAAAAGAGTCATGAGTAGGCCTCCATCACCAAACTCATCAAAAATAAAATATCTCCCAAGAAACCCACTGAACTAAAAAATACTAAAGTGGAAGTCTGATCAAAAGACCCATGTATTGACTTTGCTCAAGTCCAGTTGAGAAGTTGAACACATATAAAGGGAGGATGCACTAGGCCTGAGTTTAGCTGACCTCTAAGATCTCTTAGAACTTCAACTTTGCAGGGATGAGGATGATGAAGATTCCCTTAACTTTGAACTTCAATTCAAGGGGCAAGTTAGGGAAATGTTGATGAGACAATAAAGATCATGAATAATGAAGTGTTTTAGCATCATCTGTTCTAGGGGAAGATTGTTGGTCCATGCATTCAAGCTCAAGAAGAACAGATAATAAGGAAAGCCAAAACTAGTTCTCTAACAATTGATCACCAATAAGCAGTGCATGTTCTAGTTTCCTTCCAATGGTAGTCCTTCTATCAGCTGATAACACTAAGTCCTAATCTACTCAACAACTGTTCTACAACCGCTGATCCTAAGGATTGAAGACCCAACAACTGCTGCTTATCAAAGTACTGATGAAGACAAAGCACTGCTATTCTCAAGGCCTGATCAACCTATGAAGAAAGCACTGATGAGCAACATCAGTGCTTAGGCAAACAACAGTGGAAGGATCATCAGTGTTTATGTATCAGTGTCTATCTGTAATCAGTGTTTGCAGTAGATCAGTGTTTAGAGGTTGTTACGTTGTTAGATGTCACTGTCTAGGTGACGTCAGCAAAGATGCTCAGTGGTTAGATTTGTACTATAAATAGAACAATACCTGTACTGTTCTATTAGCTCTTTTGCACACACTCATTCTGTACAAACTAACTAGTGAGCTCAGGCTGAGGGGGAGATTAGTTGCATGCATGCAATTGTTTTGATTATTGTAATTTGATACAATCATTCGACTCAATGGAAATCATGTTTGCTTAAAGCTTTTCTTCCGTGATTGTGTTTATAAAGTTTGCTTATTATTTCCGTTGCAATTATCACATCTCTGTTATACCATTTTACATCAATTAATTCAAACAAACACAATCTAAAGAGACTCAGATCCTAACAATGATGTATGCTTCTCGTCAGTAATCAATGAAACATCAGAAAATTTTATTTTATTTGAACAAATCATGTAATTGAGATTAAGTAATATTCAATTATGAAATTGAAAATTTTGTTATTATTAAATATCTTTGTGTTATAAACCAGACATTTTAGGCCCAACCCATTACTTATGGGCTTTAGGGTTTATAGTTATATTTATCTATATATTGTAATATTGAATAGAATTCAGTTCATCTCTATTTCTCTTTAGTTTTTATCACGTTATCAGCACGAGACTCTCCACTGAGATTTATCGGAAATCTGAAATCAATCACAAGAATTTGTAGCCGTTTCCCTATCGCCGGCCACAACACATATTCACCGGACTCTATTTTTGTGATTCAGAAACTATTCTGTTCTACCACATCCTGGTACACATCATCACAGTCTCAACTAAGTGTTCATTATGTTTCAATTTTTTTCTTTTTACAATTTTGATATTCCAAAGCATGATTCACATATTTAAATTTTACAAAGTGGCTATTAGAAAAGTAGAATATTTTTATATTATATATGCTTTCTACGGTGGTAATTTTTCACAAAAAGGATCCACGCCATTTTTGAATACTTTTCAAATTGGATTTTAAGTCTCATCCTTTGGAACAAAAGAAATAACAATTTCAATCTGGATACTATATTACTCAATTCGTTTTTTTATCTGGACTTTAGAATAACTAGGAATTTCTTTTGATTTGTACATACAGAAACATATATTATGAACCGATACAACAATTAACGAATCGATATACAATTAAATTAGATTGTTTTTTCCTCAAAACACACGACGGTTCCTACCGTTACACATAACAATCTTACCCGAAAAACTTCCTCCGACGATTCAACTCACTGGTTAACCGACGGTGTGCACCACCGATGTTCTTGATTTGCGATGTTAGCGACGGTTTCTCTCGCGTTTGACGCTTCAATGACGACGGTTTCTCTCGCGTTTGACTCTTCGATGACGATGGTTGTCTCCCTCTTTCTTTGTTCTCTCTATCGATATATTAAATACTTGAAGATGTGTTTTTTTTGTTTTGTATATGGTTATGCAGTTGAACCATGGTTTTTCTTTTGGAACATGGTTTTTATAGAGGTCTTCCTTACCCCCTGATCAATATAACATTTAATAAAGATGACAATGTGAAGCAGAGAATTCTTTGTTACAGCTGTTATAATGGAATACAACTGTAACTTTCGATGACTTACATTGAAAGTCAATATTAATAGACTGTAAATAATATATCATATGTGAGAAATTTTATATCAATTTGTGAGAAATTTTCTTTTGGTGTGATTAATTTTATGATTAAAAAAAATACAAAATGCAAACTCATCACTACGTGTGAAAACTGTCTTCTTGTTTAGAATCTGAAGTTCTAATTATAAAGAACCTGAAGTTCTCCTATAGTATCCATTACACTCACATGCTTGTTATTAAATGCATGTCTCTTTCCTTGGTAGATAAAATGTCAAACTTATCAAAGCTTGAATTCACCGCACTTGACATCTCGGGTAACAACTACCTCCCGTGGACTCTTGATGCTAAAATCCACTTGACGGCAAATAATTTGGGGGAGACAATTAATGTTGATAATCAGACATCACCTCAAGATAAAGCGAAAGCTATGATATTCCTCCGCCATCATCTTCACGAAGATCTAAAGCGGGAATATCTAACTATTGAGGACCCTCTTGAACTATGGACAAATATCAAAGAACGTTTTGACCACCAGAAGTTGGTCTTACTCCCTAAAGCTCGTTATGAATGGCTTCATTTACGACTACAGGATTTTAAGACTGCCAGTGAGTATAATTCTGCCCTGTTCCGCATTACCTCTGAACTTAAACTATGTAGTGAGAAAATTACTGATGAAGACATGCTTGAAAAAACTTTCTCAATGTTCCATGCCTCAAATATGCTCCTGTCGCAGCAATACAGGGAACGTCAATTTACCAAATATTCTGAATTGATATCATGTCTTCTGGTCGCGGAGCAAAACAACAAGCTCCTACTGTAAAACCATCAATTGCGACCCGCCGGTGCAAGCCCATTCCTTGAAGCGAATGTAGCCAATTATCAAAGCGGACGAGGTAGAGGTAGAGGTCGCGGGCACAGTAGAGGTCGTGGTCGTGGTCGTGGTCGAGGACGGGGATATACATGGCATCGAGAGTCCCAGAACACTAAAAATAGCGGTGGTGAATCGAGTCGACACATTACGGGACGACCTTCGAAAGGGAAAAGTAGTGGGAACCAAAGCAACATTTTTTATAAATGTGGGATGTCAAATCATTGGTCCCGCATATGTCGCACCCCTAAACACCTCGTTGAGACATATCAACGCATGATGAAAGAAAAAGGAAAGAATACTGAAACTAATCTGATTGAGGATGCACCTTCAGCCACGATATCAGATGTTCATTTGGATGCATATGATTTCATTGAAAATGTTTGTGATGTTTAAACATATTTAATGTACCTTTTATGTTTTATTTTTCACACTGTGACATTTGTTTTTGGTTTGGTTTGAAACTCTTGCAATGTTTCATTTTACTTCTTTTCATTAACTTTTATTTATTTTTTTTATTTCCTGAAGAAACATGCATGCTAGCTCTAGTAGAGCTATTATTAGTGATGAATGTTTGGTAGATAGCGGTAGTACTAACACTATTCTCAAAGATATGAAAATTTTCTCTGAGTTGTCTCCAGCAGAGACACCGATTAGTACTATATCTGGTGTCAGTAACCTTATCGAAGGCTCCGGCAGAGCACACATAACATTATCTTCGGGTACCAAATTAACTATTGATAATGCATTATATTCTAGTAAATCCGGAAGAAATTTACTTAGCTTTAAAGATATTCGAAAAAACGGTTACCACCTAAAAACAATATCTGAAAATAATATTGAATATCTTCATATTACTTCAAACAAAAATGGCAAAGAAACAATTGTTGAACAATTAGAAACCTTATCCTCTGGATTATATTGTACTAATATCAATCCTATCGAATCATACATGGTGAGTAACCAAAAGCTGTTACATAAAGACACATTCAATATATGGCATGACCGTCTAGGTCACCCTGGTAGCATAATGATTAGACGAATAATCAAAAGTGCAACCAGGCACCCTCTCAAAAACTTAAAAGTTTTGCTACCCCAAGACTTATCATGTGCAGCATGCTCTCAGGGAAAACTTATAACTCGGCCCTCACAAAGTAAATTGATACATGAAACCCCATCATTTTTAGAAAGAATCCAAGGGGATATTTGTGGGCCTATTCATCCTCCGTGTGGACCATTCCACTATTTCTTGGTCTTAATAGACGCATCCTCAAGGTGGTCACATGTGAGCCTTTTAGCTACTCGAAATGTAGCATTTGCCCGACTTTTAGCTCAAATAATACAATTGAGAGCCAATTTCCCCGATAATCAAATTAAAAACATCCGGATGGATAATGTGGGAGAGTTCACATCTCAAGCTTTTAATGACTATTGTATGTCAATTGGGATCAATGTTGAACATTCAGTACCTCATGTTCACACACAAAACGGTTTAGCTGAATCTCTGATTAAACGATTACAAATAATCGCTAGACCACTCTTAATGAGATCTAAACTACCATCTTCTGCATGGGGTCATGCTATTTTGCATGCCGCTACACTGATTAGATTGAGACCAACTGCTGATCACGAATACTCCCCATTGCAACTAGTCTCCGGACGAGAACCAAGTTTGTCCCACCTTAGAACTTTTGGTTGTGCGGTATATGTACCAATACTGCCACCACAACGTACTACAATGGGACCCCAAAAAAGACTATGTATCTATATTGGTTTTAACTCCCCGTCCATAATTAAATATTTAGAACCAATGACGGGAGACATGTTTACAGCACGGTATGCTGACTGTCATTTTGATGAAACAATGTTCCCAGTCTTAGGGGGAAATAAGGACAAAGAAAGACTGGTAACACAAGAAATAACGTGGAATGCATCATCGCTATCAAATCTCGACCCCCGAAGTGGTCAATGTGAATATGAACTCCAAAAGATCATACATTTGCAAAGAATAGCAAACGAATTACCAGATGCATTCACAGACACGAATAGAGTGACAAAGTCACATGTACCAGCATCAAATTCACCTGCTCGAATCGAAGTAATCCCAAAAGCGATTACTATACAACGAAAGCGTGGGAGACCAATCGGTTCCAAAGACAAAAACCCACAGAAACGAAAAGAGCAAAGTAACGCAGTTGGTGAAAACTCACAAAAGATTATAAGTGAAACCCCGGTAGAGGTAAATGTCCCAGAAGAGACAACTATGAATCCAGAGGAAAATGAAGTTTCAGAAGAAACACCGATACCGAACGAAAATGAGATCTCTATTAATTATGTACAAGATAGTACAATGTGGAACCGGAATAAAACACGTGTTGATGATATATTCGAATATGCTCTAGCAACGGATGTAATCAATGAAAATGATTACGTACCAAAAACTTTAGAAGAGTGCATGCACATAAATGATTGGTCAAGATGGCAAGAAGCCATAAACGCCGAATTGAATTCGCTCGAAAAGCGACATGTTTTCGGACCTGTAGTTTGAACGCCCATAGACGTCAAACCAGTAGGTTATAAATGGGTGTTTGCAATAAAGAGAAATGAAAAGAATGAGATTGTATGATATAAGGCTCGACTTGTAGCACAAGGGCTTTCCCAAATCCTAGGAGTTGATTATGAGGAAACATATTCCCCTGTAGTGGATGCGATAACCCTTAGGTTCTGAGTCGGCCTCACAATCTCTGAAGGACTTCATATGAGACTAATGGATGTCGTCACTGCATACTTATACGGGACACTTGAAAATGACATCTACATGAAAATCCCTAAAGGATTAAAATTGCCTGAAGCATTAAAATCAGCACCTCGATATATGTGTTCTATAAAGCTCCAGAGATGTTTATATGGTCTCAAACAATCTGGTCGTATGTGGTACAATCGACTTAGTGAATATCTCGAAAAAGAAGGATACAAGTCTTATGTAATCAGTCCATGTGTCATTATAAAACGATCACTCTCAAATTTCACTATAATAGCAGTCTATGTTGACGATATCAACATCATTGGATCTCCTGAAAAGAGAGAGAAAGCTGCTCAGTTGTTAAAGAAGGAATTTGAAATGAAAGACCTTAGTATGAAAAAATTATGCATCGGACTACAATTTGAGTATCTGTGCAATGGCACATTTGTCCATTAATCAAACTACATCCAGAAGATGTTAGCACGTTTCAATATGGATAAAGCACATCCGTTTAGCATACCTATGGTTGTCCGACCGCTAGATCCACACAAGGATCCTTATCGCCCCCAAGAAGAAGGCGAAGAAGTACTTGGTCCATAAGTACCGTACTTAAGCGCGATCAGTGCCCTTATGTATCTCGCAAATAACACAAGACCTGACATTGCATTTGCGGTTCATGTACTAGCGAGATACAGTTCAAATCCAACACGTAGACACTGGAATGGTGTAAAACATATATTCCGGTATATTTGCGGGACACAAGACTTAGGCCTTTTCTATCAGAAAGATCAAAAGTCCCAACTTGTTGGGTATGCCGATGTAGATATCTATCAGATCCTCACAAAGCAAAATCTCAGACAGGTTATGTATTTACTTACGGTGGCACAACAATTTCTTGGAAGTCGACTAAGCAAACACTTACAGCAACATCATCAAATCATGCCGAACTAATAACACTATATGATGTTGGTCGAGAATGCGTGTGTGTAACACCTCGTAAAATCGTGTCCAATGATGTGCTGACATGTGTAATGAATCCTAATAAAGTCAAACGTTGACTATGAGGGACTATTTTCATCAAAATCAAACACCTTGATTTTAAAAGGACTGAAAGTGTCAACATGCCTAAACTAGGCCTCTGAGTGACCTTATACGATGTCCGTATTCTCAAATGAGCCACTTGTTGGACGAGAGGAGCCGTTTGCGTAACTATGTGGAAGTTTGCGCAACGAAGGGTTAAAAGTGTCAACATGTTAATTCTTACCTCTAAGTGACCTTTTAATAAACCGAGAGCTTTATGATGTACAATCATACTCTCGACAACGCTTAACATGAGCTACATAGGGCTTTGATGCTATTAAATGATGATACGCGCAAGTTTTCACGTTAAAGGGACCAAAAGCGTCAACGTATAAATCTACACATTTGAATGACTATCTAAGCAAACTGGAGCATTGTAATGTTTGGTCATATGCTCGGGAATGTCTAATATGGGCCTTGGAAGGCTTAGATATCGATAGATGATAATACGCATCACTTTATGCGTTAAAAGGACTAAACATGTCAACAGACGAAACTACACTTTAACAGGACCTTTTAAGCAAACCAAGAAGTTTATGATGCTTAGTAATACTACCGGATGCGCCTGAGATGGGCCATTAGAAGTCAAGTATCTTATACTAACTTAACATAAAGGTTATATGAAGTTTCGGGCCTTTTATGTCATAAATAAAAGTTGAAAGGTGGGAAAACAAAGCACAGGGACCGAAATGGCAAATCTGCCAAACTTGTTGTCTGGGCCTGACCTTCAGGCGGGCTGCGTAAAGCCTAGGCCGTCTCTTACGCGGGCCGCGTAAGGATGCCCAGTTCCAGAAAATTGTTTTTCAGCAACAGATTGATAATTCAGGGGCTGTTCTTGTAAGTTCTTTGTGTGTTAACCAAGTTAACACCTCTCCAAGGCTTTGAACCTACACCAAACACATGTATGGCCATGATCTCTTGCTTGGTGGCCAAATAAACACTTGGCATGATCTTACAAACTTCTAACTAGTATATATAGCCATGAATTCTTCCATTTCATTTGCACATTTCATTCTATCTTCTCATCTCTCAAACCTGGAGCCTCCTAATCTGATTTGGAACTTTTTCTTAGTAGAAAAGATAGCTAGGACCCTTTGTAAGTGTCTTAGCCCTCTCAATAGTTCAGTTTTATGTTTTAATAACCGAAAAGTCAAGTTATCGTAAATTAACTTTGACTTTCAGTTTAAACTCAAATGGTCTAGCCACTGACCGAAACGAAAGTGGTTATGGAACCATATTAGGATAGGTGATTAACCCTTAAAAGGGCACCTCCTAATTATTTCGTTTGACTAGTTAATTGTCGGGTCAAACTAGTTTGACAAAAAGTCAATCTGGATAGAAAGTTTAAAAATGATTTAAATAAAAAAAACAGAGGTTCTAAATTATATTTTAACATTCTAATGACTTAGTAATTAATATTAGAACATGTCTAATCAGTCCTAACCCGGCAATTATCAGTCTAAAGTCAGTTTATAACCGAAAGTCGTAAAAGCTTGACTTTTGCTTTGACTTTCAGTTCTGACCCGTTTAAGCTTGATTCTTCCATGTTTTAAGCCTCCATTAGGACCGTATCATATAGTAGTATAACCCCCTGAAGTTATATTGCTTGGTCCTTAGTAGTTTGAATTATATGTACATGTCCGTTATTATGCTTATAAATGCCCATTTCGCCCTTTTGACATATAAATGAGAATTTTGAAAATGTGAGAGGACAAAAAAAAACCTTTGTTACTGATATATAAGTATGTCCCGAAAATTTCACATCAGTTCTTGGTCTCAAACAGGAGTTATGCTCGATATCGTAAATAGAAGCTTTTTATAAATTAAATTGCGATATCTTGCATAAGGCATGTTTAAACTTGGATTTTGACCCAAAACTCATTACCTACTGTTAAGATATTATTTTTAGGGAATTTTGGAATTTTTTATCAGATTATAATCTGACCGTATCATGGAGTTCTTGTGTAATTCGGTAAATGACGATAATACCCTTTTCATGCATAAAATGAGATTAACGATTGATTTAAATGCCAAACCTTTTCCTACTGATTTCATACATTAAATAAATTATTTTTGGGCATTCAAAACTGATCAAAATCTCAGATTTCCATAAAACACCTTAATTATTGTCAATTAACGATTTTACGCTATTTAGGCGAATAGTATGGTTTTAAACCATATTTAACACCTAAGACTTATTACCTACTGAACTTTTAAGTAAATTTTAATATTATTACAGTAAGTATAAGTCATGAACTCAGACTTCCAAAATTGTCCCTAAAAGCCTATGTGAAATGACCAAAATACCATTTCGGGGCATAGTTTTGCCATAAAGGGTAAACCTCACATATGTATAATATCTTACTGATGTAATGTGATTAAATAAATATTTTTACTGAATGTTTTAGACCAGAACCTCGGTTTATCATTAAACCTTTTTTTATAAAGGGTAAAATGACCAAAATGCCCCTACGGGACTTAATTTGATTTTAAATACTTTTTGGGCATATATGTTAACATCCTACTGATGTATTAACATATTTTAAGCATAATAACATAAGGGACTAGTATATAATTCATTTGGTTGCCCGTTACGCATTTACGCGTTCGAATCGGTTTACGTAACTAGTTTACGTAAGTTTGCCGAAACGGGTTTAACCTTATCATTTTTGCTTCCAAATCCAGAATGTACTTAGTTTACCCATATTATACAAGTCTTCGAACTTGTTGGGTCTAAATTACATTCTATTCCGGTCATCGCTTAATCTAGCGTATGGTACCGTTTTAGATACTTTAAGCTAGCCGGTCTAAGTCTATGACTTAAATAAGACCGTTAGCATTCTGAATTGGTTATATATTACCATCACTCCAGACTAGAGCCACCCGGTAAAAGCTACCTGCATTTAGATAGATTGGATACAACTGAGTTATTATGCTGTGAATCAAGTATTAGCTCAGGTAAATACTTTTAACTTATTTTCCCTTATACAGGCTTGGGATACGGTATATTAATGCCGCTTGGTCGTGTATGAGATCATTTAATCGGATTGTGATTTAATAAATCTGCATAACCCGTTTTAATCTGTCTTGTTTGATAACATAAGCATTGGGGGTTAATTCGACCGTGTCCTGGATATCCTCGGCTCATTAAAGTTAAAAATGGCCACGACCTATGCACGGGGTGTAGGCATACACCCGACAGATGCAAATGCTAAAATATAAATAACCCACATGTTGGGGATAACTCCTTCGTGGGTTTTGTAAGTGGCGAGTCGGTTAATCACGACCGGCTTCCAAACCGGCCCCATATGTAAGACAAACATGTAAAACTGTATACAAGATTATTTAAATAATTGTCCCAAGTATAAATGGTTTGTGCCTTGTGCACTTAAATCAATTTTCATAAACTCTTTTCAAATGAGTCGGTTAATTGTATTTACCAGTGAAAACTGGCATATTTTCCAAAGACTAAGTGGCAGGTACTACTCGTAATAGGCTAGGGGATTGCTCGGTGTCGAACTAGAGGATCTTGCAAATCCTTAAAGATGCCTTAAAGTCTGCTAAACTTCATTCTATACATTCTGTAAAGATCCACCTGTGGATTTGATATTACAGGCTCGTCTACAATAAATACTTTGATATTTTCAGACATTTGAGTTTGTAATAATATTTTATATTCCAAGACTTCCGCTGTGCTATTCTGTGTATGTTTGACCATGATGATATCAACTACGTCACGATACTCCCCACCGGGCCCACCGGTAATATGTGGAAATATCGGGGTGTGACAGGTTGGTATCAGAGCCAACATTGAGTGAATTAAACACTAGTCTTTTGTGTTTAATCTCAATGACACAGTAGCATATTCCTTAGACCTTTTGAGTCTAGACTTAACATAGGAATGCTCTCATCCCTATTAAGTAAACATTGTTTTCGATTTTATGTATTTTGAATAAGTCGCCAAGCAAGGAAACCGTTGATGGAAATTCTCTTCATCCGAAGCCAAGAAATGCCAAGCTTCATAATACGGCTAGGATAAGCGTGCGACCGGTTTGGAGGAAGACCGTTATGGATTCATTCCTAAAACCAAACCCATTTGAATTGCAATCAGACTTCAGAGTCCATACCGGAGGTCCCTGAGGCTCAAAATTTTAAAGTCTGCGCCAATGGAGTCCATACCAGGTGGTCCCTGAGGCTTCCGTTTTGAAAATAATACCAGTGGATCCTAATGATCCCTATTTCTTACCTCCAAGTTTTGGAATCCCAGACTTGGATTATATCAGTCAAAACCCAATCCGTGATCCATATCATTCCTTAACCATTGAACCTTTGAATTCTACTTCTATAACAGATCCTGATTGGAATACTTACCTTATTCACTGAGGTCTTCAGTGTCCCTACCGTATATGGTAAACAAAGAAGAGAAATAGTCGAAATGGAGCAAGGAAGGCGTTAGAGAATCCTTCTTTCATAATATTATTTCTCTTTCAAGTCATTATAGGGACCTATCTCATCTATTTAGTCCCTATGTGGACATACCTTTTGACTTAAGACCCTATATGGGCATTTGCTATTTGGTCCTTTCATGGAAATTATATTTCAATATAGTCCCTTGTGGACATTATATTCCAATAAAGTCCCTCGGTGGACATACTATTTCAATATAGTCCTTTCATGGACGTGTGATTTTATTAAATTCCCTTTTGTGGATACACTATTTTAAAATAGTCCTCCCTTGGACTTGATATTTCAATATAGTCTTCTCATGGACATTATATTTCTTCATAGTCCTTTCGTGGGCATAGTATTTCATAAAAAGTCTTTTCGTAGACATATTTTTTTATCAAAGTCCCCTGGCGGACATAATAATTCATTACCGTCCTTTCAAGGACATATTATTTCATCATAGTCCCTTCATGGACATACTGATTCATCGAAGTCCCTTTTATGGACCTATTAATACATTAAGATCCCTTGTGGACATGATGTTTTATTATAAGTCCCTTTAAGGACATATTCTTTCTTTAATAAGTCCCAGTGAGGACGTACCTTTCGACATAAAGTCCCTACGAGGACAATTGTTTATTAACGTCCCTTCATGGACATGTTATATCATAATAACCCCTATGCGGACATATCTTATAGTCCCTTTTCGGACTTATATTTCCTTTTAGTCCCTGCGCGGACTAAAGTTGCTTAAAGTCCCTGTGACGACATCTGTACAGTAAAGCCCTTTTGTGTGCACGCTGTACCAATATAGTCATTTTATGGACATGTTATTTCATTAAAATCCCTTTGGGGATACGTTATTTCGAAATAGTCCCTTTGAGGACATGATATTTCATTATAACCCCAATATGGACTTATAATATTTATAGTCCTTATACGGACTTATATTTTTCCTCTTAGTCCTCTATGGACAAATATATTACTAAAAGTCCTGATTAAGGCACTATTATAAATTCCTAATAATCTAGGAAAGTTTTGAAAATTTTATCTAGGTATTCATTTCGTCCTTTATCCAACGATAGTTCCAAATTTTACTCGAACTTTATCGATCAGCTGAAAATTTCAAAAGATCCTCTTAATGGTATAACCTAGCCTATATGTCTATGAACATGGCTATGATGGTAAAACCCGCTTAAGATAATTAATCTTTGTTAACATCTGAGAACATGTTAACACTCCTGGCAGTGTGGCGTGAGAAACCACATCAGCCGTCAAGGTATTGGATTACATCCAAGCCTTAAAGCCTATATGATCAGAGTAGATCATGGCAAGTATCATCAATGTGATGATCATACCATAAACATCCATTAGTGGTGAAGTGCCTACGGGCTATACTTGTTGTCTAATAAAGACAATGACAGTTGTAGTCTACGACTCCCTGTCTAAAAATGTTGGACTATGTCCAAACATAATAGTCTATATGATCAATGCTATCATGACTAATATCATCAATACGATGATCATGTTATTTAACATCCTTTAGTGATGTTTTGCCTACGGGCTATAATATATTGTACTTTTGAGACATTGACATTGTGATCTTTATGATTCCTTGTCTAAGGTGGTGAGCTATGCTCAAGCCAAATAGTCAATATGATTAATGCAATCATGACTTATATCATCTAATATGATGAACCTATTATAAACATCCATTAGTGATGTTTCGCCTACGGGCCATATTATATTGTCCATTTATGACACAAACATTGTGATCTCTACGATCCCCTATTTAAGGTAGTGAGCTGTGCTCAAGCCTAATAGTCTATATGATCAATGCGATCATGACTAAAATCGTCAGTACGATGATAAAAATTTAACATCCTTAATGATGTTTTGCCTAAGGGCTATATTATATTGTCCATTTGAGACAAGGCAATTGTAATCTTTTGTGATTCTTTGCCCAAGGGGGTGAGCTATGCTCAAATCCCATAGTCTATATGATCATTGGGATCCTGACTAGTATCATCAGTAAGATGATCATAATATTAACATCCTTAGTGATGAAATGCCTACGGGCTATACTTTACTCTATTGTCGATAAGACAAAGATAGTGGTGATCTTTATGATCCCCTATTCAAAATGGTGGGATTATACCCAAACCTAATAGTCAATATGATCGATGTGATCGTGACTAATATCATTAGATATGATGATTATATATAAACATCCATTAGTGATGTTAATTGGTTTACCTTTCTGTCAAATGAATCGTCTTTCAAGACGATGACAGTTGTAGTCTATGACTCCTTGTCCAAAAGGGAAGAACTATGTTCAAGCCTTAAAGCTTCCGATGTAACAAGATTGCGGCCTATGAATTGATGTCCTTGTGACAAACCCACAAATTATATTTCAAGTCATCCATGCCAAGCCTCCGTGCTAGAATTTGTCGTTCGTGACAAGTTAACATACTAAATATTAACATCCTTTGTGACAGGCCTTTTGTGCCAGATTTGATAAAAGTCCTTCGTGACAGGCCTTAGTGCCATATCCTATAACGTCCTGGAGACAAGGCCATTTGTGCCATATCTAAATGTCATTGTGACAAGGTCTTCGCGCCATATGATTATTTATGTCCTTCATGACTAGGCGTTATGCCATATCTTTCTACTTCCCTCGCGACGGGCCTCTGTGCCATATATATATATATATATATATATATATATATATATATAGGGCTGTAAACGAACCGAACGTTCAGCGAACAGTTCATGAACCGTTCGGCGGGAAGTTCGTTTATGTTCGTTCGTTTAATAAACGAACAAACATGAACAAGAAATTCCGTTCGATTAATTAAATGAACGAACATGAACAGAGATCTCGTTCGTTCAATTGTGTTCGTGAACGTTCGGTAAGGTGTTCGTGAACATTCGTTCATTTGCGTTCATTTATTTCGTATGTTTGTGTTTAAATTACAGATTTTTATACTTTCATATATTTTATCTACTAGGTTATAACCCCGTGTATTACACGGGTTGAATAAATAAATTTTATATACTAAATAATAAAACAAAATATCTTTAAAAACCTCATTTATTGCATGGGTTGAATAAATATAATTTTATATATTAAATAATAAAAAGTTATATCTATAAAACCATATTGTAGGGGTTGAATAAATGTAATTTTATATACGAAATAAAAAAAGTAATATATTTTAAATCACGTGTATTACATGGGTTGAATAAATGTAATATTTTTTACTAAATAATAAAATAATACATCTTTAAAAAACCCCACTTATTTCACGGGTTGAATAAATGTGATTTTATATACCAAATAATAAAAAAATTACATATTTAAAAATATGCGTATTACACGTTTTGAATAAATGTAATTTTCTGTACTAAATAATAAAAAATATATATATCCTTAAAAAACCCCGTGTACTATACGAATTGAATAAATCTAATTTTATATATCAAATAATAAAAAATTATATCTTGAAAAACCTCATGTATTACATGGGTCGAGTAAATGTAATTTTGTATAGTGAAAATAAAAATATTTAATATATTATTATTCTGTTAAATATAGGGACTGAAATGGTTACGAGGTGGACTGAAATAGTTACGAAAGTGAAACCATAAGGACTAAAATCGCAATTTTTAAACTAATTGACTGAAATAGTGATTTTTGACAAACCACAGGGATGAAAACAGTAATTAACTCTAATTAATTCAAATAAATAATATTATAAATGAGAAGGAGATTAAACTAAATAATAATTATCCATAAGTTATTAAACTAAATAATATTTAATAGGAGGATTATCTATAATTAATTAGAAGAGATTAAAGTAACATAATAATTATCTACAAGAGATGGTATAATACGATGACAAGTGTCCCTAAACTGGTTTCTTTTATTATATAGTATAGATACTTTTTATATTATTGAACTTTTATTTATTTTATTACCCTAACAATTAAACTAGAAACCCCTATTTCACCTTTTTATGCACCATTTCCCTTTCCTTTCTCATTATTTACATCGACCAATACGATCGATCTCTGTTCCACAACAAGGGATTCAAGTTCCAGTGCTACTCTCTGGGCCACCCACCTTATCCTTCGTCGCGTTCGCCAAATTTATTTGTGTTCGTGAACCGTTCGTGAACACGCTCATTTCCTTAATGTACGAACACGAACAAAAATTCTCGTTCGGTAAGTGTTCATGAACCGTTCGTGAACACATTTATTTCCTTAACGAACAAACACGAACAAGGCCTTGTTCGTGTTCGTTCGGTTCGTTTACAGTATATATATATATATATATATATATATATATATATATATATATATATAATAAAAGTCATGTAAGGCTAGCCTTTGAAGCTATTCATAATCGTCCTTGTGACAAAGACAGTTGTGACATTATGATCCCCTGTCAAGAAGGTATTGGACTCGCTCCAAACTTTGAATGCCATTGATGGTCTTTTTGTGACCTAGGCTAATGGATATACATTCAAATAACATTCATTAGGAATGTTCGGAACATAATAGCCTATACGGTTTAAGGATGCCGTGGCTAATCTACGTCAGGTCATCAGGATGATGACTAATAATTGTTTAAGTTAGTGATCAGTACCAAGTTTCGAGTATGGAAAACTCGAATGAGGCAGACAACAGTCGCGATACTATTAATGCGACAAAAGCTAATAAAGCTACAAGCATAAACCTCAATATTAATGGAGTTAATCTCCAATTTGTGGCTAACGCGGCAATTGGAAAGATCATTTAAAAGGTCATGAAAGAGTTCAAGGAGCCGAGTGCTACTCACTCCAAATTCCATTCTAAACCATATTCAATTGCTCATGATAAGAGCTTTGTTCACACTTCGAATGTGAAGGATGAACCAAAGGAGGGGGGTAACTCCCAGAAATCTAAGAAAAAGAGCAAATACGGGCTTAATAAGAACCAACATAAGTTCAGTAAGAAGCCTGTATGTAAGAACTGCCATAAAAGACACTGGGGACAATGTCAAATAGATCAAAGACCAAAGCAGTGTGGCATCTGCAAGGAACTGGTCATTAGTCCCATGAATGTAAGGACATAAAGAATGCAGTCTGTTACGACTATGGTAAGAAAGGCCACATCAGAACTAAATACCATAAAGCTGCCAAAGAAGGTGCAATTAAGCCTGGAAAGGCTAAGAAGGGAAATGCCTGAATTCACCTGATGAATACCAAGAGGCAGTACATGATGTCATCAAGTACATTCCTTACCATTTACCAAAGATAATTTCTGCTAAGTGTCCTGTTTTTAATACAGGCAATAATAAGTCTTTCATAGACCATAAGCTTAGCAAACTTTTGATGACACTCATAAGGACTCCAGATGCTAAGTATAAGGTAAAACCTACCAATGAAAACCATAGAGACCGTCTCTTCTATTTTCGACGAGGATCCTTCTGAAAAATCTAAAAGTACTCTTTCTTCGAATAGAGTACGACAATATATGTTATTTTAACTATTTTCCTCATTGATTTTTATCAACTGCGAGTGCCAACTATGTATGATAAAAGCGCCATATGAGGATTGGCGTAACCTAGTGCGTCCCATAGATTGCTTCCATGCCTGATCAGTATGGAGGTTTAATGCATGGAACCACTAAGAGATACCAATAGTCATATTGTACTAAAGTCAGCTAGTGGTATTCAAAGAAGATATCCATAATAGAAATGCCTAAGTAGGCGTCTCCACTTAAGGTATCCGTGCACTCGTAAAACAGATGTGTCATTTGCATGGCACAAGCGACGGTAAGTGGACCAAGGTCAAAGATTGAGCTACCTCTATCATATTTGGATAACTTGATTTCTTCTCAGTAAAACTACCCTGTTTTACCCCTGAGGGGCAAAGTGAAGATAGGATTGACATCCTATTAAGAGCTGTATCTGTTACAGAAGCTCCATATCGGTTAGCATTAACAGAAATCGAAGAACTGAGAGCTAACCAAATGAGTTTATAAAGAAAGGCTTGTATAGCCTAGCTCATTGTCTTAGGAGCTCCGACTATTATTGTTGATAAAGGAAAGCACGATGCAATACGCTTGTGCATTGGTTATTGCAACCTAACTAGGAAACGATTAAGAATCGTTATTAGCTGCCCAGGATCGTCGATTGTTCGACTAACTATGAGGGTAGATGATTCCTTAAGATTTATTCGGGTAGTAGTTGGAACGACTATCTCACCCTAATTAAGTTCTTCTTTAACCAATAGCATTATATAAGCATCAAGGCTGCTCCTTTGGAGACCTTGTATAGGAGAAAGTGTCAACGCCCGTTTGTTGAGCAAGAGTTTGGAAAAATCCCAATTATCAAAATATGAGACTGTCCTAAAAGACGACGAATAGGATATTATGAATTTGTAATCGTCTGAAAGCTGCCAGTAATCGGCAAAAGAGCGATGCGAAAGAAAGGCGCAAGTCTCTTAAAGTTCCAAATAGAGAACAAGGCTCTATTGAAAATACCAATGTGGAAGAGTACGTTACATTTCAGTGTGAAGGGTAAATTAAGCCCTAGATATATAAAATCATTCGAGATCATCAAATGTGTCGGCAGCTTAGCTTATAAGTTAAACTTGCCTGAAGGGCTTAATGGAATTCATAATGTATTCCACATCTGTAATTTAAAGAAAAGTCTAGCTGATGAATCGCTAGCAATGTCTCATGAAGACGTACAGATTGATGAAAGCCTGAGGTTTATTAAAGGACCTATATAGATCAAGGATCGACAGGTTAAGAAGCTCCGAAGAGAAACATGTACCTATTGAATAGGTCAATTGGGATACCCGTAGAGGTCCCCAATATACTGCGAAAGTTAAGTCCATTATACGACAGAAAGTACTTCCATCTTTTTGAGCAAATCTCGGGGTTGAGATTTCTTTTAAGGGGGTGAGGATGTAACACCTCGTAAAATCGTGTCCAATGATGTGCTGACACGTGTAATGAACCCTAATAAAGTCAAACGTTGACTATGAGGGACTATTTTCGTCAAAATCAAAAACCTTGATTTTAAAAGGACTGAAAGTGTCAACATGCCTAAACTAGGCCTCTGAGTGACCTTATACGATGTCCGTATTCTCAAATGAGCCACTTGTTGGACGAGAGGAGCCGTTTGCGTAACGATGTGGAAGTTTGCGCAACGAAGGGTTAAAAGTGTCAACATGTTAATTCTTACCTCTGAGTGACCTTTTAATAAACCGAGAGCTTTATGATGTACAATCATACTCTCGACAACGCTTAACATGAGCTACATAGGGCTTTGATGCTATTAAATGATGATACGCGCAAGTTTTCACGTTAAAGGGACCAAAAGCGTCAACGTATAAATCTACACCTTCGAATGCCTATCTAAGCAAACTGGAGCATTGTAATGTTCGGTCATACGCTCGGGAATGTCTAATATGGGCCTTGGAAGGCTTAGATATCGATAGATGATAATACGCGTCACTTTATGCGTTAAAAGGACTAAACATGTCAACAGACGAAACTACACTTTAACAGGACCTTTTAAGCAAACCAAGAAGTTTATGATGCTTAGTAATACTACTGGATGCGCCTGAGACGGGCCATTAGAAGTCAAGTATCTTATACTAACTTAACATAAAGGTTATATGAAGTTTCGGGCCTTTTATGTCATAAATAAAAGTTGAAAGGTGGGAAAACAAAGCACAAGGACCGAAATGGCAAATCTGCCAAACTTGTTGTCTGGGCCTGACCTTCAGGCGGGCCGCGTAAAGCCTAGGCCGTCTCTTACGCGGGCCGCGTAAGGATGCCCAGTTCCAGAAAATTGTTTTTCAGCAACAGATTGTTAATTCAAGGGTTGTTCTTGTAAGTTCTTTGTGTGTTAACCAAGTTAACACCTCTCCAAGGCTTTGAACCTACACCAAACACATGTATGGCCATGATCTCTTGCTTGGTGGCCAAATAAACACTTGGCATGATCCTACAAACTTCTAACTAGTATATATAGCCATGAATTCTTCCATTTCATTTGCACATTTCATTCTATCTTCTCATCTCTCAAACCTGGAGCCTCCTAATCTGATTTGGAACTTTTTCTTAGTAGAAAAGATAGCTAGGACCCTTTGTAAGTGTCTTAGCCCTCTCTATAGTTCAGTTTATGTTTTAATAACCGAAAAGTCAAGTTATCGTAAATTAACTTTGACTTTCGGTTTAAACTCAAATGGTCCAGCCACTGACCGAAACGAAAGTGGTTATGGAACCATATTATGATAGGTGATTAACCCTTAAAAGGGCACCTCCTAATTATTTCGTTTGACTAGTTAATTGTCGGGTCAAACTAGTTTGACAAAAAGTCAATCTGGACAGAAAGTTTAAAAATGATTTAAATAAAAAAAACAGAGGTTCTAAATTATATTTTAACATTCTAATGACTTAGTAATTAATATTAGAACATGTCAAATCAGTCCTAACCCGGCAATTATCAGTCTCAGGTCAGTTTATAACCGAAAGTCGCAAAAGCTTGACATTTGCTTTAACTTTCAGTTCTGACCCGTTTAAGCTTGATTCTTCCATGTTTTAAGCCTCCATTAGGACCGTATCATATAGTAGTATAACCCCCTAAAGTTATATTGCTTGGTCCTTAGTAGTTTGAATTATATGCACATGTCCGTTATTATGCTTATAAATGCCCATTTCGCCCTTTTGACATATAAATGAGAATTTTGGAAATGTGAGAGAACAAAAAAAAACCTTTGTTACTGATATATAAGTATGTCCCGAAAATTTCACATCAGTTCTTGGTCTCAAACAGGAGTTATGCTCGATATCGTAAATAGAAGCTTTTTATTAATTAAATTGCGATATCTTGCATAAGGCATGTTTAAACTTGGATTTTGACCCAAAACTCATTACCTACTGTTAAGATATTATTTTTAGGGAATTTTGGAATTTTTTATCAGATTATAATCTGACTGATGTGTGTAAAATGCAACATATAAATTACATCAAATGAGGCATAAAACTAACCCTTTTTAAGTACTAATATTGGAAAAAGAGTGTTTTGTCTTCCTTTTGTATTTTCAGGATTAAATGTGCTCAAAAACACAAAAGAAGCAAAAAGACAGCTAAATCCAACATAAATACAAGGAAAGGAACATAAGTGGAATGCCCGACCCCTCAACGGCATCTTCCAAAGCAAAATAGAGAAGGCAGAAGACTGAACACGCCCCGTGCTCAGCCAGCACGGGGCCGTGCCCAAGAAGCAGCAGAAAAGACAAACCTATAGAAGCTTCTATTGCCCACCACGGGGCCGTGCCCAGTGAACACGGGGGCGTGGCGAAAGTACAGCAGGCGCATTAATTGTAATTGCGAATTACAATTAATGAGGAGAGAGAGTGTCAGACAGGCACGGGGCCGTGCCCAGCGGACACGGGGCCGTGCCCAGCTCTCTGTTCAGCCTATAAATAGGAGTGCTTGGTTTCATTTCAACTCATCCCTTGGCACACCACCTCTCTCACACTTCATCCACCACCCACCACCACCATAACACCATCATCCACCACCATCATCCATTGTCCATCGTAGAGTGTGTGAGTCGTCTCGGGATCCAAGATTGATCGTAAGAGTTCTTGACAATCAAGGCCATGTTTGCCTAAGTCTCTTACATCACTTGGTGAAGACAAAGTGTCTAGTATAATACTTTTTATTTCTAATCTTTTGCACTTTTTATTTGGTTTTGTATTAATGACTTTAATAACTAGTTACTTATGTTGAAGGTGATCTTTCCTTATCGTTTGTCCGTGGTGTCTTGGCATTATTTTACTGTATATATAAAATAAAGGATTTTCACCATTCATATCTCCACGGTCTATATGGAGGTATGTTGGCTACCTGGTCGGGGGTTAAGGGAACGGTTTGGTAAAGGTCTTGCCATTGTTCAGCGTTTAGAGGTCCTGCAATGGACCTGGGTCAAATTTAGTAGGACCTCCTTCAATGCTTCACGGTATTGGATGGCGGGGGTCCAAACTCTTTGATCCCCTCATAAGTTAACTACTATTAATACTATAACCCGGCTATTTAGGACTGTATCCCTGCTGACTCAGACTACTTAGCCGAGGGTAACGTCACCGCCAAAAGCGGGGCCTACCATAATACTGCATTAATAACTTAATTCATTATCTTCCAATAATCCACCCTTTTAGGATTGTATCCTTGCTGACTCAAACTACTGGGGTGAGGGTAACGTCACCTTCAAAAGAGGGGCCTACTACAATAACTAAGATAATCTCTTAATTATGTGCAAAAGTGCAGAAATAATCAAAGGTTATACTAGATACGAGTCGGAACCAAGTGATTCATCTTGTCTATCTGTTTTTTCTTTTATTTTTATTTTCAGCATTTTAGTTAATTTTTATTTTTTAGTTTAAAACATTTTTCTAAACTTTTTATTTTGATTAGACGTTGAGGATAAACCGGTACTAAAAGCTCTTGTGTCCTTGGACGACCTCGGTATCTTACCAACGCTATACTACGCTCACGATGGGTGCACTTGCCCATATGTGTGTTTAGTGTTAGTAAAATATCGTGTTTTATAAATTTAAAACTTGGCTAAAATAAGTGTTAAAGGGGCTTAAAATATACACCTAATATATATAACACTTTATCGCACATCAAGTTTTTGGCGCCGCTGCCGGGGACACAAGGATTTTAAGAAAGTTAGGAATCAACGGCCTAATCAATTTTTATTTTTCTTTTTAATTTTTTTAGGATTTTCTTAGTTTTTCAGCTTCTGCAGAGCTCAGCACGGGCCGTGCCCGCTGAACACGCCCCCGTGCTAAATCATTGGAACTGGCAATCCTGTTTTACGTCAGACAGTAAGCTGAACACGGGGCCGTGCTCACCCAACACGCCCCCGTGCCCAAGATTCAGTTACTGAAAACAGAACCGTTAGATCCCGGCGGTTGGTAATTTCTGACATAAACATGAGTGATAGTAATTGTTTTTACTTTCGGCACTCTTATGGTACGTGGTGTCAATTATGTGGTGGCAAACATGAAGAAGTAGAATGCTACTTTCTAAATTATAGGCCCCACTACATGGACCCACCGACTTCTTATAACCTTAAGAGGGGCGAAAGTAAAAATAAGCACTATTTCTCCCTCGAATGCGCCCAGCCAGATATTCTAGGGGAAATGCTCCTTGATGAGTTATTTCAACTAGAAAAGCTAATTCTGAATTGGTTAAAAGAGCTTAGGAAGGATTTTATTGATCCACCCCAAGACGATGACCATGACGAAATGCTGGAACCGCATTCCGACAACCTCGTTGCTCCCGAAAATACCTTCGTACCTAGCAAAGACTTGGACGATAGTCGTCCCTGTGTCGATTGTGCCGTGAAGGACTCTCCATCGACTTCGTTCGGTGCATACATAGACCTGAGCGATTCGGCATACACCTTCTTTAACGAGAGCCCGGAAAAGGGTTGGACTTGTCCACCTAGAATGAAAATAGGAATTACCCTCACCGACAACCTCTTGCGTTCTCGCCTTAGTTTAGGACAATTAAGGTATCTTAGGCACTTTGGGGTTGTCCCAACCAGTAAGGAACCACCCGATATCAACGAGATCCTTAGAAGTAACAAAACTCCATAAGACAGCCTCCAGACACGGGGCCGTGTCCAGGTCAACACGCCCCCATGTCCACCCAAAAGATTCTCTGCTGATTTTGTCAGAATACGGACAAAATCTGTTAGAATTTCCTCTGCACACGGGGCCGTGTCCAGCGGACACGGGGCCGTGTCCAGTGCGCTGTCGTTTTCTTTAAATGCAGCCTGATTCCTGCTCATTTTTGACCACTTCAATTGACAGAGATTCCTGGGATCTTCACTCATACCATCCTAGGTAAGTGCTAAAAGAAGGTTCCAAAGGACCCTCTTGTCCCTTCCACTTTTATTCATTTCCTCTTCTTTCAAAATTTTTCAAAATTTCCTCCATGGAAGCTTGGAAATCCCATGATTCCAACCCTCTATGTGAAGTTTGTAAGATTATTTGCTAGGGATTTTTGCTTAAAGTTAGTTGTATAACTTTATTTTAAATTATCTAAGCCTAAAAACCAGCTAAAAATCATGAGAATAATTTAAAACTCCAAGACTCCTTAGCCTAAAATCCTGTAGACAAATGGACACGGGGCCGTGCTCATCGAGCACGGGGCCGTGTCCGAGGAACTGTTTTGTAAAAATTTAGCTTTCTAGGTTTCTTTCACAGAAAATGGCAAGCAGAACAAGCGGATCATCTTCAAGAAATAACCGAAAAGGGAGGAGGTCATCAACAACAGAAGACTCTCTTGTGAACTATGTTTACGCCCTAAGGGAAGCTATTGACGAAATGACGGGAGTGGAAGAAGCATTGGTCGACCGTATCAACCATCTAGCAGTAGGGCTGGAGGGTTGTCTCCGAGAGGTAAACCTCTTGCACCAGAGGTTAAACCTTCTCGCCTCCCTGCCTTTGGTGCCTATAATAACCCAAAGGGCGTGGAACGTGGTGCCCGAAGTCATCATTCCGGCCGAATGGTACGCCATGCACCAAGAGCCTCCGCAAAGGGTGGTGCAAGGAGTTCTGGTGAATGTTCCCCCTCAGCCACCAGTTACTGAGGAAAATGAAGCCGCATTCTTCCTTCCTAGGGAGATCGAAGAATGGCTTTAAACAACGTTTAGGGAAGAAATTCCTTCGGCTAAAAGTCCTGCTATATCGGGAAACTATTCTCGAAATTTTCTTAAAATAGTAGAACTCCTTATGATAACCTCGTGTACCTGCTGACCTATTTAGTTAAGTTTTAATTTTATCTTAATTTAGGATTATGTAAGGTCTCTCTATGATTGCAATGAAATGATGGTTTTTAAAGTTTGGATGGTTTTTAATGAATAAAACACACTCATGGTGGTAAGGGATGAAAAGGGGAACGAGAAAAATGACCTCATGCACAAGAACAAGGTAACCCGACAGTTCTCTCCATTACAGAAGGTTCAACATGGGCCGTGCCCAACCAACACGGCCCCGTGCTGAACCACCTGCAGAAAAACGCCCAGTTCAGGTAACTGGACACGGGCCGTGTTCACCCAACATGCCCCCGTGTCCAGACTTCTGTTTCTCTTGTTTTAGTTTTGTTACTGGCACTTGAACACGGGGCCGTGCCCGGATAACACGGGGCCGTGTTCAGCGCCCAGTAACACAAAAATTTTGCTTTTTAACACCATTTTACACATCTAATCAACCTAAAAATTTATTTTTGGGACACATTGAGGACAATGTGTAATTTAAGTGTGGGGGGGATGCTAAAACCTTGAATTTTGCAAGTCCTAAATACAAGCCTTACACAAAACTCTATTGGAACCGCTAATCACCCCAAAATTTTTTCAAAAATTTCATTTTTCATACTTGTCTAGGTTTAACTCGGGAAATTCAAGTTCTCAAAAAGGTTATATTTTTACGAATTTACAACCGATAGCGTAGTGATAAAAAGAACCAACATAAGGAAATTATGAAAAGGCATGACAAACTTAGTTAAAATTTGATTATATATACTTGATCACATAAAAACCCATTCCCACAAAAGTGAGTTTTGAGCCTTTATTGAGCATACAATTACATATCATTAGACTAAATGCTCATTTTTCGTTTCTTGTGTGAATAGCCGCTTGGTTCTTACGACTCTAGAACTTGCCATGATGATACATTCCCAGTCCTTATCAACTTAAACCCGAGTAAGTAAATGATGGAGGCATTAGGACTAACCCTTTTTTATTTCTACACAATTTTTTTTTCTTTTTCTTTTACCACCTACCCATAAATCCCCCTAGTTAACCCCTTTGAGCCTAAACCTTTTCATTTCATCACCCAAACCAAAAACCCTTTTACCTACCAAAACCTTATTATTTTTAACCCTTTGTTTTAGTAACAAGTTCGGTTTTTCGTAAGGTGATCAAAAAAAAAAAATGTGTTGATGATGAAGCAAAAAGAAAATAAACAAACAAGTTCATCAAAAATAACTTTGTTTGAATAAAAGCTTCATCAAAATAAAAAGTTACAAAAAAAAAAAAATAGAAAGTCTTACGAAAACCGACACTTGTTACGCTTTTCGCCTTTTTTTTCTACTAACCACTAACCACTATCCCAACCACCTACCTTTAACCCAAGCCTAACCCTTAACCCACAAAGTCCTCTTGATATTTACAAAGGTATAAAAGTTAAAAAGGAGGAGGATTGATTGCTTGGCAAGCTTATGGTAGGAATAAGTTCCATGCCGCTCTCGAGTGATTCACTAAAAATACACCTTCGGCCGAGTGTGAGTGATTTCTCCCGTGAGGTATGTGAACTTGTATATAAATAGAATTTTAAAAAGGCATGTTATGCCCAAATAAGTAATTTCTCCTATGAAACGTTCTAAATAAATCATTACGAATAGGATTGTAAATAGATAAAAATAAAACCCAAAAAGATCTTGGATTCCCGACACTCTACGACAAGCCCAAAACCTTTTCTTCTACCCATTCCATTTGGGAGTGTAAGCCACATATTAAAGAGTTTTGCTTGAGGACAAGCAAAAGTTCAAGTGTGGGGGTATTTGATGTGTGTAAAATGCAACATATAAATTACATCAAATGAGGCATAAAACTAACCCTTTTTAAGTACTAATATTGGAAAAAGAGTGTTTTTGTCTTCCTTTTGTATTTTCAGGATTAAATGAGATCAAAAACACAAAAGAAGCAAAAAGACAGCTAAATCCAACATAAATACAAGGAAAGGAACATAAGTGGAATGCCCGACCCCTCAACGGCATCTTCCAAAGCAAAATAGAGAAGGCAGAAGACTGAACACGCCCCGTGCTCAGCCAGCACGGGGCCGTGCCCAAGAAGCAGCAGAAAAGACAAACCTATAGAAGCTTCTATTGCCCACCACGGGGCCGTGCCCAGTGAACACGGGGGCGTGGCGAAAGTACAGCAGGCGCATTAATTGTAATTGCGAATTACAATTAATGGGGAGAGAGAGTGTCAGACAGGCACGGGGCCGTGCCCAGCGGACACGGGGCCATGCCCAGCTCTCTGTTCAGCCTATAAATAGGAGTGCTTGGTTTCATTTCAACTCATCCCTTGGCACACCACCTCTCTCACACTTCATCCACCACCCACCACCACCATAACACCATCATCCACCACCATCATCCATTGTCCATCGTAGAGTGTGTGAGTCGTCTCGGGATCCAAGATTGATCGTAAGAGTTCTTGACAATCAAGGCCATGTTTGCCTAAGTCTCTTACATCACTTGGTGAAGACAAAGTGTCTAGTATAATACTTTTTATTTCTAATCTTTTGCACTTTTTATTTGGATTTGTATTAATGACTTTAATAACTAGTTACTTATGTTGAAGGTGATCTTTCCTTATCGTTTGTCCGTGGTGTCTTGGCATTATTTTACTGTCTATATAAAATAAAGGATTTTCACCATTCATATCTCCACGGTCTATATGGAGGTATGTTGGCTACCTGGTCGGGGGTTAAGGGAACGGTTTGGTAAAGGTCTTGCCATTGTTCAGCGTTTAGAGGTCCTGCAATGGACCTGGGTCAAATTTAGTAGGACCTCCTTCAATGCTTCACGGTATTGGATGGCGGGGGTCCAAACTCTTTGATCCCCTCATAAGTTAACTACTATTAATACTATAACCCGGCTATTTAGGACTGTATCCCTGCTGACTCAGACTACTTAGCCGAGGGTAACGTCACCGCCAAAAGCGGGGCCTACCATAATACTGCATTAATAACTTAATTCATTATCTTCCAATAATCCACCCTTTTAGGATTGTATCCTTGTTGACTCAAACTACTGGGGTGAGGGTAACGTCACCTTCAAAAGAGGGGCCTACTACAATAACTAAGATAATCTCTTAATTATGTGCAAAAGTGCGGAAATAATCAAAGGTTATACTAGATACGAGTCGGAACCAAGTGATTCATCTTGTCTATCTGTTTTTTCTTTTATTTTTATTTTCAGCATTTTAGTTAATTTTTATTTTTTTAGTTTAAAACATTTTTCTAAACTTTTTATTTTGATTAGACGTTGAGGATAAACCGGTACTAAAAGCTCTTGTGTCCTTGGACGACCTCGGTATCTTACCAACGCTATACTACGCTCACGATGGGTGCACTTGCCCATATGTGTGTTTAGTGTTAGTAAAATATCGTGTTTTATAAATTTAAAACTTGGCTAAAATAAGTGTTAAAGGGGCTTAAAATATACACCTAATATATATAACACTTTATCGCACATCACTGACCGTATCATGGAGTTCTTGTGTAATTCGGTAAATGAAGATACTACCCTTTTCATGCATAAAATGAGATTAACGATTGATTTAAATGCCAAACATTTTCCTACTGATTTCATACATTAAATAAATTATTTTTGGGCATTCAAAACTGATCAAAATCTCAGATTTCCATAAAACACCTTAATTATCGTCAATTAGCGATTTTACGCTATTTAGGCGAATAGTATGGTTTTAAACCATATTTAACACCTAAGACTTATTACCTACTGAAATTTTAAGTAAATTTTAATATTATTACAGTAAGTATAAGTCATGAACTCAGACTTACAAAATTTTCCCTAAAAGCCTATGTGAAATGACCAAAATACCCTTTCGGGGCATAGTTTGGCCATAAAGGGTAAACCTCACATATGTATAATATCTTACTGATGTAATGTGATTAAATAAATTTTTTTACTGAATGTTTTAGACCAGAACCTTGGTTTATCATTAAACCTTTTTTTTTATAAAGGGTAAAATGACCAAAATGCCCCTACGGGACTTAATTTGATTTTAAATACTTTTTGGGCATATATGTTAACATCCTACTGATGTATTAACATATTTTAAGCATAATAACATAAGGGACTAGTATATAATTCATTTGGTTTCCCGTTACGCATTTACGCGTTCAGATCGGTTTATGTAACTAGTTTACGTAAGTTTGCCGAAACGGGCTTAACCTTATCATTTTTGCTTCAAAATCCAGAATGTACTTAGTTTACCCATATTATACAAGTCTTCGAACTTGTTGGGTCCAAATTACATTCTATTCCGGTCATCGCTTAATCTAGCGTATGGTACCGTTTTAGATACTTTAAGCTAGCCGGTCTAAGTCTACGACTTAAATAAGACCTTTAGCATTCTGAATTGGTTATATATTACCATCACTCCAGGCTAGAGCCACCCGGTAAAAGCTACCTGCATTTAGATAGATTGGATACAACTAAGTTATTATGCTGTGAATCAAGTATTAGCTCAGGTAAATACTTTTAACTTATTTTCCCTTATACAGGCTTCGGATACGGTATATTAATACCGCTTGGTCGGGTATGAGATCATTTAATTGGATTGTGATTTAATAAATCTGCATAACCCGTTTTAATCTGTCTTGTTTGATAACATAAGCATTGGGGGTTAATTTGACCGTGTCCTGGATATCATCGGCTCATTAAGGTTAAAAATGGCCACGACCTATGCACGGGGTGTAGGCATACACCCGACAGATGCAAATGCTAAAATATAAATAACCCACATGTTGGGGATAACTCCTTCGTGGGTTTTGTAAGTGGCGAGTCGGTTAATCACGACCGGCTTCCAAACCGGCCCCATATGTAAGACAAACATGTAAAACTATATACAAGATTATTTAAATAATTGTCCCAAGTATAAATGGTTTGTGCCTTGTGCACTTAAATCAATTTTCATAAACTCTTTTCAAATGAGTCGGTTAATTGTATTTACCAGTGAAAACTGACGTATTTTCCAAAGACTAAGTGGCAGGTACTACTCGTAATAGGCTGGGGGATTGCTCGGTGTCGAACTAGAGGATCTTGCAAATCCTTAAAGATGCCTTAAAGTCTGCTAAACTTCATTTTATACATTCTGTAAAGATCCACCTGTGGATTTGATATTACAGGCTCGTCTACAATAAATACTTTGATATTTTCAGACATTTGAGTTTGTAATAATATTTTATATTCCAAGACTTCCGCTGTGCTATTCTGTGTATGTTTGACCATGATGATATCAACTACGTCACGATACTCCCCACCGGGCCCACCGGTAATATGTGGAAATATCGGGGTGTGACAGTGTGGTTGAGATCAATGATTAATCACATACAAGAAGCATGCGGATTAGAACAGATCAAGAAGGAGCCGACAATTATTTATGAAGAAAATGCTGCTTGCATAGCTCAGATCAGAGAAGGTTACATCAAGGGTGATCGAACAAAGCACATCTCACCAAAGTTCTTCTCAACATATGACTTGCAGAAAGAAGGGGAAATTGATGTTCGCCAGATCAAGTCAAGTGAAAATTTAGCTGACCTGTTCACAAAATCCTTACCAAGAAGCAGTTTCGAGCAACTATCACACAAGATCGGTCTCCGCAAATTAAAAGATGTTTGTTGAATTCAGGGGGAGAATTATACACACTGTACTCTTTTTCCCTTAACTAAGTTTTGTCCCAATAGGTTTTTCTCAGTAAGGTTTTTAATGAGGGAGTACAACTGATCCAGTAGTATCAGTTTATTTATTCAGTTCCTGAAGTACCTATTTAACATCATCCAGAAGTATGTTGTTAAACTGTGTATAATTTTAAATGTCTGAGGGGGAGTGTTATAAACCAGACATTTTAGGCCCAACTCATTACTTATGAGCTTTAGGGTTTATAGTTATGTTTATCTATATATTATAATGTTGAATAGAATTCAGTTCTGTTTTGGTCAAAAATTACCGAAGCAATTGAGTGATCAAATTAGTTAAGTGAGGTAGTGTGCTAAAAAGTGTGTTGAAAATATGCTGGTTAAGTTGTTTGGAAAAAACAGTATTCAGGATACGGCTCAGGATATTGAGCTGTATCTACGATCAAACAATGAGCAAAAAGTAAAAGGGGTGACACGAGATATACGAGGAAAGCCCTTGATCAATCTAGATCGCCGGCATAAAACCTCGGGAGCTAACAATCGCAGCTGCCTTGTTCTTCTTATTGCTTTGAACTTCAGGATACAGTGCAGGATATTGACCAGATCGCTAAGTGTTACAATGCTTTTGTGCGAAAGTAAAAATTGCTAGAGAGCGAGTGTAAGAGTGTAGTGAGTGTTGATGTGATGTCCTATTCGATCTGATATACCCACCTATTTATAGTAATGAATTACAAACGAAAATTCCTATAAATATGGGATGCTCCGAATATTCCATTGTAAACGTTGTAGACCGAGTAATGCGGCTTCAACGTCTTTATTTGAACGACTTGGACCGAGTCTTCCGTGGAATGAGTCCTTGTTAACGACTTGGACCCACGTACCTGCACATAATCCGTTAGTGATCCTGAGGATACCATTCAGGATGTTACCAATATCCTGAATCAGCATCCCGGATGTGAACAAATATCATATAACCAAGATATAACCCAAGATATTTCTCAGGATATGGGCTCAGAATTTTACCCATAACAATTGTCCCCAAAAATGTTACCGTTTAGTATCCTACACTAACGGTTACATTTTTCACAGAGATCGAGGTAATTAAGAGATAAGACCAATGATGTGACCGTTTGCAACTTACTCAGCCTATATTTACTCATTGCTCCCTATATCTTCTCATCCTCATCTCTTTTTTAATCACTATCGATAAGGAAAAAAGGTAAACATTCTCTCTCTAATCTTCATCTTCATCCTTCTTTTCCGGTCAAAAATTCAGGCGATCAAATGCCGAGACACACAAGATCCAGTTCTGGTGATTCGGCTCCCACATTCATCCAACAAAATCTTCTCCAAGAACCGGAGAAAGAGATATGTTCTTTTGATAGTGCCCACTTGTCGGCTTTGAAATCCTCCGGTATCTTTCCGAAAGGGATGGTATTCCGGCCGTTCGACCGGGAAATCCGGTCGGATATGGTTTCCAATGAGTGGTTGTGCTTGAGTGCCTTTCCCTTCACATTAGGGTTACAATTCCCCTTTCCATACTTCATCACCGAATTCTTCAAGATTACAAAAATTTCTTTCAGTCAAACAATGCCAATGCTTTGGCGTGTTCTGTCTGTTCTTGACCAGATCAAGAAAAACCACATCCCTGATCTTTCTGTTCATGATCTCCCCTAGCTTACAAGCTTAGATGCCACGGATCATGTAGATTTTTGTTTTATTCTACCTCCGGCGACCCGCTGATACTTCGTGCCACCAGGAACGAGGATAATTGGCAATCTAAGTTCTTCTTTGTAAAAAGAGACTCAATCCCTGGTGGAACGGAATATCCGGTGAAATGGTTGAAAAAGGGTAGGATTTAGGGTTTAAGGATGATCCTGCGCCTTATCCTGTTCCATATCCTGAACTGATTATCTTTCTTTTTTCTGTTGTGCACGCAGCTGATTTTAGGAAGATTGCACCTCCCCTTGCTGATTCAAAGAAAAGGATTGACGCCATCAGACTCCTTCCAGAGGCTGAAAGAAGTTTCAACCCATCTCCACCATCTCCAAGTCCCCTTTCTAGTGCAAACATGTCCGGTAAGGATCCTGCAAAATATCCTGTATATACATGTTTTTATTGGATATACTTAGGAGAAATTTTACTCCCTGTTTGCAGACTCCAGCAAGGTTCCTGTCTACCTAGACCTTGAAGAACTTGACAGCTACCCTACTCCAGTCACGGTCAAGAAAGAGACCTCTGCTGCCACCAGCTCCAAGCCGCTCCCGGCTCCTAAGGCCAATCCGAGGACTCGTGCTTCCACAGCAAAAAAGAGGAAAGCTCCTGAAATCAGTGCTCCAGGTCCAGAAGGGTTCTCCTACGATGAACTCAGCTTTTCTGACTCCTTAGAACCAATGACATCCTTCCTCAACAAGGTAATATCCTGACACATATCCTGCATATATATCCTGATAGGATATCCTGGTTAATATATTCTAACTCATACCTGAACTTGATGTGCAGGGCCTCCAGCATTTGCTCCACCTGTACAACGATGCCTGAGGTACTGCCGCACTCACTAAGGCCAGGATCAAACAGCTTGAAAGCACCGTTGCCGACCAAGGTGCCATTGCTGAAGCAAAGACCCGGCACTACGAGGGTATGCTGAAGAAGGTCACCCAAGATGCTGAGCTCAAACTTGCCACCGTCCAAATGGATCACGAACAGGCCATGGTTTCTTTCCGGGAAGGGATCAAAGCCTCTGCTATCGTCTCCCTGCTACAAGCTCGCATCAAGATGGCCTACGAGGCCAAGGAGACAGGCCTTGTATGCCCATCCTGGCCGGTTGAATCTTGGGTGGCCAAGCTGAAGGAGCTTGGAGGCAAAGCTGTGCCACTCCCTACTGAAGTCAGGGAATCCTCTAAGACAGCAGAGGTGGTAGATAAGGCTGGAGATAAGAAGGATGCTGGAGAGGATGCTGGGACAGATGCTGGTGAGGATGCTGCTCAGGATGCTGAAGCTGGGAAGACAGAGAAGGTTGGAGAAGATGCCGCTGTGTGAGGGCATTCAGGTGGGCAATGATGGATATACGTGCCAAGGCCGGAGCCCACCTTTTTGAATTTGAATGTTGGTTTGTAATCCCCAAAACAATTTACTTTTTCCGCACTTTACTTTTCTGCACCTGAACAATTTACATTTCCTGCATGCTTTTTGAACAATACAACAGTTGGAGGTGGATGGGTCTCGGTTTGAGATGAAACCTTCAACTGTTGGGTAAATATGGTAAGGAACTATTAGTGCTCTTAGTGGATGGGCCTTGTTTTGAGGTGAAACTAAGAGCACATCTTTTGGTATGTTAATAATATAACTTCTCTTTTGACTTTATTATTGTTGTTATTAATGCATAAATTTTACTTATGAAAACTGTTTCGTTTGAACATTCTTGGGAATATTATGGGAAAACATTCTGAAAATATCCTGACAAGTATCCTAAAAGATATCCTGGTCGGGATATTGTCATATAACTTAGAAAACTTAAGTCATTCAAAAAAAGGAAAGATCATACCAAAGACTCTTAGAGAGTCCATTCCAATCTTCCACCTTAGGAATGTCCCCAGTGCATACTTACAAACTTGGATCCATCCTTTGAATAGTATAATGTATGTCCCCTGTGTACGACACAGAAAGGCAAATGTATTCACACTTTGGGTTGACTAATTTCCGAATACCCCGAGGCAAAACCCTTGATATCCTGGAATGAATCCTTAGCATACTGGGGATAAACCCTTAATATCCTGGGGATAAACCCTGATATCCTGGGGATAAACCCTGAGTTTCATGCGCTACAGGCGAGAGTGTACAAACGCCAAATCTTAGAAAGGTGAAAACCTTTAAACCTTAGAGAGGATGAAAATACCCTTTCGTGAGAGAGGGTGATCAATCCTCATATACCTTCAGGATCCAGGATATAGCCAACAGTAACGAAATTGTCAGCCACTTTTACATGAACTGGTCCCGCTACCTTGAACTATACCTAGATAACTTGCGCTCCAGGCGAGGTGTTTAAACCCAATTCGAAAGAAAGGTGAATACCTTTAAACCTTTGAAGGGATCAGGATCCCTTAAACGTGAGAGAGGGGGCCAATCCTCTAATCTTTCGGGTTATCCTGAGTGCATATCCTGGAGCTATATCCTAAAACATATGCTGCAAAACAACTATAAACTAAGGTGGGTGTTAGCTTGGCTAACATCCCTCCGATGCTTAAGTCAGTATTGGGTTCAAGATAATAAACAAATATATTTAAAAGATATAGAATACATACCATTCTGAGATAGAAATTAAATTCTATTCTTACTTGAAATAGAGCTTTAAGTGTATTGCATTCCAGGACCTCGGTAGCATATCCCCTTCCATATTCTTGAGTCGATATGCTCCTTTCCCTGCTTCTGACTCAACCTCATATGGTCCTTCCCATTTTGGAGCTAGCTTGCCATCGGCAGGATTAGTGGTATTTTGAAAAGCCTTTCTTAGTACCCAATCACCAACTCGAAATCTCCTAGTCCTTATATTCTTGTTATATGCTCTGGATATTCTTTGTTGATATGCTGCCATCCTTAGCCTTGCTGCATCTCTTTTTTCATCTATAGTATCCAAATCTAATCATAAGGCTTCAGGATTTTGTTCAGGATCCTGTAAGATAGATCTTGCAGTAGGTATCGCCATTTCCGTTGGAATCACTGCTTCTGCTCCAAATACCAAGGAAAATGGGGTTTGGCCGGTTGCATTCTTTACCATTTTCCTATCAGCCCACAAAACAAATGGTAATTCTTCTGCCCATCTTCCTTTTTTAGCTCCAAGTCTCTCCTTCAGGTTATTGACAATTATCTTGTTTGAGGATTCAGCTTGTCCATTCGCTTGAGGATGTACCGGAGTAGACGTGACCATTTTGATTCCCCAACTTTTGCAAAAGTCAGTAGTCCCCTTGCTTATAAACTAGGACCCATTATCACAAATGATTTCAGCTGGTACCCCAAACCTAGTCAGGATATTCCTCTTTATGAAGGATACTACTTCTTGGTCTCTAACTTGAACAAATGCTTCAGCTTCAACCCACTTAGAGAAATAATCCGTCATTGCTAGCATAAAGACTTTTCCTCCTGGAGCTTTTGGTAACTTCCCTACTATATCCATCCCCCATTTCATGAATGGCCAAGGGGAAGTTACAGGATATAGCGGTTCAGCTGGTTGATGTAGTCTGTTACTATGCCTTTGACATGCATCACACCTTCGAGCATATTCTGTAGCATCTTTCCTCATCGTTGGCCAATAATATCCTGTCCTTAATACTTTCGAGAATAATGATCTGCCCCCAGTGTGGTTACCACAATCCCCTTCATGTATATCCTGAAGTACTTCTTTGGCTTCAGGATCCTCCAAGCACCTCAAATAGGGACCTGCAAGAGATTTCTTGTATAAAACATTATTTATAATAGTGAACCGTGATACCTTCATCCTAAATGCCTTAGGATTTTCATCTCCGGGGATGTGTCCTTCCTTGAGATATCTCACGATTGGAGCCGTCCAGGATTTAGGATCCTTTTCAGGATACTCTGCTCCAGGATCCTGAATACCCGCTACTTCTTTATCCTGAGGATTCGTCGCAGGATACAAGATATGTAATATTGGTATTTGGGTCCCTTCTGGTATCCTGATTGATGATCCCAGATTTGCTAAGGCATCTGCTTCAGCATTATCCTCCCTTGGTACCTGTTCAAGTGTAAAAATATCGAAATATCCTGCTAATTTTTTGAGAATATCGAGGTATTCGATTAATTTCTCACCCTTAACTGCATAGGATCCATTAAAATGGTTAGTAATTAACAAGGAGTCAACATATACTTGCAAATTCTTGATATTCATATTCTTAGCCAACTCTAATCCTGCAATTAAAGCCTCATACTCTGCTTCATTATTAGTAGCAGGGAATTCACACCTAATAGCCTGGGGTAATATGTCCCCCTGTGGCGATTTTAGTAGTATTCCCAATCCTACTCCTCGTACATTAGATGCACCATCAGTATATAACGTCCAGGATCCTAAGGATTCTCCTAACTGTTGGACTTCTAGGTCTACCTCATCCTGAATGTCACTACTGAAATCAGCCACAAAGTCAGCTAAAGCCTGAGACTTTATGGCATTTCTAGGTTCATATACTAAATCATAAGCACTCAATTTTACTGACCTCTTGGCCATCCTGTCTGACATCTCTGGTTTCCTAAGCACATTTTTGACAGGATAATTTGTTTTAACATGAATCCTATGTGTCTTAAAGTAATGTCTAAGCTTCGTTGATGCCATAACTAATGCTAGTATCAATTTTTCTAAATGAGAATATCTAGTTTCAGCATTTAACAAACTTTTAATAACATAATAAACAGGATATTGCTGACATTCATGATCCTTTATAAGGACGACACTTACAGCATTCCCTGATACTGCGAGGTATAGGGATAGTGGTTCACCATTCTCAGGTTTCATCAGTAGAGGTGCAGTTGAGAGATATTTCTTCAAATCCTGCAGAGCTGCTTCATGCTTCTCTCTGTTATGGGTGAAATTCTGAGCCCATATCCTGATTTCGTATCTTGATTTTTTATTAGTTGTATATGATCAGGATACCAGATCAGGATACCGGATCAGGATACCATATCAGGATACCGGGCCAGGATATTGGTAATATCCTGAGGCAGTATCCTGACTATTACTAACGATTGGCTTGTAAAACGTTGGTTGCAAGGTACCAACGTTAAAAGACTTGATCTACCTGAAGATTCGCTCAAGGTGGTTGAAAAATGGACGTTGATGGTGGAAGGATGGGTCTTGTAACGGTCAGAAAGGAATATTCCGCGCGAATATCGGATGTTGGTTAATGTTATTGACATTGTAACGGTTATATGAGCTGAAGACCCGGTTTTGTAGTCAATAAGCACGTGGAAAACGAGTAGAAGCAGCCCCCAACGTTCAGAATGGAATATTCCCAGCATCTCGGAATAATAGGAGAGTTAGTTTGTTATCTGTAACTATAAATAGGAGGCCAGATCAATAGGAACACACACTTCACTCTCTACACTCGAACTCACACTTCTTTTTTCTTTCTATCACACACAAACACTCAACACTTGTAATCGTTGTACCACTTAGCATTGATCTGCGCCATATCCTGCACTGTATCCTGATATTTGAAGTAATAGAAGAACAAGGCAGCTGCGATTGTCAGCTCCCGAGGTTTTGTGCCGGCGATCTAGATTGATCAAGGGCTTTCCTCGTACATCTCGTGTCAACCTTTACTTTTTTGCTCATTGTTTGATCACAGATACAGCTCTATATCCTGAGCCGTATCCTGAAACTGTTTTTGCAAGTAATTTGATTAACATATTTTCGACACTCATTTCTAGCACACTACCTCACTTAACTAATTTGATCACTTAATTGCTTCGGTAATTTTTGACCAAAACAATTTGGCGCCCACCGTGGGGCAAGTGGTGCTCTCTTTACTAAAAATTTTTGTGAAATCGTTAATCGGTTTTTTGTTTTCAAAACTTTTTGCCACATCATTTACAATGGCCTCTAGATCAAACATGAGCTCTTCCACCGTGTCGGCTACAACTTTTGCAACTATTGGCTCGGTGCTTCCACCACCTCCTCCAAGGATTCCAGCTTCTTCATTTACTCAAGATGTTATCCCTACTTGGAGTGTTCAGGAGTCTGCTCCCATTTTAGCTTCTAATGATGAAATTCTAACCTTGTTTGGAAGTGTGCAGGAACAAATGAGGCAGCAACAGGAAACAAACCAAATGCTGTTGAAGGAAATACAACTCCTGAAGTCTGGCTCGAGCAGATCTGCAGAGGATATCGTTACTCCCTTACAACCCAGAACTTTGAACTTCAGTTCGGCTGTGTATACTGAAGATAATAGGGGAAATATTGTGCCTAACCATTCCCAGAATCATACTCCTGAAATACCCTCCTCGATTAGGATGTCAACTGTGAGGAACTCAGGATATGCTTCAGGATATGGCCAGAATCCTCAGACGGGTAACATGTCAAATAATAATATTCATGCTACTAATAATGGTGGATCTTTGTAGGATGCAGGTATGACGTCAACATTTACTAGGGAGCTTCAGAAGTTGAAGGACATGATATCTAGTGTACATGGAGTGGTCCAGCCAATTCCGGAAGTATCCCAAGACAACCACAGGATATGTCGTTTCGCACATCCTATCTGTGATGCTGAGATCCCGAAGAGATTTCAAACCCCTAACATGAGGCTGTGTGATGGGACGACGGATCCTGAGGAGCATATTGCCCAGTATAGGGAGACTCTACAGCCCGGGATGCTGAACTTTAGTTCAGCGACATTTACCGAGGATAATCAAGGCAACATGATACCAAGTCAGTCCCGGAGCGACATGCTGGAGATACCATCGTCCGCCAGGATATCGACCGTGAGGGATCCGGGATATGATCAAGGATATGGTCCAGGATATGGCCCAGGATATGGCAAAAGTCAACAGGCTGGTAACATGTTTGCCAATATCAATATCCCTGCTACTAATAATTATGATTCTTCGCAGGATATAGGTGTAACACCAGCATTGACCAGGGAACTTCAAAAATTGAAGGATATAATATCAAGCGTTCCTGGAGTAGTGCAGCCTATACCGGAAGTATCTCAGGATAATCACAGGATATCCTGATTTGCTCATCCAATTTGTGATGCTGAAATTCCAAAAAGATTCCAGACTCCCAGTATGAAGTTGTATGATGGGATGACAGATCCTGAGGAGCATATTGCCCAAAATAGGAATAGTATGGAAATAAATCCAATCCTACCAGAACTTAAGAAAGCATGCTTATACAAAGGCTTCGGTTCAACTTTAACAGGATCGGCCGTAAAATGGCTTTTAAATGTTCCACCTTATTCAATTACATCATTATAATTTGTTTATCAGTCAATTTTCTTGTAGCAGGAGCTTTGAGATACTAACAAGTGATCTTTACAGGATAACACAAGGATCACAAAAATCCTTAAGGGATTATGTTAACAAATTTAGTAGAGGATCCCTGGATATCCCGAACCTTGATATTGCTACGGCAGTACAAGCGTTCAAAATGGGGTTACGGAAGGATTGTCAATTTTATCAGGATCTTGTAATGAATCCTTGCAGGAATTTAGATGAAGCTCGGAATAGGGCTTTGAGATACATAAGGCTTGAAGATGATAAGAAAATGCATGAGAGGATGAACACATCTTCAACATATGAATTGACGAATAGGAAGTCGGAATCTTCCTACAAATATTATTGTTCAAAGCCATATGCTAAGAACGATAATAAGAAAGTGAATGCTGTTGAAGACGAAGATCCTGAAGAATATCCTGAAATCCCAGAGTATTGTTTTTCTGTAAATGTTCCCGAGTTAATGTATGCTATGCAGGGACTGGGGGACAAAGATAGGTGGCCGAAAAAGAATCCAAGGAATACAGGTTGGAAGGATAAATCTAAATGATGTGCCTTCCATGAAGACTTTGGGCATATGACAGATGATTCCATTGCCCTGAAGAAAGAAATAAGCTATCTGCTGAGCAAAGGATATCTGAAGGATCTCCTGGGAAGAAAAAAGAATAAGGGTCAAGATACTGGGAAGGATCCTGAACGAGCAGCATCACCTCCTGCAGATACCAAGATAATTAACTTTATTTCAGGAGGATCCGATATCTGTGGGACCTCTTATTCTGCAGCAAAAAAGACATGCAAAAGAGGCTAAGGCAGAAAGGGGAGATAAGCCAACCAGGATGTCAACCCTCACAACTGATAAAGTGATCACGTTCGGCAGTGATGACAGGGATACTGTCCAGGATCCTCACCATGATGCTTTGGTAATAACTTTATATGTTGCTAATGATTTTGTGCGTAGGATACTGGTGGATAATGGCAGCTCCGTCAACATAATTCAGCTGGAAACACTGAGTAGGATAAATGTATCCCCGATGGATATTACTTCGAAATCCACTGTGCTTGTTGGGTTCAGTGGAGAAGCCAGGAGTACCGTGGGAGAAATAAAGTTGCATGTGTATGTTGAAGAGGTCAACTCAATGCAACGCTTCTGTGTCATGGACTCCTTATCCCGCTACAATATTATATTGGGTAGGCCATGGATCCATAACATGAAGGCTGTGCCATCGACTTATCATCAGTGCATCAAGATCCCTACCCCTTGGGGGGTTGTCAAAGTTGATAGTGATCAGCAGGAGGCGAAGGAGTGTTACTCATCCTCGATGAAATCCTCAACCAAGCCCAATGCAGCATAGCAATTAAAGATACGAGCCCAGGATATCACGGAGTGTTCAGAGCAGGATGTTGAGAAAATTATCCTGGACCAGGATAATCCAGATATCTTGGTGGAACCAATATCCCTCAGAATATTGAGGAACAACTTACTAACTTTTTGAAATGCAGGATATCCACGTTTGCATGAAAACACGAAGACATGACAGGATTCCAGCAGATCCAAATGGAACCTTCGGGCCAGGAGGATGCTGCTTTCATGACACCAACAGGTATTTATTGTTATACTGCTATGCCTTTTTGGTTTGAAAAATGCAGGTGCAACATATCAGAGGCTGGTAAACATGATGACATGGTAGTAAAATCTAAGAAGGCTGAGGATCACCTCCAGGATATCAAGGGAGCATTTGATATCCTGGATCAGTATAACATGAAGCTGAATCCTGCCAAATGCCATTTTGGAGTGGGGACAGAAAAGTTTCTAGGATATATGGTGACTAAAAGAGGGATAGAAGCAAGCCCAGAACAGATCAAAGCCATATTGGACGTCAAATCACCTTCCAACATGAAAGATATACAAAGATTGATAGGCCGAGTGGCAGCATTGAACAGATTCATCTCAAGGTCCTCCGAGAAATGCAAAGAATTTTATGATATCCTGAAGAAAAACAAGAAGTTCGAATGGGGAGAGAAGCATGAAGCAGCCCTGCAGGATTTGAAGCAGTATCTTTCAACTGCACCTCTATTGATGAAGCCTGAAAATGGTGAACCACTGTCCCTATACCTCACAGTATCGGGGAACGCTGTAAGTGTCGTCCTTATAAAGGAGCATGAAGGTCAGCAATATCCTGTCTATTATGTTAGCAAAAGTTTGTTAGATGCTGAAACTAGGTACTCTCATTTAGAAAAATTAATATTAGCTCTAGTCATGGCGTCAACAAAGCTTAGACATTACTTTGAGACACATAGGATTCATGTTAAAACAAATTATCCTGTTAAAAATGTACTTAGGAAGCCAGAAATGTCAGGCAGAATGGCTAAGTGGTCGGTAAAGCTGAGTGCTTATGATTTAGTATATGAACCTAGAAATGCCATAAAGTCTCAGGCTTTAGCTGACTTTGTGGCCGATTTTAGTAGTGACATTCAGGACGAGGTAGACCTAGAAGTTCAACAGTTAGGAGAAACCTCAGGATCCTGGACATTATATACTGATGGTGCATCTAATGTAAGAGGAGTAGGATTAGGAATACTACTAAAATCGCCACAGGGGGACATATTACCCCAGGCTATTAGATGTGAATTTCCTGCTACTAATAATGAAGCAGAATATGAGGCTTTAATTGCAGGATTAGAACTAGCTAAAAGTATGAATATCAAGAATTTGCAAGTATATGTTGACTCCTTGTTAATTACTAATCATTTTAATGGATCCTATGCAGTTAAGGGTGAGAAGTTAATCAAATACCTCGATATGCTCAAAAAATTAGCAGGATATTTTGATGTTTTTACACTTGAACAGGTACCAAGGGAAGATAATGCTGAAGCAGATGCCCTAGCAAACCTGGGATCATCGATCAGGATACCAGAAGGAACCCAAATACCAATATTGCATATCTTGTATCCTGCAACGAATCCTCAGGATAAAGAAGTAGTAAGTATCCAGGATCATGTTGCTGAGTATCCTGAGGAGGATCCTAAATCCTGGATGGCTCCAATCATAAGATATCCCAAGGAAGGACATATCCCTAAAGACGAAAATCCTAAGGCATTTAGGATGAAGGTATCATGATTCACCATTATAAATAATATTTTGTATAAGAAATCCCTTGCAGGTCCGTACCTAAGGTACTTGGAAGATCCTGAAACCAAGGAGGTACTTCAGGATATACACGAAGGAGATTGTGGCAACCATACTGGGGACAGATCTCTGTTCTCGAAGGTGTTGAGAACAGGATATTACTGGCCGACCATGAGAAAAGACACCGCAGAATATGCTCGAAGATGTGACGCATGTCAAAGACATAGTAACATATTACATCAGCCTGCTGAACCGCTGTATCCTATTGTTTCCCCTTGGCCGTTTATGAAGTGGGGTATGGATATAGTGGGAAAGCTTCCAAAAGCTCCAGGAGGAAAAGTTTTCATGTTGGCAATGACGGATTATTTCTCCAAGTGGGTTGAATCAGAAGTAGGGAAAGGAGCATATAGAGTCAAGAATATGGAAGGGGATATACTACCAAGATCCTGGAATGCTATACATCTCAAAGCCTATTTCAAGTGAGTTTAGAATTTAATTTCTAACTCAGGATGGTATGAATTCTATCTTTTTTAAATATGTTTGGTTTAATTTATTCTTTGAAACCCAATACTAACTTAAGCATCGGAGGGGTGTTAGCCAAGCTAACACCCACCTTAGTTTAAGGATGTTTTGCAGTATATGTTCTAGGATATAGCTCCAGGATGCTCACTCAAGATACTTCAGAAGATTAGAGGATTGGCCCCCTCTCTCACGTATAAGGGATCCCGATCCCTTCACAGGTTTAAAGGTATTCACCTTTCTCACGAATTGGGTTTAAACACCCCGCCTGGAGCGCAAGTTATCCAGGGATAGTTCAAGGTGGCGGGACCAGTTCATGTAAAAGTGGCTGACAATTTCGTTACTGTTGGCTATACCCTGGATCCTTAAGGTATATGAGGATTGATCACCCTCTCTCACGAAAGGGTATTTTCATACTCTCTAAGGTTTAAAGGTTATCACCTTTCTAAGTCTTGGAGTTTATACACTCCCGCCTGTAGCGCATGAAAATTTGGGATTTTCCCCAGGTTTAAAGGTTTTCACCTTTCTAAGTTTTGGGGTTTCCACACCCTCGTCTGTAGCGCACGAAACGTGGGTAAAATCCCCAGCAAAACTCAAAGACTTAAAGGTTTTCACCTTTTCAAGTCTTGAGGTTCTTATACTCCGGCTTAAATGCCTGGAAAATGGGTTTAGTCCCAATAAAATACAAAGTTTTTGGATAATCCCAAAGTATATTTTTAAAAAACATAATCATTTACAAGTCTACATAAATTTTTGAAAAAAGATTGCTAAGTTTAAACAACTGGTTGAAGAATTGCTAAAGGATCATATCCTGGTACAACATACTGGTCCTGCACAGACAGGGGACATCCGTGATAGAACATGATGTATGCTGATACTATATCCTACTGGGGACATTTATGCTGGAGCAAGAAGGAAACCTATGCCAACACTATATCCCACTAAGGCATTGTGAGGAACTCAAAGGATCAAGTTTGGGCATAATTCGCCAAGTATCCTGGACTAGGGACACCTTCAGTGGAATGATTGCGAAAGGACTGGAATGAAAGGATTGAGATGTCTTCTGTTTCGGTATGATCTTTCCTATTTTTGTTCTTTAAAAAACCTTATCTAGATTGTCTAAATTTCTGAAACTATAACACTTATGAGTATCCTGGTCGGGATATGTTCTCAGGATATATTCTCAAGATATACTTCAGGATACTTGGATTGAAAACTGAAACTGTGTTCTAGTCAAACAAGTGTTCTCAAAACCAACTTTGTAAAATAAAAATGAACTGTCCTCTTTCTCTAAAAACTTTATCTGAATTGCTTGAGTTATAAAAACCCTATTTGACGGAAGTCTTAATAGGATATTTGCGAGTATACTGATCAAGATATTTTCATAAAAAGTAATAATTGCACTAAGTTTGGAACATTGGAATTCAGACTAAGCAATGCATAAAAAATAACAACATGTAAGGTTAAAAGGTTAGTTTATTATTAATTGTATTCTTGGTTTCATCTCAAAAAGAGACCCATCCACCAAGAACACAATTAAGTTTTTAAAGTATATTTACATAAACAGTTGAAGGCTTCGTCCTGAAAACACGAGAACCCATTTGCCTTCAACTGTTATATTGTTCAAAATAAACCATACTGATTGATGACCAAAGGCTTCATCCTGAAACTCAGGACCCATCCACCTTTGGCCATCGTATTGTCTTAAATGCAGGAAATATAAATTGTTCTAAGTACAGGACGACCAGATGATTCAAACCCTACAAAGCAAAATACAGGTATCATTAAAGACAAACTAACCAGGATACAGGTTCAGTGTATGTGTACGGGATATGGATATTTATTTTATTAAGGAAGGAGTTCATGGGCTCGATGGATTCCGTGAAACCAAGGTCATCATAACAGAAACTTTCGGCAGCAACAACGGAGGGCTTAGAGCTGGTGCCAACAGATGGTTCCTTTTTTACCAGGACAGACTTGGGGTAACTGTCAAGCACCTCAAGATTGAAGACAACAGGGACCTTAGCAAAGTCTTCAGAAAAGGGAGTAGTTTCAATCTTATCATATTATGTGCTGATTAACCAAACATATGCAGGAATGTTCAAAACAGATATACTTACCGGACGTATTGGAATGACTGAAAAATATATCTGTTGGAATTAGGATATCCAACCGTTATATTTTTGGGGACAATTGTTATGGGTGAAATTCTGAGCCCATATCCTGATTTCGTATCTTGATTTTTTATTAGTTGTATATGATCAGGATACCAGATCAGGATACCGGATCAGGATACCGTATCAGGATACCGGGCCAGGATATTGGTAATATCCTGAGGCAGTATCCTGACTATTACTAACGATTGGCTTGTAAAACGTTGGTTGCAAGGTACCAACGTTAAAAGACTTGATCTACCTGAAGATTCGCTCAAGGTGGTTGAAAAATGGACGTTGATGGTGGAAGGATGGGTCTTGTAACGGTCAGAAAGGAATATTCCGCGCGAATATCGGATGTTGGTTAATGTTATTGACATTGTAACGGTTATATGAGCTGAAGACCCGGTTTTGTAGTCAATAAGCACGTGGAAAACGAGTAGAAGCAGCCCCCAACGTTCAGAATGGAATATTCCCAGCATCTCGGAATAATAGGAGAGTTAGTTTGTTATCTGTAACTATAAATAGGAGGCCAAATCAATAGGAACACACACTTCACTCTCTACACTCGAACTCACACTTCTTTTTTCTTTCTATCACACACAAACACTCAACACTTGTAATCGTTGTACCACTTAGCATTGATCTGCGCCATATCCTGCACTGTATCCTGATATTTGAAGTAATAGAAGAACAAGGCAGCTGCGATTGTCAGCTCCCGAGGTTTTGTGCCGGCGATCTAGATTGATCAAGGGCTTTCCTCGTACATCTCGTGTCAACCTTTACTTTTTTGCTCATTGTTTGATCACAGATACAGCTCTATATCCTGAGCCGTATCCTGAAACTGTTTTTGCAAGTAATTTGATTAACATATTTTCGACACTCATTTCTAGCACACTACCTCACTTAACTAATTTGATCACTTAATTGCTTCGGTAATTTTTGACCAAAACACTCTCCCCATTCGAATTTCTTATTCTTCTTCAGGATATCATAAAACTCTTTGCATTTTTCTGAGGATCTTGAAATAAATCTGTTTAATGCTGCCACTCGCCCCGTTAATCGTTGAACATCCTTCATATTTGAGGGTGATTTAATATCCAAGATGGCTTTAATCTGCTCCGGGCTCGCCTCTATTCCTCTTTTGGTCACCATATATCTTAGAAATTTTCCTGCCCCCACTCCGAAATGACACTTAGCTGGATTTAGCTTCATGTTATATTGATCCAGGATATCAAATGCTCCTTTAATATCCTGGAGATGATCCTGAGCTTTCTTTGATTTTACCACCATATCGTCAATGTATACTTCCATGGTGTCCCCCAGCTTGTCTTTGAACATCATGTTTACCAATCTCTGGTATGTTGCACCTGCATTTTTCAAACCAAAAGGCATAGCCGTATAACAATAAATACATGTTGGTGTCATGAAGGCAGTATCCTCCTGGTCAGAAGGCTCCATTTGAATCTGCTGAAATCCTGAGGATGCATCCATGAAGGTCAACATTTCATGCCCGGCAGTAGCATCCACCATTGCATCAATGTGAGGAAGAGGAAATGGGTCTTTAGGACAAGCCTTATTCAAGTCTGTGTAGTCTACACAGACTCTCCATTTCCCATTTTTCTTTTGTACCACGACTACGTTTGCTAGCCATCTTGGAAACTTGACTTCTCTGATCATCCTGGACTTCAACAATCTTTCAACTTCCTCTTGGATAATCGTATTCTGCTCAGGAGCAAATTTTCTTCTTTTTTGCTGAACAGGCTTGAATGATCTATCGATTCCAAGCTTGTGAGTGATAATGTCTTTGGATATGCCTGTCATATCCTCATGCTTCCATGCAAACGTTGACATCCTGCATTTCAAAAAGTTATTTAACTGCTCTTCAATATCCTGAGGGATATTGGTTCCTACGAGCACCGAGATATCAGGATTATCCTGATCCAGGATAATTTTCTTCACATCCTGCTCCGAATCCTCCACGATATCCTGGGCCCGCATCTTTAATTGCTATGCTGTACTAGGCTTGGTTGAGGATTTCATCGAGGATGAGTAGCATTCTTTCGCCTCCTGCTGATCACTTTCAACCTTGACAACTCCCCAAGGGGTAGGGATCTTGATGCATTGGTGATATGTTGATGGCACAGCCTTCATGTCGTGAATCCCTGGTCTTCCCAGTATGATGTTATAGCAGGATAGAGAATCCATCACACAGAAACGTTGTATCGAGTTGACTCCTTCAACATATACTGGTAACTTTATCTCTCCCACTGTGTTCCTAGCCTCTCCACTGAACCCAACAAGCACGGTGGACTTTGAAGTGATATCCATCGGAGACACATTCATTCTCTTCAGAGTTTCTAGTTGGATTATGTTGACGGAGCTGCCATTATCAACCAGTATCTTTGTCAGTTGTGAGGGTAGTCATCCTGACAGGTTTGTCTCCCCTTTCGGCCTTAGCTTCTCTTGCATGTCTCTTTGCCGCCGAATACGAAGTCCCACAAATGTCGGATCCTCCCGAAATAAAGTTGATTATCTTGGCATCCGCGAGAGGTGACGCTGCTCGCTCAGGATCCTTCTCAGTATCCTGACCCTTATTCTTCTTCCTTCCTAAGAGATCTTTCAGATATCCCTTGCTTAGAAGATAGCTTATTTCTTTCCTTAGAGCAATGCAATCCTCAGTTACATGTTCGAAATCTTCGTGGAAGGCACACCATTTTGACTTATCTTTCCAATCGGCTTTTTGTTGATTCTTTCGAGGCCACCTAGCCTTGTCTCCTAAACCCTGCATGGCATACATTAATTCAGGAATCTTAACAGAAAAGCAATATTCAGATAACTCAGGATATTCTTCAGGATCTTCGTCTTCGATAGCATTCACTTTCTTGTTTTCATTTCTACCATATGGCTTAGGGCGATATGGCTTAAATGAGGATTCTGATTTCCTGTTAGTTGACTCATAGGTATTGGATGAGTTCATCCTCTCTTGCATCTTTCTGTCATCCTCCAATCGAATATATCTTAAGGCCCTGTTTCGAGCTTCATCCAAGTTCCTGCATGGGTTCATTACAAGGTCTTGGTAGAATTGAGAATCCTTTTGTAGCCCCATCTTGAAAGCTTGCACAGCTGTTGCAACGTCAAGATGCGGAATGTCTAAGGATTCCCGACTGAACTTGTTCACATAATCCCTTAGGGATTCTTGAGGCCCCTGTGTTATACGGGGAAATGACACAAGGATTTATACGGGGAAAAAGCCCTTGATCAAGAGTTGATCTCCGGCACAAAAAACCCCGGGTGATGGAAACTACCGATCACCAAGCTCAAATAAATGAATAAATGTTTACAACTTCGGATAGTAACGAGCTAGGTACAAGGATCACTAGAATGTAACGTGTAAAAGGTGTATGAAATTGCTAAGTGTTTGGACGAGAGCTGGTATGAGCGTTTGTACGAGTGTGTGTGTAACTCAGAAAATGACTAAGTGTTTTTCTACTAGCTCGTTACCCCTTTAAAATAAGAAAATAACTAGCTAACAAACTTTTCGACTTTCGTGCCATGCCTCCACGTTCTCCACAACGTCTATTTTTGGCCAAGCACGTGCAGAATAGTTTGGGAATATTCTCCAGGAATGTCGCCAAGACTTGGTCAAGCTTGTTATACCTGCGAGGTAGTACAAAACATAAACAAACAATCGTCAGTACGAGGATCCTTAAAGTGATCCATGATCCTGATCCTGAAGCTCTTCTGAGGATCACCACCTGTCACAGAAGTAAGGATCACTAATTAGGATAACGAATAAGGATCACTAATTAGGATAACGAATAAGGATCACTAATTGTTAGAAAATCCTCCCCTAACAATTGCCCCCAAAATATAAGGAGTGATATGTAAAATTAGCGAGTTATGTTTTCTTGATCTTATCCGCAACTAACTAACGGATATATAGCCGTTAATATAGAACTAGCCGTTGCGATCATGACATCACGGAAGTGACAATCCTGCAGAATCATAATTTTAAATAGAGATATAGATAGGATCAATATGCATTCAAATTCGAAAGAAACTCCCTTTATATTCTTAGTCGAAGATCAATCAGGTATCTCTTTCTTCTCTTTTTCCTTTTCTTACTCTGTTTTTCTTTCTTTACCACCATCGCTCTAAGAATGATGCTCCGAAGATCACCGGGCAAGGATCACAAGAAGGATAGCCCTTTGAAGAGTCAAAAAATCATCAAAGACTCAGCGAATGAGAGGTGTTGTTTTAACGATGCACAAGTAGATAAAATCCGTCACTGTTTTCCGGCGAGTGCCTTCTTCAAACCCTTTGATCCCACTGTTCTTAGCGACTATGTTTCTGAAACATGGGTTGCCTTTCCAGCTACTCCATTCACTATACGGTACACCTATCCTTTCCCAGAATTCACACAATCCTTCTTTTCCCTGACCGGCATATCTTATATCAAAGCCATGCCGATGTTTGGAGGGTTTTATATACCCTAGAGAGGATCATCGGGCAGGAATGCGTTGATTTAGGAATGTCGGAATTGGCAGAACTGTATGATCTTACTACCTTTGGTTCCCATCGTTATTTGTTCAAGCGAAAACCCGGTGCAGAACATCCCCTTCTCAAAGTCACTAAGAACGACAAAGATTGGAAACGTCGCTTCTTCTTTGTCAGGAGGAATTCCATTCTAAACGGAGAGGGTCTACCAAAGACATGGTCCACCAATGGTAGGCCGGAGGATCATGAGAAGGATCACCAGGTAGTCTTGTTCATGTGATAGGATCACTAACCCCTTTTCTCTTGTGTCATGCAGCTATCTCTGTTTCGCATCTCATCACAACATCCGCAACCAGGGAAAGGCTTGCTGCTTTCTGGAAATTCAATCCTGAAACTAGAACTTTCAAGACTACAACCCAAGACTCTCAGGAGGTATCCTCAGGCTCTGTCACAATGTCAAGTAAGTATCCTTGTTTAAATAAATAGTAAAATGTAAATTAAGAAAAGATACTTATCTTGTTTTGGTTGTGTAGGTGCTGGAAAATCTGCCAAAGCTGCTTCAAGGTTCAGTGTCACCGATCTCACCACTGTCAAATCCTCCAAAAGAAAGGTTCCTGCCAGCCCGACAGCCTCAATCCCCAAGGCACCCCTCAAAGGAAAGGGAATCAAGAGGAGAAAGGCCTCCGAGGCTGAGGATTTGCAGGGTGTGCCTCTAATCCGCCACCAATTCCTCGAGTACTTCAATGAGGTAAGGATCATTGTCTCTGCTCATATATCCTGTCGACATATCCTGCTGATTTGAGGATCACTTAATCCTGACCTTATCCTTTATCCTCTTTGCAGAAATTCTCTGAGATCGAGGATTATGTTGGCCACGTTGAGGATCAGGATAAGAAGATTGCCGACCTCCAGCAGGTTGCCGTGCTCAAGGATCTTGCACTTGCTGATCTTCGGAAGGAACTCCAGGATACCAAACAGGAGATGGCTAAGGTGCTGGTTAATTTTGACTATGAAAGGCAGGAGATCATAGATGATGCCAAAGTTTCTGCCGCCATAGCAATGTACAAAACCAAGCTGCAAATGGCCTTGGAAGCTCAGGATCCTGCCTTCGACAAAAGCAGCTAGGAAATTGAAGAATGGAAAGCAAGGCTGGCTGAATTGGGTGATGAAGAGGAGGCTGAAGAGATCCTGACAATTGAGGCTGGAAGCAAGGATGAAGCTGGTGAAGCAAGTGGAGCCGGAGGTGGTGATGCAGCAAAAGTTTAGGCTGCTTGATTGGGCAATGATGGACATTTCTAGACGTAGCCGGAGCCCAATTTTTTAAATCTGGTGGTAGTTTTTTGTGGTTGTGATGTTTAAAACAATTTAATGGTTTGTACTTGAACAATGGGTTTTAGGATTAAGGATCATGTATGATCCTTAGGACAATAGGCAGGATTGCAATTGGTGGAGGGATCCTCTGTTTGGGGGATGAAGCCATTGTGATCCTGCCGCCTTTATATTCCTGCACTACTTTTGAACTTATTATCATAGACACCCTTTACCTACCCCAGCGGACGGGCCACGTTTTGCTGGTAGATGCTCGGGTAGGTAATTTTGACAACCTTTTAAGGGCTAGTCTTTTGTTAATAAATAAAATCTTAACCTTTTGTCGCTTATCTTGTGTTGTTATCCTTGTTAATATCTTACTTTCCAACTGTTGTAATGTTCATTCTGTTTATACTTATCAAGCCTTGAAAAATTAAAAAAAGATATCCAAAAAGTTTAGGACATGATCAAGGATCACATATCCCATAACCGATAAGTTCTAAAAAGTGATATAGTTTAAAAATCACAAGTTCAGTTGTCAAGTATAAGGGTTATTCAAATAAATAATGAATAGAATTAAAAATAGTTAAGGATCATACCTGAGGGTCCAAGTTAGGATCCTAACCATAATAAGGATAACTATAAGATAAACCTTAGAATAAAGTAAGGATCAGGGATCCCTAGTTGCCTATCTTCAAGAACCTGAAATAGAGCATAACTTGGGACTAAGCCAACATAAGAAAAGAGTTAGCAACTAGGGACAAGCCCAAGGATAACTGGGGACAAGCCCAAGGATAACCGGGGACAAGCCCAAGGATCGTATGTAAACTGGAGTATGGCCCTGACTGGCGACTATCCAAACTTAGTGACATGAATATGCCAAAACCTTAGCTAACGTGAAAACGTTAGAAACCTTAGCTAACGTGAAAACGTTAGAACCTTATGAACGGATGTATGGTACGTCTACCATTATACGTAGGATCCTAAGCATAGCCAGTACAATGGAATTATCAGCCCCTAAAACGAGTACTGGTCCCAATGCCTTGAACTATACCAGGATCATCGTGCGCTACAGGCGGAACTGGGGTCAAGCCCAAATAACTGGGGTTAAACCCAAGGAACGGATTGCTTCAGCGGATAACCAATGTCATGCTAAGGATACCTGAACTTTCAAAACTTAAACTCACGTGAGAGATGGATAAAGGATACATGATCCTTATCCTTATATGAGAAAATAAAGAAGTGAAATAGTTCAAGTTTAGGATATTACCTAAGTAAGGATCACCGATACTTTGAGGATCCTTTAAGGATATCCCTATCGTGAGGATCATCTGTGCCACTAGGATCCTGCTCACATGAAATATTTCTTCAAGTGGATAGCATTCCAAGCTCTTGGTAGCAAATCACCTTCCATGGTTAGCAATCTATATGCCCCCTTTCCTGCTTCAGCTTCAATCAAATAAGGGCCATCCCATTTTGGAGCCAATTTTCCATCAGCAGGATTGGTGGTATTTTGGAATGCTTTCCTTAATACCATATCTCCAACTTGAAACCTCCTGATCCTGACATTTTTGTTGTAAGCACCGGCCATTCTTTGCTGATAACTGGCCGTCCTTATCCTAGCCATATCCCTGATTTCTTCAATAGTATCCAGGTCTTGAGCCAAGTTCTCATCATTCTTCTCAGGATCACGGGTACTTGTTCTTGCAGTTGGAACCACCATTTCTGTTGGGATCACTGATTCTGCCCCAAACACCAAAGAGAATGGTGTTTGACCAGTAGCATTCTTGGGGGTTGTCCTATCAGCCCAAAGCACATAGGGTAGTTCTTCCGCCCATTTCCCTTTCTTGGATCCAAGCTTTTTCTTCAAATTGTTGATGATGATCTTGTTGGATGATTCTGCCTGACCATTAACTTGTGGGTGGACTGGTGTTGATGTTATCATCTTAATCCCCCAGCTGTCACAAAAGTTAGTGGTTCTGCCCCCAATAAATTGGGAACCATTATCACATATAATCTCAGAAGGAATTCCAAATCTAGTTATAATATTTCTTTTAATGAAGGATATAACTTCCTTTTCTCTGACTTGGGCAAAAGCTTCAGCCTCTATCCACTTGGAGAAGTAATCAGTCATAGCTAACATGAATACTTTCCCACCAGGTGCCTTAGGGAGCTTACCAACTATATCCATACCCCATCTCATAAATGGCCAAGAGGAGGATATAGGATGTAATAATTCAGCTGGTTGATGAAGGATATTGCTGTGTCTCTGACAAGGATCACATCTTTTAGCATACTCCACAGCATCTCTCTTCATGGTTGGCCAGTAGTATCCTGTCCTCAGGATCCTTGAAAATAATGCCCTGCCCCCAGTGTGGTTTCCACAATCTCCTTCATGGAAGTCTTTTAAAACTTCTTGGACTTCAGGATCCTCAATGCATCTCAAGTATGGTCCTGCAAGAGATCGTCTATACAACATACTATTTATAATTGTGAATTGAGATACCTTAGATTTGAAAGCCCTAGGGTTTTCTCCTGTAGGAATCTCTCCATGTTGTAAGTATCTCATAATTGGTGAGATCCATGATCCTGATCCTGAATGGGATCGAGTATCCTCACTAGGGATCATTGCAGAATCATTTCCTATCTCCATAGCCACATGATCCTCAATAGCCGGGGTCAGGATATGGATAATAGGGATCTTGATATCCTCCGGGATCTTCAAGGATGATCCTAAATTAGCCAATGCATCAGCTTCTGTATTTTCTTCCCTTGGTACCTGCGTCAAACTCAAAGAAACAAAAGAGAGTGCCAAACTTTTGACTATCTCTTAAGATACCTGATCCCCATATGCTTTGCAATTTGCAAACCAGCAATTAAGGCTTCATATTCAGCCTCATTGTTAGTGGTTTGGAACTCACAAGCTATAGAGTGGGGTATTATGTCCCCCTGTGGCGATTTTAGTAGTATTCCAAGCCCTGTGCCTTTGACGTTTGAGGATCCATCAGTGTAGAGTATCCAAGGATCCTTGGTCTCTTCTAGCTGCTGGACTTCTAACTCAGCTTCTTCTTGTAAATCACTACTGAAATCAGCCACAAAGTCAGCTAATGCTTGGGATTTAATGGCTGTCCTAGGCTCGTATCTTATATCATATGCACTCAGCTTCACTGCCCACTTAGCCATCCTACCTGACATCTCTGGTTTCCTGAGGACATTCTTAATTGGAAAATTAGTTTTAACAATGATAACATGAGTTTCAAAATAATGTCTTAACTTAGTAGATGCCATAATTAATGCAAGAATAAGCTTTTCAAGGTGTGAATACCTGGATTCGGCATCAAGTAAACTTTTACTTACATAATAGACAGGATGTTATGTACCTTCATGATCCTTAACAAGGACCGCACTTACTGCTTTTGAGGATACTGCGAGATACAAGGATAGCATATCGCCTTTTTCTGGCTTCATCAAGGCTGGGGCTGAGGATAGGTAATCTTTGAGGGCTCTTAAAGCATTTTCATGCTTCTCAGTCCACTCAAATTTCTTGTTCTTCCTTAGGATATCATAGAATTCTTTGCACTTCTCTGAGGATTTGGATATAAATCTGTTCAAAGCTGCTATCCTGCCTGTTAGCCTTTGAACATCCTTAGCATTGGCCGGGGATTTGATGTTCACTATTGCTTTGATCTGTTCCGGGCTAGCTTCAATGCCTCTCTTTGTTACCATATATCCTAAGAATTTACCTGCTTTAACACCAAAGTGACATTTTGAAGGATTAAGTTTCATGTTATACTTGTCAAGGATATCAAATGCTTCCTCCAAGTCTCTTAGGTGATCCTCAGCTTTTAAGGATTTTACCACCGTATCATCTATGTAAACCTCCATAGTTTGTCCAATCTGATCCTTGAACATCATATTCACCAGCCTTTGATATGTTGCACCTGCATTTCTTAGTCCGAACGGCATAGCAATATAGCAGTATATACCAGTTGGAGTCATGAAGGCTGTATCCTCTTGGTCGGATGGTTCCATTTGGATTTGTTGGAATCCAGATGAGGCATCCATAAAAGTTAACAGTTCATGACCCGCAGTTGCATTCACCATGGAGTCAATGTGGGGTAATGGGAAAGGATCCTTGGGACATGCCTTATTTAAATCGGTAAAATCGACACATACCCTCCACTTTCCGTTTTTCTTTTGAACAACAACCACATTGGCCAACCATCTTGGATACTTGACCTCTCTAATCATACCTGCCCGGAGCAATTTCTCTACCTCATCTTGGATAATGGCATTCCTTTCCGGTGCAAACTTTCTTCTCCTTTGATGGATTGGTTTGAAGGATCTGTCAATGCCGAGTTTGTGAGTGATAACATCTTTGGATATACCAGTCATATCTTCGTGTTTCCATGCAAAGGTAGTCTTTTTCCTTTTGAGGAAGGATACGAGGTCTTCTTTCATTTTGCCAAGGATCCCTGATCCGATATAGATTTTGGATTCAGGATCATCAGGATCCATGAGGATTTCTAGCACATCCTGCTCTCTTGCCTCCAAGACATCCCTTGGAGGATACCTTGATTGCTATTGCTCCCTTGACTTCGAGGCTGGTTTCATCGATGAAGTGTAGCAATTCTTAGCCTCCTGCTGATCACTATCAATCTTCACTATTCCCCAAGGACTAGGGAGCTTCACACATTGATGGTAGGTAGATGGGACTGCTTTCATATCGTGTATCCAAGGCCTGCCAAGGATAACATTACAACAAGATAAACAGTCAATAACACAAAACTTTTGATAAGAGTGTAGGCCTTCAATGTATATTGGGAGTTTAATGTCCCCCAGGGTATTCTTGGTTTCGCCACTAAATCCCACGAGCACGGAGGATCTTGGTATGATCTCTGATTCAGGGATACCCATCTTCTTCAGAACATCAAGCTGGATAATGTTCACTGAACTTCCTCCGTCTATAAGGATCCTGCGGACAAAATGGTTAGAAATGAAAAGAGTAATAACTAAACCATCGTGATGAGGATCCTGGATATCAACACGATCCTCTTCATCAAAGGTTATGACTTTTCCTTCGGAGACACTTGATGTTCGAACAGGTCTTTCTCCATTATCCATTTTAGTTTCCTTTGCATGCCTTTTAGCTGCTGAGAAGGATGTGCCGCAAATGTCTGATCCTCCAGAAATGAAGTTTATCACTTGTGCATCTGCTGGAGGGGCCGGAGCCTTCTCAGGGATCCTTTCAGGATCCTGAGTCCTTGACTTTTTTCTTCCCAACAATTCCTTTAGATGCCCTTTGCTCAACAAGTATCCAATTTCCTTTCTTAGTGCGATGCATTCTTCTGTGAGATGCCCAAAATCTTCATGATATGCACACCACTTTGATTTATCTTTGGTTACAGCTGGTCTGTCATTTTTCCGGGGCCATCTAGCTTTATCGCCTAGATCCTGCATTGCTAAGATTAGTTCATTGTTATCAATTGAAAAACAATATTCAGATATTGGAGGGTAGTCCTCATCATCCTCCTCTTGTTCAACAGCATGCACATTCTGGTTATCAGATTTATTATAGGATCTGAACTTGTTGTTCCTGAATGAGGATCCTTGCTTATCCTGCTTTGAGGATCCTGCTAACCTCTCCTGGATCCTCTTATCGTCCTCTAGCCGGATGAACCTAAGTGCTCGTGTTCTTACCTCATCTAAGTTCCTGCATGGTGTCATAACAAGATCATCATAGAACAATGAATCCCTAAGCAATCCCATTTTGAAGGCCTCAACAGTCGTGGCTATATCTAAGTTGGGAATGTCTAAGGATTCTTTACTGAATTTGGTAATGTAATCCCTTAATGATTCATTATGACCCTGGGTTATCCTATATAGATCACTAGTTAATCGTTCAAATTTCCTACTACAAGAAAACTGATTATTAAATAGATTAACTAGATTAGCAAATGAGGTAATAGAGTAGGGAGGAAGACTTAGCAGCCATTTGAGAGCTGATCCAGTAAGAGTGGATCCGAATCCCTTGCACAGGCATGCTTCCTTTAACCTTTCTGGAATCGGATTGATCTCCATCCTCTCCCTGTATTGTGCTATGTGTTCCTCAGGATCTGTCGAACCATCATACAGCTTCATTGTTGGCACATGGAATCTCTTGGGTATCTCAGCATCACAGATTGGTGGTGCAAAACGAGATATCATGTGGCTCCCATCTGCAATCTCTGGGATAGGTTTGACCACTCCTGGAACACTTGATATCATATCCTTTAGCTTTTGCAATTCTCTGGCCATGGCATGATTGATACCTGGATCCTGCATAAGACCATGGTTAGTGGTATAAGAATTATTAAAAGTGTTACCTCCCATCGGATTCATATTAGGAAGATTGGATGTTAATCCATATTGTTGAGGCTCTGGAATGATCGAGGGACCAGTAGAAGCATTGGTCTGCATTGGAATAAAATCTCCCTGATGGACATCTGAACTTCCTGTTTGCAAACTCCTCAAGGATCCTGGCATCTGGAAGGATCCCTGAAACTGAGACGATCCTGGAACGAAGGAGGATCCTTGAACCTGGGATGATCCTGGAACAAAGGAGGATCCTTGAACCTGGGATGATCCTGGAACAAAGGAGGATCCTTGAACCTGGGATGATCCTGGAACAAAGGAGGATCCTTGAACCTGGGATGATCCTGGAACAAAGGAGGATCCTTGAATCTGCTGCAATCCTGAATATCCTCCTGAATTCGTGAGGGATCCCATATGCTGAGGATAGGATCCCGCTGGCTGGAAATATGAACCTGATGCCTGTGTCATTGTTGTTGTTCCGTAGTGCACTCCTTTCGGTCCACCCACATATTGAACGTCTGGAACCACTGATGGCTGAGAAGTAATCACCGGAGTATCAAAATTTAAGGATTTCGGCACTAGTGGGGAATGATCCTCTGCCGTTGTCTTTTGTTTCTTGAGATCTCCGATTTCTTTGAGAATCCTCTCATTGGTCTTATCCTGTTGCCGTATCTGATCCTTCATCTGCAAAATCAAAGTAAACATGTCACTAGTAGTGGGAGTGTAAGAAGCAGAAGAAGTTGGAGGTTTTGAGAAAAAGGGAGTTGGTTTCTTCGCAGCATTCTCAGCATTCTTCTGGGATCCAGAAGGTGGTGGAGGCAAAGGAGGGACGCCTTGTGAAGAAGTGGATGATAGCATCAAATTTGAAGCATTCTTCGCTGAGGAAGCCATTTGCTTGGTTGTAGTGAACCAAAATGAGCACAGAAATGCGTATTTTTCTAAGGACGAAGCACCAATTGCCCCACGGTAGGCGCCAAACTGTTTTGGTCAAAAAAATCTGTTGAGGATATTGCAACTAAACTCTATGTTACAGGGTATGATGCTAACAATGTAGAACAATAACAAGGATCACTTCAATGTAAATTGCTGAAATGACACAAGGATTTATACGGGGAAAAAGCCCTTGATCAAGAGTTGATCTCCGGCACAAAAAACCCCGGGTGATGGAAACTACCGATCACCAAGCTCAAATAAATGAATAAATGTTTACAACTTCGGATAGTAACGAGCTAGGTACAAGGATCACTAGAATGTAACGTGTAAAAGGTGTATGAAATTGCTAAGTGTTTGGACGAGAGCTGGTATGAGCGTTTGTACGAGTGTGTGTGTAACTCAGAAAATGACTAAGTGTTTTTCTACTAGCTCGTTACCCCTTTAAAATAAGAAAATAACTAGCTAACAAACTTTCCGACTTTCGTGCCATGCCTCCACGTTCTGCACAACGTCTATTTTTGGCCAAGCACGTGCAGAATAGTTTGGGAATATTCTCCAGGAATGTCGCCAAGACTTGGTCAAGCTTGTTATACCTGCGAGGTAGTACAAAACATAAACAAACAATCGTCAGTACGAGGATCCTTAAAGTGATCCATGATCCTGATCCTGAAGCTCTTCTGAGGATCACCACCTGTCACAGAAGTAAGGATCACTAATTAGGATAACGAATAAGGATCACTAATTGTTAGAAAATCCTCCCCTAACAATGAGGATTCTGATTTCCTGTTAGTTGACTCATAGGTATTGGATGAGTTCATCCTCCCTTGCATCTTTCTGTCATCCTCCAATCGAATATATCTTAGGGCCCTGTTTCGAGCTTCATCCAAGTTCCTGCATGGGTTCATTACAAGGTCTTGGTAGAATTGCGAATCCTTTTGTAGCCCCATCTTGAAAGCTTGCACAGCTGTTGCAACGTCAAGATGCGGAATGTCTAAGGATTCCCGACTGAACTTGTTCACATAATCCCTTAGGGATTCTTGAGGCCCCTGTGTTATCCTGTAGAGGTCACTTGTTAGTTTTTCAAAGCTTCTACTACAAGAAAACTGACTATTAAATAAATTCACTAGGTGAGCAAATGATGTAATCGAGAGAGGATGAACATTTAGGAGCCATTTCAAGGCTGATCCTGTTATGGTAGAACCAAAACCCTTGCACAAGCATGCTTCCTTGAGCTCCGGAGGGATAGGGTTAATCTCCATCCTTTCCCTATACTGAGCAATATGCTCTTCAGGATCCGTAGTTCCGTCATAAAGCTTCATGTTGGGGGTTTGAAATCTCTTTGGAATCTCAGCATCACAGATAGGATATGCAAAGCGAGATATCCTGTGGCTGTCTTGGGACACTTCCGGGATTGGCTGGACCACTCCAGGTACACTGGATATCATGTCTTTCAACTTCTGAAGCTCCCTAGTAAATGCTGATGTTACACCTGTATCCTGCAAAGATCCACTATTGTTAGCAACATGAGTATTATTATTATTTGATATGTTACCCGTAGGAGGATTCTGCACATATCCTAAAGCATATCCTGAGCTCCTCATGGTTGACATCCTGATCGAGGAGGGTATTTCAGGAGTATGATTCTGAGGAAGGCTGGGCACAATATTCCCCCTATTATCCTCAGTGTACACGGCCGAACTGAAGTTCAAAGTTCTGGGTTGTAGTGGAGTGACGACATCCCCAGCAGATCTGCTCGAGCCAGACTTCAGGAGTTGTATTTCCCTTAATAGCATTTGGTTTGTTTCCTGTTGCTGCCTCATTTGTTCCTGCACACTTCCAAATAAGGTTAGAATTTCATCATTAGAGGCTAAAACGGGAGCAGATCCCTGAACACTGCGAGTAGGGATAATATCCTGAGGTTGTGAAGAGGCTGACATCCTTGGAGGAGGTGGTGGAAGCACCGAACCGGTAGTAGCAGAAGTCGTAGCAGATACAGTGGAGGAGCTCATGTTTGATCTTGAGGCCATTGTAAACAATGTGGCAAAAAGTTTTGAAAATAGAAAACCGATTAACGATTTCACAAAGATTTTTAGTAAAAGTAGCACCACTTGCCCCACGGTGGGCGCCAAATTGTTTTGGTCAAAAATTACCGAAGCAATTTAGTGATCAAATTAGTTAAGTGAGGTAGTGTGCTAAAAAGTGTGTTGAAAATATGCTGGTTAAGTTGTTTGGAAAAAACAGTATTCAGGATACGGCTCAGGATATTGAGCTGTATCTACGATCAAACAATGAGCAAAAAGTAAAAGGGGTGACGAGATATACGAGGAAAGCCCTTGATCAATCTAGATCGCCGGCATAAAACCTCGGGAGCTAACAATCGCAGCTGCCTTGTTCTTCTTATTGCTTTGAACTTCAGGATACAGTGCAGGATATTGACCAGATCGCTAAGTGTTACAATGCTTTTGTGCGAAAGTAAAAATTGCTAGAGAGCGAGTGTAAGAGTGTAGTGAGTGTTGATGTGATGTCCTATTCGATCTGATATACCCACCTATTTATAGTAACGAATTACAAACGAAAATTCCTATAAATATGGGATGCTCCGAATATTCCATTGTAAACGTTGTAGACCGAGTAATGCGGCTTCAACGTCTTTATTTGAACGACTTGGACCGAGTCTTCCGCGGAATGAGTCCTTGTTAACGACTTGGACCCACGTACCTGCACATAATCCGTTAGTGATCCTGAGGATACTATTCAGGATGTTACCAATATCCTGAATCAGCATCCCGGATGTGAACAAATATCATATAACCAAGATATAACCCAAGATATTTCTCAGGATATGGGCTCAGAATTTTACCCATAACAAGTTGATCTCTATTTCTCTTTAGTTTTTATCATTTGTTATTTGTCAAACATTTCAATGGAATTATAATTTCCTTAGGCAGGTTGAAGGATTCTTAAAATCCATCAAATAAAGAATAAAGAAATTTGATGGAATTCTTTCCATTCAGTGTTCAACAAAAGAACATTTTGAACGGAATAAATTTTAATTTCAATGCAAATTCCATAGAATTCCACGAATCAAATGGAGCCTTAAAGTCACTGGTTGAATTTCTATTATTAAATAATTACTATTATTAAATAGGTGTCAACTATTTGAAGTTCATATTTTCCGTTCAATTTCATTCATTTGAAACGGTCCATTATAAAGTCACTCGTTCTAAACTATTGAATTGACTCAAAAAGTTGTGGTCAACTTTATTCTTGGTCTTATATCATTCTTTTACTTTTTTTTAACGGCAAGGAACGACGTGTCAACCACCGTGACACCGGGTGCTGTGGCCAAGGTCGACTACTCAATCGCCGCCAGCCCCTTGGCAGTCCCAGATGCGCAGAAACCCGACCTCCATCCGCCTGAAGACACGACAGTGGAATAATCGGTAAAACCTCGCATTCCATCCAAGACGAACCAGAGTCACCCATATTCATCCTCCACCTGGATGCCACAGAAAATAATGGGGATAGTAGAAGTCAAACCTAGGTCAGAAGGAAACACCAAATTTCACGAATACATGATCGCATCTCACGAGCACCACAACTAGAAGTCGAGGACTAATAAGTAAGTTGAATACTAATAATTAGTATACTAGAATTATGAAATCATTATTTTGTTATGAGATAAATCGAACCTAGGATCAATGTTTAAATTGTCATAATCAATGGTACGGTTCTTTTATTATTGTGATGATTGATTCGTTAACTGATTAATGTGATATATTGTTTATATACTAAGGAAGGAGTAGTTTAATATAATATTTGATGGGTTAAGATATAATAGGAAGTTTATTTGGGTAAGAAGCCTAGGAATTAATCTTGATCATCCATTTATTTAATCAAGGGCTAAGATTAAATGGATGAAAATGAAGGGAAAAAAAGAGGGGCGTGAGTTTGTTTAGAGGCATTCTAGTCAATCAAGGACAATAGTTTCTCTCTCTTCCAATTCCCCCCTTTTTTAAACGTTAATAACTCTCTCATACGATATTATTTTTTTATAAAAATTGCACCAAAAAAACGAGCGTTTTTTTATCTTTAAAACGAGTATACTATTGCTATATTTTCGAAATTTTTTTCCAAAACCCAGTTGCGTAAAACGCAATGAAAAAAAAAAACCTAAAAAATGACATATTTGTAAAACGCAATGCACAAAAAACACAAAGAAATGTCTTATCTGTAAAACGCAATGGCTAGAAAACACAAAGAAATGTCTTATTTCTAAAACGCAATATCCTAAAAACACAAAAGAAAGTGTACTTTCTAAAACGTAATGAACTGAAAACACATAAAAATGTGTTTTACCTAAAACGCAATGCACAAAAAACACAAACAAATGTCTTATTTCTAAAACGCAATGGCCAGAAAACACTTAAAATGTCTGTTTTCTAAAACGCAATGGACTGAAAACACATAAAAATGTGTTTTACCTAAAACGCAATGCACAAAAACACAAATAAATATCTTATTTATAAAACGCAATGGCCAGAAAACACTTAAAAATGTCTCCTTTCTAAAACGCAATGGCCTAAAAAACAAAAGAAAGTGTTCTCTCTAAAACGCAATGGACTAAAAACACCTAAATATGTGTTTTACCTAAAACGCAATGACTAAAAACACTTCAAAAATGTGTTTTTCTAAAACGCAATGGCCAGAAAACACATAAAAATGTCTTAGTTCTAAAACGCAATGGCCTAAAAACACCAAAGAAAGTGTTCTCTCTCTAAAACGCATTGAACCAGGACAATAGTTTTGTCTGTGAATTGTCTGAACCAGGAAGTAGGAGATCAAAAACTGTCTACGAATGCAGTTTTCCAGAGGCAATTTACAGAAAATTAAATTGTCTGAACCAGGTCAGCTCGACCCCAGCCAGGGGCTGCCGCCCCTTGGACCCTGCTACCAGGGGCGCTGCCCTCGGACTCCCGCCAAGATCGTAAAACGCAATGACTAAATCAAAAACCCAGGTCGTAAAAATGAAATTAAAGAATTTCTTACATGGATCGAAGCCGATTTCTTCAACGATTGACGAAATTTGAATGATAGAAACACTTATCAGCGATCGAATCGAACGGTTCGAGTGATTATCTTCAAAATCACGGGAAAAAAACGAGATTTTGAATGAAATTAAACTGGGTTTTCTTAAAAAAAAACTGAAGAACACGTTGATCGGGTGTTTGAATCATTGATTGGTGACAAAAATCGCACTATAATGTAGTGATTATTGAGATAGAAAGTGAAGAAATGGTTGAAGATGGTGGGTTTTGATGTTACTGGGATGAAGAAGGAAGAAGAAAAGGATAAGATTGACTAAAATACCTTTTTCTCTTTATTTTAAATTTTACCACATGTCCTAATCCTATTGCTTCCTATCATTCCTAGCCAAAATAAACTTCCTATTTGATCCTCACCCAATATTTGATGTAAGTTTTACGCATTATCATTTAAAAAAATAAAAATATAACAAAACTTCAATCACAAATAAATCCATATAATACTTAAGAAAAGATAACAGATCACATATTTATATCCACCTTAGTGTTATCTTATATGTTAACCAAATCCATATGATATTTAAGAAAAGATAACAGATCACATATTTATATCCACCTTAGTGTTATCTTATATGTTAACCAAAAATGATTTATAAGGATGCATGTAAACTTGGTTACATAAGTTGATAAGGGTTTTATTAAACGACGCAACTTGTTGCCCGTTTACCTTCTATTTCGATGTAATTTTTATATGTGGTTTAAACTTGTTATAAAAAATATTAGTGTTATACTTGATTCTAATAGGTTTATTGAAAAATAATAAATATGCACAAGTTTATAAAAGACATTAAATATATGAGAGTTAGATAATTGATAATTCAAATGACGAGAGTAATGACATTTTGTTGTTCATATAGCTATTAGTAATTGTTAAATGATTAATTTATTGTATTCATCATCTATATATTTAAGGGTGAGGTTATTTATACATTAGTAACATTAGATGTACATTCTCCTATACGCCGTGTGTAGAGCAATGAGCGAAGTATAGGGTACAGTGCATCAAATGTGTTAGAAAAAGTATTTCGATACGACACTCATAGGGCAATGAGCGATGTATAGAAAGGTGGTACAGGGCAATGAACTAAATGGAAATCTATGTAACAAGTCCATTCGTACGGATGGAGTCCATCCGCACGGATGGACATATAGTCCGTTCGTACGGATCTGTTGATCCGCTCCTATTGGGTTCGCACTGATGGACTAGGTCTATAAATAGGAAGTCAGGGGTCTTCATTTGTAACTTTTGACACGAGAGGCGAAGCTTTGTCAAAATTCTTTCTTGGCTTTGTAAATCAGTTTATATCAATGAAGGAAGTGTTCAATGGTATCTCTGTGATAATGTTCACCTACTACACGGATTCCACACGTGATACTAGGATATAGCAAGCCAGTCGGAGCATACATAGAGCCGAAACGGTCCTCACAAGTGGTATCAGAGCATGGAGACCGGTTTCGAGAACAGATATCACTTGATACGAGAGATTTCAGAGAGATTCAATCCGATTTGAATTTGATTTCTTCATTCTTCTACTCATTCTTCTTTTTCACATCTTTCTCAAAATTTAAACTCAAAATTAACGTCGAAGCCATCGACAAAATTGACTGAATTTTTAACATGTTGTGCGAAATCAGTGATTAATCTCAACCCTTAGAAAATTCAGATCAAAATTCGACTTAATTCACATAAAAATCTTAAAAAAACCATGAAAAACGCAACTTAGATGTTCGCAGTGTGCATCCGCACGGATTGAAATTCTCAATCCGCACGAACCTACTGATCAGTTGTGATTTTTGAGAGATTTAAGTGCATCCGCACGGATCAACATTCCTGATCCGCTCGAATCAACTAAAACAGTTTTTTTAGGAAATTCAGTACATCTGCACGGATCAGCAATCCTGATCCGCACTAATCGACTAAAAAATTTGAGTTTGAAAAAATTGGTACATTCACACGAATCGACATTCTCGATTCGCCCGAATGGAGTTTGTTTGTGTTTTCAATTTTGATTTGACCAAGTGTTGATTTTTGTAGGTGTTCTTCGAAGATTTATGCGTTGATAATCATGGAAAACGAGTTTTACAACGAGTTCTACGACGCGTTTACAACTTCGACAACACCCGCTACAACTTCTACTTCTAAGAATGTGTCGAATGTCATTTCCGAAACTTTAAATGTTGATAATGCTTATATTACCTACCAGAAACCACAGAAACTTATGAACATTGAAGACTATAGTAGGTGGACTGGTAGATTCGAAAACTAGTTGAAAGATTATGCCTATGAAAGTTGGAAAGCGTTAGAATTAGGGTATACACCTCCATTAACTCCTCAAGGTGCTAGAATACCATTTACCGCATTGGGAAAAACTGATCAAGATAATTTCTCACACAAAAAAAAGCGATTGCACTTATACATCAACCTGTTAGAGATAATATCATTTCGTTACTTCAATACGATAACACATCGAAAGGATTGTGGGAAGCTTTAAAGAAAAAATGTACAGGTGGGCAAGAGATAGTCAAAAACAAAAAATCATTGCTGAAAAAGGAATTCGATTACTTTAACTTCATGAAGGGAGAAAATGTTCGCAAGATGATTGAATGGTTTTGTCATCTGAAATTGGAATTGGAAAGGTTTGGTATTACAAAAGACAATGAGGAAATCAATGACAAGCTGATTGATGCGTTGCATAAAGAAGATGATTGGCAATATTATGTCATGATTTTGAAAAATAGTTTGAAAATGGAGGAGGTAAGTCTAGACACACTGATTGAGAAGTTGGAAGGTCACGAGCTGGAAATTAGAAAGCAAAACAAAACAAACAGCTCAAATTATCAACAAAATGTGAACTTGTATTACCGTGGAAGCCTGCTATCAAATAATCAATAACCAAAGATTGGAACCGCATTCAATGCTGGGAATTCCAATGATTCACCAAAAAGCACTCCAAGTGGTAGATTTTCAAGTAGCGGGTTTGGATACTCGAGTTTAAATTCTAACACTCAATCATCGCCTGCATTAAATACTCAACAGAGTCATAACAATTCCAATCCAAACGTGATTCAGTGTAACATCACCGTGAACTTGAACAATGCACAGAGTTTAAGTGCTGAGTCGGCGAAACAACAAATGGTCTTCTTGGCCTCTATTCTAGAATCGTATGAAAGTCTTGTTGTGGGCAAGATCGGTAACCCGAGCATGACATAAGAAAATTACGACCAAATCGACCCAGAGCAGATGGAATTGATAGACATTAGGTGGTGTATGGCGAGCGTGATAAGGAGAGCGCAGAGGTTCATGGAAATCACCGGTCGACAATGTGTGGGAGGTCCAAATAGGAAGCTTGGATTCGACAAATCCAAGGTTACATACTTTAAATGTAAGCAAAAAGGACATTTGAACTCAATCAAGATGCTGCTAGAGAGGTTGCATACGGATCTCTTTGGTCCTGTAAATGTCAAAAGCATTTCAGGAGATCTATTCTATAGAATCCGGAACTTAGTACACTACAGTTTGTCCGCTAAAAGTGCTCATTTGTTGAAACATTAAGTCCATTCGCTGAAACAGAAGTACATCCGCAGAATCAGTCGCAGAACTACTTCATTTGCGTAGAATTTTGGTCATTCGCAGAATGTTCTTCATTCGTTGATTTCAGTGTCCATCCGTAAAACTGAAACAACAGGTTTTTGGAAAGTATTACACATTAGCATATTTGATATTCACGGATCTGCATCAGAGTGTTAGAAGTGTTAAACAGATTCATTATACATCCATCATCTTGTTCACGAATCAACCAGGAACTACATTCGCACGGTTCGACATTGAGTTTGGATATTTTGTGGGGTGTTAAAATAAAATCTGTATATTCGTCTATCCGCAGATTCAAGTTTATTCATTTGAAATCAGTTTATTTCGTAAGAATCGGTGATCCGCAAAAGTCTGTTCATCCACGGAATCTGGTGGTCAAAGTGTCACAGATTTAAGTTGCAATTTGATTTGGTTTGATCAACATTCACATATCAAGTGAATAGTTTATTTATCTACATTCGCGCGAACTAAACATTTTTCATCCGCACAAGAATTTATTGTTGTTTTGAATTTCAAGCGTTTAATCGTTTGTTAAATTTTTGTAGGTGATTATCAAGAAGTTCAAAATCATGTATTCGAGAACGAGCCGAGAGGAACGTCATGCACGGATGTGGTTGAGTGATGTATATGAGATTTTCATTGAAGTAAAACGTGAAAATAGATGGAATAATGAGAGAAAATGTTTCGTAGATCCTCAAAGGAATCCAGCAGTTGATCCTGATACGGTAGATTTTAAGGCGCTTGTTGCTGCTATTCCAACTGCAGGAGTAGGGGCTTCAGGGCTCAGAGAGAAACCGAACTATAGGAATGAAGTGGAGGAGGGCATACGAAGGGTGATCTATGCCAGTGTCGAGAAGAAGAAGAGTGTAGAAGAAATCGTTGACAAGAGCAAGAAGCTAAAAGAAGAGATTCTGAAAAAGACGACCGATAACACAATAGTGGCAGATACTGAATCTATTAAGTCGTCTAATAATGCTAAGTCAACTGATAAAATTGATAACAAATCTGAAAACATAACTGAAGTGCAGTGCAGGAAATGCATGGAAACATGCAGTGCCTATACTGAGAAGGATGAAAATTTAAGATCTAGAAACATTGAGTTTACTAAAATAGAACATATTTTTAAAGAAAAATGTATTGAAATGCTTGAAAATGAAAAATTTTTGAAACAAAAAGAAGAAGAGGTGACACAGAAATGTTATAGTCTTGAAAAAGAAAACAAAGTTTTAAAACAAAAGTGTTAAGCTAATTGCAATAAATGTGTTCAAAAGGATAAAATTATTCAAGAATTGTAAAAAGAATATGATGGAATGAAATTGTCATATTATACTATAAAAGAAGCCTATGAAACTTTGAAGAGTAAAGTTAAAAGTCTGGATGATAGATTGTCTGCATGTTTAAAAACAACTAAACTTGTTGAATCCATATATGAAGGAAAACAACGGGTTTTAAATCAATATATTGATGAAGTTGCTAAACTTAAACAAGAATTGGCTGAAAACGAAAAGTGGGTTAATAAACTTCAAAGTTATCATGCTTCTTTGTACATTTTGGAACGTAGTTTCAACATCACACCAGATGGTAAAGAGTCTGAAAAGAACAAAAAGGGAATTGGATCAGAATATCATCAGGTTCCACCACCGTTGGAGAATAATTATACATTCTATGATAACGAAAAGGTGGAAAAAATAATAAACATGGTTGACCAATTACCTGACAACGTCGATGTAACTTACACCAAATCTGATGATCTTGGTGATTCAGAGGTGGTAGGTAAGGTTGTTTAAAGCGTTTTGAGGGATGAGTCTACCAACAATGGTAAGTCCGAATCACATGATGAAAATGAGGAAACTTTTCATAAAAATTATCTTAAGAATTCAAAATCTGAGAAAAATTTGAATGATGATCCGATAGGATTGACATATTACATGATTGGATCGGACAAATTATTCTCAGACATTGAATTATTCAAAATGTGATTTTCGGATAAAATTGATAAAGTCTTCAAATTGGTAGAAATTGGGAAGTCTGAAATTGCAAAATTTGTTGGGAAGAGCAAGAAAGCTTTTTATAACAAACCTAGTTACAAAAAGAAAAACATGAAGGATGGGTTGGGTTATAAAAAGAAACAAAATCAAAAGAAACGATATGAAAAGACAAATTTTCAGAAACAGACGAACTTTGTTCACGGAACAAGTTCCGAAAAAGAGAAAGAACTTCGATTTAGTTGATAGACTAATGAAGAGTTCTATGCTCAGAAAAAGCAACAACAGGTTAAAGATGTTTCCAAGAAAACATGCTTTAAATGTTATCAAATTGGACATGTTGGTCGCAAGTGTCCATATCTGAGGCTTGTTGATGTTGAAAAGAAAAGGAAAGTTGAGGTTGAGATACATAAGTCACACAACTTTGAATCAAAGCAAACTTAGAAACCAAAGACACCCAAAGTTGTGCCACAACAGATTTGGAAACAAAAAGTTGATGTTTTAGAACCAAAACAAATATGGAAACCTAAAAATGATTTGTCAAAACAAAACATTCAATGTGATTCAAGGTTTTATCAAAGGAATGTTTTAAAAGGACAAACTTGGGTGGTTAAGAAACAGACATTTGTGGGTGATAATCGGAATTTGAATGTGCAGGTGCTCCTGAATGATGCAAAAGGTCAAATTGAGGAGAGGAGCAGCCTGGCACGAGAGGTGGCAGGTCCCTAAAAGTAAAAAACAGGGATTTTGTTTGTTTTGTACATAAAATCAAAAACTCTAAAAATAAAAAATTTAAAAACTAAAAAAATGATTTTATTTTGTTAAATATTGAAAAATGAAAAAAATATATTTGTTTTTAAATTTGTTAAAAAATCAAAATTAAAAAAAAAACGTTGATTGAATACGCCAAAACCCTCACGGCTGAACAAACATGATTATATTCACAATTGGTTAAAATGGTTTTAACATTGTTAAAAATCAATTTGTTGTAAATCATGGGGGTACTTTCTGCAAAATAGAGCATGTCAAGCAAAAAATGGATGGCGAGACAAAGTTATCTGCATCGGGTTGTCAAATTTTCTTTAAATGTTTTGGATTTTTGGGGGAGTAAATATTTTCAGAAAATGCAAAATCATTTGAAAATGTCAAAAACATGAAAAAATGAAAAAGAGTTTTGTGTAAAAAGAGGAAATGATAGTACATCTGTAGACAATCACCGTACGCTAAAGAAATGGAAAGTTAAATGTGATAAACGGTCTCTCTGATGATATGCCAGTAGGTTTTTACACATTTAGTAGATTGATTTCGAGATATAAACCTAAATATCAATAACTTTCTTATCTTGTGGGGAACATCTCTCGGATAAATGGCTAACCTCCGAAATCTCGTTTGAGAGGTTACCTGATTCTGAGATACTAGGTCTTTATACTGTTTGATATCTGGGGTATTATACCTGGTCTTCTGATTTTGCGTCAGCAATGGCCTAGACCTCAGATAATACTTTGCGTGCTTTAAAAAGCTCTACATAAAAATTGAGAAAATATCGAAAGATATAAATCAAGTGCAGTTGTAAAGAAGATTTCTAAGTGGAACACACCTCAAAGTCGAGCCTTCATCTCTTTGACTTAACGGTAGTTCATACCTGAGATCTCAAGGCCTCGCACTAACCCAGAATACTGATATCAATATAGTATAAATCACCTGTAAGACCGAATCTAGGGAATCTTGATACGGGAGTATATTTTGAGGTGGGACACGCGAATAAGTTAAGTTCTTAAAACACTAAATCTCGTATCTCGGAACAATTGAAGTCTGTGTGAAAATTTAAGTGGATCAGTATACTGACAATCTAAGTGAATCGTTTAGAACTTAAAGTCTAAAAAGGTCAATGGTGTTAGTGATTTGTCATAAACTGATATGATCCTTTAACGTGAACTCAAACAAAAACATTGTCTGTAAATATTTCTTTACTGCATTTTATTAAACAAAAATTACAAAAAGATTTTGAGTGTGTTTTAGCATAAACGTTTTAAAATACAAAAAGATTTTGTTTCTAATTTATTTTCAACAACCGATGTCTGAAAGCTGATTTTCAAAATCTAAGTATGTTGAACATGTCTCTAAAATAAACAAGTTGATTAATTTGAAACTTGAGGTTTTTTAATCGAAAAAATCAAAAACTGTTTGTGAAAATCTTCAAGGTCATTAAGTTGGACTTGGAAGATTAACTGTGGGGATTTTGGATGCTCAATTGTCAATTATACAATTATTTGATAGGGGGAGTAGAGTTGGGTAATTCTGGAAGATTCCATATTGTTTTATCTGTGTTTAGAACCAGGTTATTATTCCTGGATAACCAAAAAGCTTTCATTGTTAAATATTTATGTTTAGAGCTAGGTTTACGACCTTGAACCTAAATTGTCAAATATTTTACAAATGGTTTGAAATTGTTAGATTTTCATATGATAAGCCAGATTATGATCCCGATAGCTGAGACTAAGGGGGAGTCTGAAGAGAAGCTCAAAGCAAGGGGGAGCTTGCAATTAAAGAGCCAGGTAGCTATCCTAGAGGAGCTTACAAAGATAGAACCAGGTGACGATCCTGAAAAGCATGGAAGCTTAATTAAAGGGGGGGGCTTGGAGACAAAGTCATACGAAAGGAGGAACTGAAGATTCAAAACGCAGAATCAAGAAAAGCTTGTTAGAGTATTGGGGAGTCTGTGGTGTTGTATCTGTCAAAGCTTTGTGAAGACTCAGAGAGAAGATAGAAAGCTACGAGATTGACTGCAGTAATATCCAAGGGGGAGTCTGTGAGTGCATAATGTCTATCACTTCCTGTCACACCCCGACCACGTAGAACATACAAAACGTGGCGGAAACATCGGGGAGTGTTGTAACAGAATTAATGTTTCACAACCATGGATATTAAAGTTTCGTTTTATTGATTAAAAGTGTTACAATGTCTTAACAAACAAGGAATTTCAACATAATTAACTAGTCTTGCATCTTTTATTGTCACTAAAGCCCAAGTCTGCCTATGTGTATCTTGGTCATCTTATGCAACAGCTCCTGAAAAACACATGTGAAAATAGGTACGTCAGCATAAAAATGCCTGTGAGATACATAGGTTTTGTGAAAATAAGATTCATGACTTATGTTTGAGAAAATGTTTAGTCATGAACCTTGTTATTTGCTTTGTCTTTAAATCATTTGAAAAACAATAAGTTCAGATGATATGTATAAATAAGAAAATAATGCATGGTTAAATGAGTAACCATGTAAAAGGAGTTTGTAAAAGTTAAGTTGTTTGTAAAACAATGAATTGTGAAAAGTATGTTATTTGTATAAAATGTTATATGTATCAAACTGAAATGATTCAAATAACGCTACGACATGTAATACCATACAAACACTTATATATAGGAAGTACCAGCGGCGTATCCACCATGCTTGTATCATATTACACACGCATCATTACTTAATCACTTAATCAAACCAAACCAAACTATCAAAGTGTTCATGTCAAGATGTAAATCATGTCAAAATGTCTATGTCAAATATCCATGTCAAATGTCTATGTCAAATATCCATGTCAAATGTCTATGTCAAATATCCATGTCAAATGTCTATGTCAAATATCCATGTCAAATGTTTATAATCTAAAAGTAGTCAAGTAATGTATAACCAAAATGATATGTATGGTAAGTAAAATTAAGACTACTTAAACCATAAGTAAAAATGTACAAAACAAAGTATTGAAGTAAAACTTGGTTTAAATCAAAGTTATGTTTTGTAGAATAATGCATGCTTTACTGATACAAACACTTATGCAGTATGTTAAACGCAAACATTCAAGCCTTGAGACAGTCGGATAACCCTTTCAGTCAAGGTTATCAAAAGAATTGTATTCGGATTCAGTCATTCCTTACATCCAAACAAACCCGGGATGTCAGGAATGGGATTTGTCAAGTCCTATGGTACCACTACTTACTCCCGAGCGGCGTAGCAAATGTTAATGAATGTTATATAGACCCGTTAAACAAACCAAATGTCATACCAAAATGTAAGCATGTGATGAAGATAATGTACCTAGTATGCTAGAGTAAACATACAAGGTAGAGCTGTAAAACAATGTGTCCATATGTTACTGGAACATATGCAACAGAGATACAATGTAAAATGATGTACTAAGTATGCTTAGTTAACATACAAAGTAGAAAAGTCATGTAAATCAATGTGCTTAGCATGTTATCAGTCAACATACATAGCAGAAAAGTAATGTAAATCAATGTGCTTAGCATGTTATCAGTCAACATACATAGCAGAAAAGTAATGTAAATCAATGTGCTTAGCATGTTATCAGTCAACATACATAGCAGAAAAGTAATGAAATCATGTACTATAATGTACTAACAAACATAGCAGTATATGATGTTAAAACAGGAAAGCATGAAAGTAACAAGTAGGCACATGTGTTCCACCCCAAAACAGTTTGGAAAACAGTAAGAGAGGGGTCTATGTACTCACTTGAGATTGCTCAGAAGTCCTAGGATAACCACCAAGCAAAGCTAGAGATCACAGAATCAAACGGCACCTACTATAGGTAACTACATTAATAAACCGGACCTAAATCGGAAGATCGGGTAGCATTAGGGTTTGTAAACCAAACGAGTGTAGAGACTCGTGTCATTTGGTTTAACAAAGCCTACATACTAAATGAAACTTAACCTAATTGTATACGACCCATTACGACCCGTTTAGGTAGCTTATGCTACTTTAACGCGTCGTTCGCGTGAAACGCGTTCGGACCGCCTAACTAGTCCTATGACAAGTGTTATATGCCTAAACATGTTACATAATCTGTTATGTGACAAAAGTTTAGGTTACATATGCTTAATTACCAATTATACATGAAAAGGGTATTCTGGTAATTTACCTAAGGCATATAAACTACCTATCATGCAACTACTTAAACGATGTGACCATAGGGTATAACCTCGGAAGGTTATTCCCTACCTACTATGGTCACCTAATGTGTTTGGTCGGATCCTAATGATCGACCAAACTGGGTCGGGTTCGAAGGTATAGGCGATTTATTAGATCGCCTACCCTACGACCCTAGACAACGTGGTAATCAGTGGGCATAGTCCCAAGGGACTATGACCAACGTGATTACACTCACGTTGCGAAGTTCAAACGAACTTCGCATTGACCATTACTGGTCAATGCTGAAAGTCAAACAAAGTTTGACTTTCTGACTCAAAAAGCAGTAAAATAAGGAAAAGAACGAAAGAATACTTACGAAGGGTCCCCGAATGCTAATCCCGATCCAAGAACTCAGGTATGAAACAATGGTTTCAACTTAGAGCTCTCAAAATCAGAATTCTTGTAAGAAATGCAATGGGGGTGGATGGGTATATATAGTTTTCGGGTAACCGTTAAGATCGTTTCATGGAAAACGTGCCATGATCCCATCCGTACAAGTGTCGGAAAGTTGTGGTGGCTTAAATTGGTCCTTATCTTAGTGACTAAGCAACTTAAAACATGTGGTTAAGGATCAATCAGCTGCAACTTGTAACAAAAACAATGAATCTGGTCAGATCATGCAGTCGCGTAGCGCTAGTGCAAAGGCACTATGCAGTCGCGCTACGCTAGCACCTCTCTGATTCAGAAATGTTTCAAAGTTGGCAGAAATGGTCCCTGCACGTGTTTAAGGCCTTTTTCGATGCGTTTGAACCCCGTTAACCTCATTTCAAGGCTCTAAAATGAAGTTAAAGTATAGGGAACTCAAAACATGTTCAAAACTATGCCGGATGTTGGTTCGTTTGGCCGTACGAACGCGATGTTCGCTTAATTACGACGGAATGCGCATAAGCGCGAAAAACGATCCAAATGACGAAACGAATGGATTTTTCTTATGGCGAACACTAAAGTATAATATAGTCATGCTTACATAAATTTTTGGATGTCCAGATGTATTCAGAACGTAAGTTATGCGCGAAAATGCAAACTTGTGCACTTTTTGACACTTTTAGTCCCTGAATGACACAAAAGTTTATTTTAGCATACCGAACACCTCAAAGCCTATTTCTAAGCTATGTGAAGGATATTTATGGTATGTTTAACTTATGGTCATGTTCCAGAATGTCTGTTACAGTTCAAATTGGCATACTTTCGCAGTTTGTCAATTTTAGTCCCTGTAAGCGATTAAACTTTGATTTCACCACACCAAACCTTCCAAAACTTATATCTAAGTTATGTAAAGGTTATTTAAGGTATGTTAAGCCTATTTCACTATTCCGGAGTGTTCGTTGGATTAAACTGGTTATATTTACGCATCAGAGCGCGTATAACCCTCCAGAAAGCGATTTAGAGTTTGAAATTGAACAAGAATTGATATGTGCAAATGATACACATATTTTTACAAATCCCAAGTATGAAATATAATATTTCATTGGTTTGGTATTTGTTTGATGGCCGTGGAGGCACAGGTGTTACAGTCTCCCCTACTTTAGGAAATTTCGTTCCGAAATTTATTTAGAGGAAACTTGTGAGAGCTTGAAAGCATGAAGTTTGAAAAGATCGAACAACATTGGTTAGGGTTCTGAACTTCTAGTAATTTTAATAACATCACGCTTGCAATGTAAGAGGGACACTTATATACAAGTATATAAAGCGTCATTGGTGCGTCCACCATGCCTCCATTACATCGTTCTCATTTTGTTATTGTTGTCACTATCGGTTCCTTCACACAATAAATCTTACTGGATTTCTGTGCACTAAATTTCATAATTATGTGCGCATACATAATTAGAGAATTCCTTGCACAGTTCACACAGTCTATTTTATAATGTGTAGGGTAAAACCAAATGAACAATCCTGTGATGAGCGTGACTTAGACCGCCATAGAGTCCTTTAGACTAAATCAATAAATGATTTAAATAGACTATCAAGGAGTCTGTCCAGCTACATCACTAGATGTCGTTCTTTAACCAAATTGTGAATCAATCTTTTTGATTAGACCACTAAAGGGTCTCTAATGGATCATGGAGCAGTACTATATAATCCAAGGGTCTTAACTATTACATAGAAGCCCATTAAGGATTTAAGGTAGTACCTTTTGAATATCCTGCTACGAATCTCTCATATGAAGATATGAAAGATTCTGCGAGGATTTGGATAAAGAATATCCAGAGTAGTAAAAACACCAAAAATGCATAAAAGAAAACATAAGATGAGTAAACACATAGTCACATAACCACAAAATTGTTTAACTAGAAGTTTGTTCTGCTAACAGAGTACATGTATTTAAAGCACACTAGGAATCCATCTCGTGGATTTCATTTGGTACTTTAAACATTATCAAGAATCTAACTATAAAGATAGAAAGATCTTTTTAAAAGAAAAATTCGATTTCGATTATAAGGAACCGAAATGTTCGAATTCAGGTACATAAGGAATCCATTTAAGGACTCTGATTTGAATGATGATCATCCACAAGGATCTAATTGTGAAGATAAAAAGATCCCTTATGGATTTTAGAAGTTGAAGATGTTTTGATACCTTGCACTGGACGTGCTTATGTCAAAACATGAAGTAAAAATGCTTATGAAATTGAGATGCTAGATATGCCAAGGCGACATATGAAGCAGAATTTTGAAGGTTAAGTCAATGTATGAGGAAAATATTTTTGAAAACTATGCATGGGGTTCTTTTAAGAAAAAGGTGTTTAACGTTTTTGAAACCTTATATATAATACTTTTTGAAATCATAAAGTAGGTGTATTAGGTAGATATATTTACAAAAATGTTTTAAAATCATGCAAGATGAATTTTGAAATTATGTATAAGGTTTTTGAAAGACATGAATGATGCTTTTCGAAATCATGCACTTGATCAGAAAATGTATTGTGTTAATATTGTCTTCAGACTATATGAAATATTTTGAAATTAGAAAGGTTGGTTTTGATAACATGGCCAATGTTTTTGAAATAACATAGACAATGCATCTAGAAAAATTGTTTTCAACCTATATGAAATGTTTTGAGATCATGAAGATTGTTTTGAAATACTGGTACTGTGTATGTTGAAAAATCAAAACGTAATGGGTATGAGATTTGAAAATACCCTTAGTTATCTAACCAAGGATTTAATGGCACAGATGTGCAGAAGCATGATCACTCATAATGTCACTTTATTTTCTGTACTTTGTTTCTTAGAATGAAACGAGTACTTAAAATTTTTGAGGAAATTATGAGCGATCACTTGAAAGTGAGAATCACAAGAGTAGTTTGTAAGGAACATAGTTCCTTAATGCAGGTATCATAGGAAAATCATACACACATGTAACTATACTTGTATATCAGAATTTGTGAACAACGATTTTTATTTATGAACAAGACATATTGTTTCACAATACACGAAACAAAAGAAACAAAGGCATAAGACAGCAACATCCTTTGTTCAGCCAAATGCTTATCCGAGGGTTGGATTTGCATTAGCAAGCTTTGGGCAATCCCTTAGGAAATGGCCCATCTCGCCACAGTTATAGCAAAGCCCTCGTGAGAAATGAGCTTGAGCAGGAGTGTCGCCAGCTTAATTTGGTACAGCTGTAGTTGGGCAAACCCTTGCTGTATGACCTATAAGTCCCCAAATCTGACATTTGCGGCACTTCACACAAGGGTGATGATGAAGGTTACATTGGTTGCACAAGAGTGCAGTTCCATTGTATGACTTCCTAGCAGGGGGTTGAGCTGGTTGGTTGGGGAAGGCTTGACCATTGTGAGCGACAATGGCGAAGTTCTGAGAAGCCTTTCGCTTCTTTGACTTCTTAGGGGGTTGTTCATCCATGGTCTTTGATTCCTCGATTGGTTTATTGGCTGATGGTGTTGTCACCTGACTAGGTCCTGCCTGTCTTGGTGACTCTTGAGTGGCTTCATCCAGGAGACGATACATGGCAGTAGCTAATTCCACAGTCTTCAGGACTACTTCGCCTATTCGCTGAGCGAATTTGGCTGCTTGCTCAGATATCTGGGCGTCATCGTGATGAAGAGACATTCTTGAAGAAAAAGAAAGGCATAGGGAGAAACAGGTGAAAGATTATTGGACAATCAAAACAGAATGATAACGCATGAAGATTGCGATCATTTGTTTGTTACCTAAGGCAAACAAATGAGACGGTGACTAATCAAAGTAAATGGGTCAAAAATAATGTATCGCGAAGACATGCTCGCCTATAAGTGAACACTCATCCCAAGAATTCCCAGGTAAGCACAACTGGTCTCGCGTCTAATGAGATGTATACGAAGTGCTTGCCTAGACAGAAAACCCAGAATACAGGCATTCACCCTTCCAGTTTGCACGTGTTCACATTATTTAAAACCCAAAACCTTGACGAAGTTTTGAAAACTCAAAGGGGTTCAAAACCATATAACAGAGAGTTCAAAACCCTATAATAGAGGGTTCAAAACCTAGTAATCAATCATCCTAGAACAGATGATTAGTTTTCAAAGCGGTTTTGAAATTCATGTTCTTGTTGCGGTTGTCGCCTAAGGATAGGCGACAGTATTGTTTTATGACTAAACGCAAGTAAACTCGCGTTAGGGTCCTAAGAAGGTTATAGACTAGGTCAAAGCATTACTAATAACCTAATTCTCTATAACCATTGGCTCTGATACCATCTTTTCTGTCACACCCCGACCACGTAGAACATACAAAACGTGGCGGAAACATCGGGGAGTGTTGTAACAGAATTAATGTTTCACAACCATGGATATTAAAGTTTCGTTTTATTGATTAAAAGTGTTACAATGTCTTAACAAACAAGGAATTTCAACATAATTAACTAGTCTTGCATCTTTTATTGTCACTAAAGCCCAAGTCTGCCTATGTGTATCTTGGTCATCTTATGCAACAGCTCCTGAAAAACACATGTGAAAATAGGTACGTCAGCATAAAAATGCCTGTGAGATACATAGGTTTTGTGAAAATAAGATTCATGACTTATGTTTGAGAAAATGTTTAGTCATGAACCTTGTTATTTGCTTTGTCTTTAAATCATTTGAAAAACAATAAGTTCAGATGATATGTATAAATAAGAAAATAATGCATGGTTAAATGAGTAACCATGTAAAAGGAGTTTGTAAAAGTTAAGTTGTTTGTAAAACAATGAATTGTGAAAAGTATGTTATTTGTATAAAATGTTATATGTATCAAACTGAAATGATTCAAATAACGCTACGACATGTAATACCATACAAACACTTATATATAGGAAGTACCAGCGGCGTATCCACCATGCTTGTATCATATTACACACGCATCATTACTTAATCACTTAATCAAACCAAACCAAACTATCAAAGTGTTCATGTCAAGATGTAAATCATGTCAAAATGTCTATGTCAAATATCCATGTCAAATGTCTATGTCAAATATCCATGTCAAATGTCTATGTCAAATATCCATGTCAAATGTTTATAATCTAAAAGTAGTCAAGTAATGTATAACCAAAATGATATGTATGGTAAGTAAAATTAAGACTACTTAAACCATAAGTAAAAATGTACAAAACAAAGTATTGAAGTAAAACTTGGTTTAAATCAAAGTTATGTTTTGTAGAATAATGCATGCTTTACTGATACAAACACTTATGCAGTATGTTAAACGCAAACATTCAAGCCTTGAGACAGTCGGATAACCCTTTCAGTCAAGGTTATCAAAAGAATTGTATTCGGATTCAGTCATTCCTTACATCCAAACAAACCCGGGATGTCAGGAATGGGATTTGTCAAGTCCTATGGTACCACTACTTACTCCCGAGCGGCGTAGCAAATGTTAATGAATGTTATATAGACCCGTTAAACAAACCAAATGTCATACCAAAATGTAAGCATGTGATGAAGATAATGTACCTAGTATGCTAAAGTAAACATACAAGGTAGAGCTGTAAAACAATGTGTCCATATGTTACTGGAACATATGCAACAAAGATACAATGTAAAATGATGTACTAAGTATGCTTAGTTAACATACAAAGTAGAAAAGTCATGTAAATCAATGTGCTTAGCATGTTATCAGTCAACATACATAGCAGAAAAGTAATGTAAATCAATGTGCTTAGCATGTTATCAGTCAACATACATAGCAGAAAAGTAATGAAATCATGTACTATAATGTACTAACAAACATAGCAGTATATGATGTTAAAACAGGAAAGCATGAAAGTAACAAGTAGGCACATGTGTTCCACCCCAAAACAGTTTGGAAAACAGTAAGAGAGGGGTCTATGTACTCACTTGAGATTGCTCAGAAGTCCTAGGATAACCACCAAGCAAAGCTAGAGATCACGGAATCAAACGGCACCTACTATAGGTAACTACATTAATAAACCGGACCTAAATCGGAAGATCGGGTAGCATTAGGGTTTGTAAACCAAACGAGTGTAGAGACTCGTGTCATTTGGTTTAACAAAGCCTACATACTAAATGAAACTTAACCTAATTGTATACGACCCATTACGACCCGTTTAGGTAGCTTATGCTACTTTAACGCGTCGTTCGCGTGAAACGCGTTCGGACCGCCTAACTAGTCCTATGACAAGTGTTATATGCCTAAACATGTTACATAATCTGTTATGTGACAAAAGTTTAGGTTACATATGCTTAATTACCAATTATACATGAAAAGGGTATTCTGGTAATTTACCTAAGGCATATAAACTACCTATCATGCAACTACTTAAACGATGTGACCATAGGGTATAACCTCGGAAGGTTATTCCCTACCTACTATGGTCACCTAATGTGTTTGGTCGGATCCTAATGATCGACCAAACTGGGTCGGGTTCGAAGGTATAGGCGATTTATTAGATCGCCTACCCTACGACCCTAGACAACGTGGTAATCAGTGGGCATAGTCCCAAGGGACTATGACCAACGTGATTACACTCACGTTGCGAAGTTCAAACGAACTTCGCATTGACCATTACTGGTCAACGCTGAAAGTCAAACAAAGTTTGACTTTCTGACTCAAAAAGCAGCAAAATAAGGAAAAGAACGAAAGAATACTTACGAAGGGTCCCCGAATGCTAATCCCGATCCAAGAACTCAGGTATGAAACAATGGTTTCAACTTAGAGCTCTCAAAATCAGAATTCTTGTAAGAAATGCAATGGGGGTGGATGGGTATATATAGTTTTCGGGTAACCGTTAAGATCGTTTCATGGAAAACGTGCCATGATCCCATCCGTACAAGTGTCGGAAAGTTGTGGTGGCTTAAATTGGTCCTTATCTTAGTGACTAAGCAACTTAAAACATGTGGTTAAGGATCAATCAGCTGCAACTTGTAACAAAAACAATGAATCTGGTCAGATCATGCAGTCGCGTAGCGCTAGTGCAAAGGCACTATGCAGTCGCGCTACGCTAGCACCTCTCTGATTCAGAAATGTTTCAAAGTTGGCAGAAATGGTCCCTGCACGTGTTTAAGGCCTTTTTCGATGCGTTTGAACCCCGTTAACCTCATTTCAAGGCTCTAAAATGAAGTTAAAGTATAGGGAACTCAAAACATGCTCAAAAATATGCCGGATGTTGGTTCGTTTGGCCGTACGAACGCGATGTTCGCTTAATTACGACGGAATGCGCATAAGCGCGAAAAACGATCCAAATGACGAAACGAATGGATTTTTCTTATGGCGAACACTAAAGTATAATATAGTCATGCTTACATAAATTTTTGGATGTCCAGATGTATTCAGAACGTAAGTTATGCGCGAAAATGCAAACTTGTGCACTTTTTGACACTTTTAGTCCCTGAATGACACAAAAGTTTATTTTAGCATACCGAACACCTCAAAGCCTATTTCTAAGCTATGTGAAGGATATTTATGGTATGTTTAACTTATGGTCATGTTCCGGAATGTCTGTTACAGTTCAAATTGGCATACTTTCGCAGTTTGTCAATTTTAGTCCCTGTAAGCGATTAAACTTTGATTTCACCACACCAAACCTTCCAAAACTTATATCTAAGTTATGTAAAGGTTATTTAAGGTATGTTAAGCCTATTTCACTATTCCGGAGTGTTCGTTGGATTAAACTGGTTATATTTACGCATCAGAGCGCGTATAACCCTCCAGAAAGCGATTTAGAGTTTGAAATTGAACAAGAAATGATATGTGCAAATGATACACATATTTTTACAAATCCCAAGTATGAAATATAATATTTCATTGGTTTGGTATTTGTTTGATGGCCGTGGAGGCACAGGTGTTACACTTCCGTCAATCACGTATCGTAGCTGGAAAATGTTCAAGACATGGTTCAGAGTTGTAGATATTTAGATGAAGAACATATTTCGTTAAGGAATCTAAGCTTGAATAGGTCTACATCTTTAGATATAGGTCCATCCCCGTGAAATATATGTAAAATGGTCCATCCGGACGGATGGAGTCCATCCGGACGGATGGGCTCATCCTATAAATAGGGAGCTTGACTTGAACATTTAGAACTTTTGCCCACTTGAGAGCTTGAGAGAGAACTTGTGGGAGATTGATTCAAGGTGCTTGTCTTTGTCAAATATTACTAATAGAATCAATCATTAATTACATTCTTGTGTTTGTTCCACACACGTACACGGATTCTACACGTGATACGTGTTCTTCGCAATCATCGGAAAGTACGAATTCGATCCGGAAATGCACGTTCACATCATATAACTAACCAAACGACATGACCATAAGGTATAACCTCAGAGGGTTATTCCCTATATTACTATGGTCACAAAAATACGCTTGGTCGAATCCTAAAATTGACCAAATGGGTTAGATTCAAAAGTCAAAGTGGTAGTCAAACCGCTCGACTTTCGACTAAATAAAAAGCACTAAACTAGAAAAGACGAGTTAGACATGTTGAAACATGTCTACTAATGTTATAAAACTGATTTGGTGTCAAAACTTTAAGTTTTAATACTCAAAAATGTTTTCGACGTAAAATGCACTTTTGTGCATTTTATACTTTTAATTCGTATAACTTTGACTCATCACTTGCCTACTAAACGTGGTAATCAGAAGGTGCATTCGCAAGGGATTAATACCTTTATGATTATGATCACGTTGCAAAGTTCAATTTGAACTTTGACTTGACCAAAATGGTCAGATTCGAATGTCAAACAGAAAGTCAGGTTATTTGACTTTTGGCTCAAAATAGCCAAAATAATGAAAGAACTAGGGAGAGCACTTACTTGTGTTGAAGAACACTTTCAGAACTCAAGATAGGAGGCTTCCAATCAGCTGGAAACAAGCTTCAAGATATAGAGAAATAATTTTTGAAATAAGCAAGTTGAAATGAGGACTTTGATCACCTATTTATAGTGATCAAGAGGCCACCAAATCATGCCAAGTGCCCATCCAGGTGTTATGGCAATGCTTAGTGTCCTCCCAGGTGTCCAAAGTAGGTGAGAAGTGGCAAAAATCGCTACTTGGGGGCCAAGAAATGCAAAAGAACAGCCAGCTGCCTGTTTTGTTGTTCTAGCAGGTCCATATGGACCGTATGGGGGTTTTGCTTACGGTCGTAAGCCCCCTTGCAGTACAAAAGTTTCAAACTTTGGCAGTTTTAGTGTAACACCCCGAAAACAGGTTTGGGAATCAAACCATGTTAATACTAAAAGACGGGTAAAGTACCGTTAGTGGTAAAAGTAACCCGATAAATATTAGGATTTTAAATAAATAAACCTAAGATTAAATAAAAGTTGTATAAAGTCTTTTGAGGAAATAAAGTTTATAGAAAGCCCGAGCTAACAGGACTTAAAATAAACTAAGTCATAAATTCCCCGAACCCACTAAGTTAACTAGGAATGTTTAACCTAGTTAATAAGTGGGAATATTGTTAGAAATAAGTAGGTTGCGGCCTACTTAATAACTAATCAAACATAAGGGGCCAAAGTTGGAAAACTTGAAAGTTAAATTATAAAAAGAAAACTTATATTAAAACACACATTTAGTGTCCATGGCTTTATAGCTTAGTGGCATCTTGGTGGTGGGATAAGACTTTGGGACCAATAGGTCCTGGGTTCGATTCCCACAAGGGGGGTTTTTCCCATATTTATTAGGTTTCCTCCTGAATTGGTGTATAGGTATTATGCCAGTGGTCCGTCAGTCCGTCAGTGTAGATGGATATGATCGGGTGGTTCCGCTGGTGGCACGATGATACTCCAGTGGTCCGTCAGTGATCCAAATTTGCCGTTAAAAAAAACACACACACACACATTTAGTGTGTCTTTTGGGTGTTCTGTTCGAACTCATGAGAGTTCCATGGAGCTAGAACCCTACTTCCAACATAATCATCAAATTGAAGGGCCAAATGACGCTCAAATTCACAATTAAACATGAATTAACGATCACCCAAGCTAGGGGATCATAAGGTATGTAAAATTTTGATGATTCTTGAAGTTGTGAAAATAGATTGTTATCAAAATCACGAATTTTGTATGAACTATAGAAGCTATGGCTTAATTAGTGATGTATATATGCTTAGGAACAAATCCCTAAATGAAAATTATACATATATTGCCATGATTTGAATGTTTAAATGATTTACCACACTAGGATAAGTGGGTTTTAATCATATGATGAAATTGATGATATAATTTTGTTAGAATCATCATACATAATAGTAAAATGATGTTGAGATTCAACATGTGTTATGAATGATAAAGGTATTTGGCTAAACTTGATGTTTATGTGAATTCTATATGTATATGATGGAAGGAATTGTTTTATATTGATATAACAATCCCAAATCCTTGTATGATATTAAGAATTTAGCATACAATGACGTATGATGTGTAAATTCGATAAAAATTCGATTACATGAACTTGGTTAATAAAGTGGTTAAAAACGGTAGCATAAGAATGATGCTTACCGGATAATTGACCAAGTAATTAAACGAGTAGTTGAACTACATTGTGTAACTACTTAAGTTAACAGGCAATTGACTTTAAAAAGTCAAACTAATCAATGATATGATCGAATGTTGTATTCAACAAAAAACCCGTAAGATGGAATAGTCATGATTGATAATGACTAAGCTAACCATCTTACGAATTATGATGATAGTTTGACGCTTGACAAGCTAGGTGGAAGCTTGGGAATGAAGTGGGTCAAACGAATCAAGTATGAAGAAAATGCCTAATTTGGATGCAAGGTAAGTATAGCTTACACTATTCTTAATTAGTAGCATATTCTCTTATCGTATTAATTACGAATAAGATAAATAAGCAATTGGAATATGTTGTTCCGACGTGTAGTCGTACGGAACAAGATAAGCGAAAATGAAAAGAAACCATATCGATGGTTAAAAAGGAGTAAATTGGTAATTCGGACATACTATGACGAATAGAAAATTAACTTTTAATGGTTACCTTATATGGTAAGCCAAAACGAATAATAAGGGCAAAACGGTAATTTGGTTACACGTTGACAATAACCGTTAGTTTTGAAAAGACACTTTACGACGTATGCCATAATGGGCCAAAAGAGTTAAGAAATGGTTTATAAGTAAAATGACCGTACGGTGTAAACTGGAGCGAGTCATGTAGATGAGATGGTAATAAATGTCATCTCGCAAAGATAAACGGTCACTTAGACTAAACGGGTCAAAAGGTGAAGATATCAGCCTTTGACAATATCGACTAATGATTATTTGTCGAGTTGTATGTTTACAGGAGTAAACATCTAATGGATATCCGCTTTGATGGTAATTAGCGGTTATTAAAGTAAGGTATTAATGGGTCAATATATTGATCCAAGCCAGGTATGCGTAATAGGTTAAGTACTCATTTATAACTTGAGGTTCTATGTGAGTTAGACAAAAATAAAAAATGGACATTTGGTCATCTTAATAGGTAAACCGAATGATTTAAATTATAATCATTATGTCTTAAAAACATAATGATTTTTAAACAAGATCATAGTTTAAAAAGTGGGATTTTGGTCAAACATGGCTTTAAATGTCCTTCGTCGTAAAAGAAGGGTTAAAAGTGACCAAAATGCCCTTGGAAGCTAAATTGAACAAACGACCCTTAAAGGTTGTTTGAAAATGAGTTTTATAATTAAGTAAATACTTAGAATAAGTATAAAAAGCAAAGGGTATGAACCGTTGGGTCAAATGACTCTAAATGAGTCTTTGCCGTAAAATGATAATCCGAGGTATGAAACTCGGAACAAATAGTTACCACATTAAAATCCACCACAATTATAGTTATGGTGGAAGAACAATTGATAAGTAAATGTGGAAATATGAAACTCTCAATGAATGAGTGTGAATTACGCTTAAAAGTGCTTACCCTTAACGGGTCAAAATAAGCATATACGCATAAACGAGTTAAAGATGAATAAAGACCCATGGTTATGACCTTGTATAATAGGAAATAGTTATAACATAATGTTCATGAGAAAACTGATAGAAAAAAACAGGTTTGTTTGATAAAATCAGGAACGGGTCAAAACTTTGTAAAAAAAGGTAATAAGCCGAAGGCTTAAAAGTTTCAAATTTTGTTGATCCGGATGTCGAATTTAACTCCATATGATGGAGAATTAATTTACGATCACGTAGGAAGAATGTAAGGATCTGAGTTTCTTAGATTGTGTTTGTTTAATTAGAATGAAGATGAAACAGAGATGAAATGCAGCGGAATTCTAAAATAAACTTTGAACACACAATCAATGGAAGAAAGGTTTAAGCAAACATGTTTAACATTTAATCGAATGATTGTATTTGATTACAATAAACAAATCAAATGCATGCATGCTTAGATCTCCCCCTCAGCATGAACTCACTGATTGTTCGTACAGAAATGACTTAGAAAAAAGAGCTAACAGAATTGTACAGGGTACTGTTCTATTTATAGTATAACATAACCACTGAGCATCTTCGGCTGACGTCACCATGAAAGTGACATCTAACTTCCTAACAAACTACAACCACTGATCTATACAACCACTGATTACTAAACTACTGATTACATAAGCAAAACATAATGCATAAGTAAACCACTGATTCTTCATTCCACTGTTGTGGGCTAAGCACTGATGTTGAGCATCAGTGCTTTCTTCAAAGGATAATCAGTTCTTTGGAGGAGCAGTGCTTTGGTCTTTATCAGTGCTTGGGACACATCAGTAGATTGAGCCTCAGTACTTTAATCTTCATCAGTGATTTGGCTTGTCAGCAGTTGTAAAACAGCAGAGCTTGTAGTCTATCAGTTGTTAGGGCCACTGTCAAGGGGAAAGACTTTGTGCAGACACTGCTTATGATGATCCACTGTTCTGAACCAGTTTTGGCTTTATCAACTGTTCCTTTGTAGGGTTCAATCCCAACAATCTCTCCCTGGAACAGATGATGCCAAAACACTTCATTATTCAAGATCTTTATTGTCTCATCAACAATTCCCTAACTTGCCCTTTGAATTGTAATTCAAAGTTTACGGAATCTTCATCATCCTCATCCCTGCATAGTTGAAGCTCTAGGAGATCTTGGAGATCATCTACACTCAGGCCTAGTGCATTTTCCCTAGATATGTGATTAACTTCCCCACTGGACTTGAGCAGGGTCAATACGTGGGTCTTTTGATCAGACTTCCACTTTAGTATTTTTGAGTTCAGTGGGTTTCTTGGGAGAGCTTTTATTTTTGATGAGTTGGGTGAAGGAGGCCTGCTTATGACTCTTTTAGCAAGGTCTTGAAGCTTTGCTGAGTCAGGATTTTCTGCAATCATTTGCTGAAGAACCACTTTCATAATGTCAGCTGATGTGTACAAGGTTTTCAAAGAGATGGAGGTATCAGATGATGTGAACAAGGTTTTCAAAGAGAGTGCCTGCTGCTGTGGCTCATCAGCTTTCTTGTCTCTGTATGTTGGCTTCTTTGGAACAGTGGGAGCTTTCTTGTCTCTGTATGTTGGCTTCTTGTGCCTTTTTTTCTTCTTCCATCTGTTTTTGCCTCTTTCTATGATCTAAGGCAATGATGGAGGTATCAGATGATGTGAACAAGGTTTTCAAAGAGAGGGCCTGCTACTGTGGCTCATCAGCTTTCTTGTCTCTGTATGTTGGCTTCTTTGGAACAGTGGGATATGTTTCTCTTTTCTTTTCAAGCTTTGCATATACCATGTCAGTGTATTGCCTTGACCATTTTGCTATGGCTTTGGCTGTACCAAAGTTTGCTGTAACCAACTCTTGCTTCTTTCTTTTGTACTCCAAGGTAAGATCTGCAATTTTCTTTTTATACTTACTCCAGTCTGGTGCTGATATTTTCATACCTGGATCATTTCTGATTCTTTCAATTATGTTTGCTTCAGCTTTGAGTGCAATGAGTGGTCAGTCTTTGAATTGTTCAACCTTTGCAGGATAGAACTTATCTCTCATGATCAACTCCAAGAGGTCTTGTCTCATCTCCTTTTGTAGGTTAGGATTTGGTGGTAAATTAGACATCTCTTTACTTAAGTCTCTTGCATATCTTCCAGTTTCTTCACTTTGCTCAGCAAAAGTTGCATTCGACTTGAGATGCTATTATCACTTTCTCCCTGACCTTCATACTTGGCTTGCAATTCAGGTTGTCTTGCTTTGAGTTTTAAATACTCATCCAAGTTTTTAGGAGGTCTGAAACCAGTGAGGGATGGAAATTTTCTTTTGGCAGGGTCATCCACTGTGTAGAACTGCCTCATTTCATTTTTTACTGCAGGCATTTCCAGTGGATAGCTTGCTGCTAAAGGAACAACATTTGCATGATCATGGCCTTCAAGTATTTTTGGATCTTTGATTGGGTTTGCCAATGTCGGAGGAATGAATGGTTGGGGTTTGGTTTGTTTATAGGGTGCAGATGATATAGGATTAAGTGCTGGTATGTCATCATCATGCACCTGAAACTTCCTTTTTCTTGTATACTCCTTTTTGGGAGAAGGTGTTTTTGTTTGAGGTTTTGTAACAGAAAGAATTATGGCTTGAGAAGGGTTGTTTGAAGTGATGGGTGACTGACTAACAGCTGTTGAAACAACTGGTGTCTCAACCACTGTTGTCATTACAACTGTTGATGTATCAACTGTTGTCTTCTGCTTTTTGGCAGGTGGTTTTTGTGATGGTAGTGTTGTTTTTGGTGTAGCAGTGGATTGAGTGGTGGTTGGTGAAATGATGAGGGCAGTGGTTGAAGCAACATCTGTTGAAACCACTGAAGTATCAACAATTGTTGATACAATAGGTGTCTTAACATTTGTTGGTTTTATGGTTTGAGGTGAGGAACTTTTGGGGATTTCAGGGATATGTTTAGTGGTTCTGGAAGGTGTGATTTTGGGTTGGCTGACCTTTCTGGTAGTCTTTCTTCTGTTTGAAGTACCCTGCACTTCCTTTGCCATAAAAACTTTCTTATCCTCTGCAAGTCTTTTATCACCCTTTGTTTCCATTCTCTATTTTCTCTTTGCTTTTTCTTCAGCAAAGGCATTGAGAGTCACATCAACCTTCTTTGAACCATCTGGCTTGGGAATCTCCACAACTAGTTTAGCTTTTGGATCAGGCTCTAAGTGTAAACCATCCTTTCCCTTCTTTCCTTTCTCCCCCGTTTTGGCATCATCAGGGTTTTCTACATAAATAATTGTAGGAGGAGAAGTACCAGTGGTTTGGAGCAAATGAGCTTTGATGGCTTTTATGTCAGCTTGAGTATCCTTGTACCTAGCTTCCATCACATTTCTGAACATTTGAAGCTGAATTTCATGCTGTTGATCAGCATACTGCCTTTGTTGATGAAGCATAGGTTGTAAAAGTTACCATAGCTCATTGGGGGTTGGAGCAGATGTTGAAGCAGTGGATGGAGCTTTTTGAGATTGTAACAACTGTTGCAACATATTTTTGATATCTGCCACAGATGTTTCAATTTTGTCTACTCTCTCCTTCAATTCTCTGTATTTTAAACCATCACCCAAGTGAATGGGATCATCTGATTTCCCACTAGCAGTTGTTGTATCAGCTGTTGGACCAGAAGAAGTTTCCACTGGTTCATCCACTGATGCCCCTTTTTCTTGGTACTGGGGACTTCCCTCTACATTAACCATCTTATTTAACACACCAGTGGGTAAATGAAACACACCAGTGGTTAATTTGACAGCATCAGTAGTGGTTGCCTTCAAGGGAGACTTACTGATGAAACTACTGCCCAGGTGTAAATCAGTGGATTCAACACCTATAGTAGCTGCTCCACTTGAACTACCACCAAGAGTTACTTGTAACTCTAGGGGTGTAACATCCTCAGCTGTTGATGGGTTAGCAAGGATAGAGGAATCAGACTCAGTCACTTGTTGGAGTATATTCTCAGTGATAGGTTGTTGAGAAGAACTGATTTGTGTCTGATCCATATCTAATGCATTCAACAGAGGTATAAAAGATGGTGGAATTTGTGAAGTGACAATAGGAGTTGAAAGAGAATTTGCCCCGGGAGCAGGGCTGTGGAAGATGGATTCAAATGGATCCAGAGCTTCATAATGTGGTGTCCCTGTGTATACAACCTGATCCTTTTGTGAGGATACAGGAGGAGTTTCAGGCTTAGGTTGAGATCTTTCTACCATCTGCTGTGAGGAAGTAGCAGTAGTGGCTATTGGTGACTTTTGTGTTGTCACAGAAGTTACTTTTGGGATCTCATCTTCCAGAAGATCCTTTTTGGATGGGTTGGTGGGCTTTTTGAATGTTTTGTTTTTGGTCTTTTTGGTAGATTTTGGTGGGGGGGGGGGGGGTTTACATCAGTGGTTATGCTGCTGTGATCACCATGAGCAGTGGGCTCAACAGCAGAAACCTGAGGAGCAGATGTGGACGCATCCAAAGTTTGCTCAGGTTCCTCTGTTTGTGTTTCCAAATCCTTTGACTCTAACATCCTTGTAAAGGTTTCAGAAGAAAGACTATTTATTTGACAAGGAGCACCCTGGATGAGCACTTGTGCACTATCCTTTGGTATTTTCTTTTCTGAATAATAACTCAAAAATCTAGTAAACATCAAAAAATGGTTTCCTCTTGTCTTTTATATTATTAACATTTTTAACCATATCATTGAAAATCTTTTGGGAAATTTTAAAATCAGCTTCTTCCATGATAGCATATCCCAAGTATTGGATGTTCAATGGTATTTCATTGAAAGCTGTAGTTTTATTTGAAACACACATGAGCAGGGTAAGAAATAAAAATTTCATGGAAGGTGGGAAATTCCCATTTTGCAAAGTTGCTTTATTCATTTGTCCCTCATACCCCCTTTCGGCCAGATCTGTCTGGTACTCATTTTTAGGGAAATAATTATTACCTGTGTGGTCGTTCATCTCAAAAACCTCAGAGATTGTTTGTGGTGTGATGGAAACAAGAATTTTCCTACTTCAGATGTAATAGCCCAGGGCTTTTTGTCCTGAACTTTAACTTTTGCATTTTTCCAGAATTCTCGTAGGGTTTCTTGATAGATTGGTGCGTTGCAAGTCAACAAAGTTTTGTACTTTGAAGAGGAAAGAGCATCAATAACGGAGTGGAAATCTGTGTTTTGACTTGTTTTCTCAAGGGTACACAGATAGTTATGAGGATTTTTGAGTGAAAGAGTCATGGTGATTCGAAGGTAGTTGCGAGAGGAGGAAGAAGATGAATGATTCGAAGGATTTTGATGGAAACTGCTTTTGAAAGAACTTTTGAATTCGATACGGTAGTGAAACCTCTGATTGGGGTTTTAATCAGGGTTTTATAAAGTGAAAAAGTGAATGCTGACGTGGAAGCGGTTACAAAGATTTGACGGCTAATAACTGACCATGTGACAATCTCTAATGAATAATGGATGACAGTTGTTTAGGAAACCACTGATGATCAATATCAGTGGTTTTTCAGTGATGAAAATGAAAACAGTGGTTGACTTTTAACTATCAGTGGATAGCCATCAGTGGGTTAAAACACTGATGTTTAATCAACAGTGATTAACAAGAAAAATGAGAGAACAGAGGTTGACTTTCAGCAGTGGATAGTTTTCAACAAAACAGATGTTTGAAACAATCAGTGGTTGTGACAGACTTTTAAGGATTAATGAAAATTTTCATTTTTCACTATTTTTAAGGATGGATTTTTGATTTTCTGAAAACATTTTAATGCTTTTTATTCATAGAAAAACAGGATTTTTCCTGGATTCCATGTTAAGCATGCCAATCCTAGAGATCAAGCTTTCAAAGGTGGATGTGTCTAAAGCCTTTGTTAGCACATCTGCCAGCTGATCTTTAGTATGAACATGATGTAGAGAAATCAAACCTTTTTCATAGCAATCCCTCACAAAGTGATGTCTGATGTCAATGTGTTTGTTGGTTGAATGTGAAACTGGATTTTTGATGATATTTTCTGCTGCCTGACTATCCAACATGAGAGGTGTCTTTAAGGCAGTGATACCAAAATCCAGCAGTTGATTTTGAAGCCATAACAGTTGGGCTGTACAGCTTGCAGCAGCAATATACTCTGCCTCAGCAGTGGATGTTGAAACAACTGCTTGCTTTTTGCTTTACCAAGATACTAAGAAATCACCTAGAAATTGGCACCCTCCTGATGTGGACTTCCTTGTTGCATTGCATCCAGCAAAGTCACTGTCTGTGAAACCTGAAAGCTTAATATTCCCATTAGCAGGGTACCAGATACCAAGTGTGGGAGCACTTTTTATGTATCTGAGTATCCTTTTCACAGCTATTAGGTTAGACTTTCTAGGGGCTGATTAGGATCTTGCACAAACACATGTTGCAAACATGATGTCTTGCCTAGATTCAGTTAGGTACAATAAAGACCCAATCATGCTTCTATATAAGGTTTGATCAACCAAATCATCCTTTTCAACAGTCATGACTAGCTTGGTGATTGCCATGGGTGTACTACATGGTTTACAGTCATTCATCTCAAATTTTTTTAAAAGTTCTTTAGCATATTTACTTTGATGAATGAATATACCATTTTGTAGTTATTTTACTTGGAGACCAAGAAAACACTGTAGTTCACCCATTGCACTCATCTCAAACTCAGCTATCATGAGTTTTCTGAACTCTTCACACATTTTTGAACATGTGCTTCCAAAAATGATGTCATCCACATAAATCTGGACAATCATCAAATCTTTCCCTCTCCATTTTAAAAACCATGTTTTGTCAATTTTGCCTCTTGTGAAACCAATAGAGAGAAGAAAGGTGGAAAGAGTTTCATACCAGGCTCTAGGTGCTTGTTTCAAGCCATACAAAGCTTTATTTAGCTTGTAGACATGATTTGGATTAAATGGATCCTCAAAACCAGGAGGTTGACAAACATATACCTCTTCTTGAATCTTACCATAGAGGAATGCACATTTGATATCCATTTGAAACACCTTTATGTTGTGGTTGACAGCAAAAGCCAAGAATAGTCTGATAGCTTCCAATCTTACTACAGGAGCAAAAGTTTCATCATAGTCAATGCCCTCTTCCTGTCTGAAACCTTGAACCACTAGCCTTGCTTTATTCTTGACAACAATGCCCCTTTCATCAGTTTTATTTTTGAAGACCCACTTTGTGCCAATAGGACTCACACCCTCTGGCAGTGGTACAAGCTCCCATACTTGTTGTCTCTTAAACTGTTGGAGCTCTTCTTGCATGGCTTCCACCCAACTGTTGTCTTTCCGTGCCTCTTGGTACTTGATTGGTTGATGAAGTGATAGAAAACCAGCAAAAAGACAGATGTTTTGGGATTGACTTCTGGTGAGAACCCCTTCACTGATGTTGCCATTGATTTGGTCAGTTGGATGAGACTTCAAGAAGATCAAATCTCCTTTGTATGGAACAATGGCATTTAAGGGTGAGGGCTGCAGATGTGAATCATCTGAGCTAACAACTGTTGGTGACTTTGATGATCCAACAGTGTTTTGAAATGGAGGTGTAGGAATAGGAGGAATTGGTGTGGAAACATGTTGATTTTTATCCATTGTTTGAAGATTGTTATCAACAGTATTTGAGGATGTGGAAGGAGGGGTTTGAGGACTACTTTGGTCAACAACTGTTGATGTAGCAGTGGTTAAGCTTTGACAGCTGTTTTGAACATCTGCTACACTGGCAATGGATGTGAACTTTTGTTGTGGAATGATCACTTCATATCCATTGTCTAATGGAGGAGGTTGAGATGGACCTGCACTGTTAGTCTTGACAGAAACATTTTCAAAGGTGAATTATCAAGATCAAATAACTCAGCAGGATTTGCAGGGATTTTCATTGAAGAAAGTTCATTGAACTTTACATTCAAAGTCTCTTCCACTGTCTTAGTCCTAGTGTTAAACACTTTGTAGGCCTTAGCAGTGGTTGAGTATACCAAATAATATCCACTGTCTACTTTGGCTGCAAATTTTGAAATTGAGTCTTTTAAGTTTAAAATGAAACATGGGCAGCCAAATACTTTAAAGTATGAGATCAGTGGTTTGATTTTATACAGAATTTCATAGGAAGTCTTTTGATGCCTAAGGTTGATCAAAACTCTGTTCTGGACATAGCAGGCAGTGTTTAAAGCCTCTGCCCAAAAAATTAATGGCAAACCTGAATCAGCAAGCATGGTTCTGGCAGCCTCAATCAGTGTTCTGTTCTTTCTCTCAACAACCCCATTTTGTTCTGGTGTCCTTGGAATGCTGTACTGCCTTTCAATTCCTTTTGACACACAAAACTCATCCAACTCCCTATTTCTAAATTCTGTGCCATTGTCACTCCTGAAGGCTTTTACTGGCAAGTCAAACTGCTTTTAAACCTGTTTGACAAAGTCTTGCAGAATGCCTGCAGTCTCATCTTTAGAATGTAAGAAATGAGTCCATGTAAACCTAGAAAAGTCATCTACAATTACCAAACAGTATCTTTTCTTTTTAAGACTCATGACTTTTACTGGGCCAAACAGATCCATGTGCAACATGTCACACCCCAAAAACGTCGCAGCGGAATATAAAACGTAGTGGTGAGAGAAGTTGGTGCCCATTAATATCTTGTTGAACGATGCATTTAATTGTTGGACATATTGACTTATTTAAAACATAAGTTATTAAACATAACGTTTTAAAACACGACACAACCACATAGTTAAGTTGTCTTTGATCCTCGCGGATCTTATTATATTCGTCCCAGAAAGTTTAAAAGTTAGTCCAACATTTTTAGGTGACAAAACATGCATCAACAAACACAAGATACGCCATGATTCCCGAAGCTGAACTCAAGTACCTGTAGAACACGTTTAAAATCAAGTGTCAACACAAAGGAAGGTGAGTTCACATATTCAAATTTAAACAATTTGATCCTAAGGAAAAGCTTTCTAATTATGTGTTTATTATAAAACATCGATATAATTTTAGAAAGTCTATTTATTTCCTTAATAAAATCCATGGGTCATCCGTCGTAAATTGAAAACTCGACATCAGGGCATTTTCCCAAGTTTTGTATATTAAATTTATAGCGTCAAGTGTTCGAACTCGTAAGTTAGCTAGAAATTACAAACTATATATTTACAATGTAGGGATAATCAAGGCTAGACAATAAACATAATTTCAATTCGTCGTTTGACTTGACACGGGGCGACCGGTGACGACGGGGTTGTCAACCTGATAGATCTACCAACAATTCATCGCGTGCAATACTTAAATGATTAAACGACATCATTGGCACATGGTCCATATTGAGACCATCTATGATGTCTCCCTCATGTACAATATATATATCCTACTAATAAGACAAACTTAATATAAATGGTTGTACGAAAATTTACTGAAATCCCTTGGACCAAGTAAACCCGTCCCCAACAGCACGGTCGGTTTCTGAAACACCGTACCATCCCCGTTTCTCCTCGAAACATATATTTATCAAAAACGTTTTATCTTGAAACGTATGATTTATCAAAACTCCATATATTTTCAATGAAAATATATAATTTATATTAAAAGGTATGTTTTAATCCAAAAACATTATTAAACCCTTTTAGGTGTTCTACCCCCAAAACATATACAAAACAGTAAAAAGAGGGGTTTAGTGACACTCACATTTGGGTGCGTATTTTTAAATAGCGCAATCCCACAATTTGATTTCTACACGTCCTATTATATGTAGGAACGATTTTTAAATCAACATATCACGAAAATCCTAAGTTTCTCCGTTTCTTAGAATTGTCACATAACTTTGCGATTTTCTCGAAAAGTTATCGTTTTGATTATGTTGGCACGTTAATATATATATGAGTCCATATATATATATATATTTAAGGTTTTGTGACTTGAACGATTTTATTGGTGACCGTTATCATGTAAATCCATTAACACTCCCGTTTATACGTAATATATCTATGATTTGCGCGTCGTAATATATATACATAAACGTTCACATAAATTATTATCGAAACACGCGTAATCTCGTTAACTTATCTATTTTGTCATTTTTAAGGCAAGTACACATAAAATATCTTATATGTATCAAATTTCATGCTCGACAAACAAGTTACACATTTAACGCGATTTTTACCGTTTCTATCACATAAAACACACAAGTATACATGCATAATCTAAATTTCCCAATATCATGTTAAAACTTAACATATTTTCACATTCACATTTTTAAATCACATAACACATCTTAACACATAAGGTTCACCCCAAAATTACCCATACTAGTGTTCATTGAAAAACGCGTATTTTAGCGATTCGGTATTGTTTTCGGGCGTCGGAAGTCACGTATGACTAACAAAACACCAAGTAAACTTAAAATTAGTTAAAATACTTATTTTTAAACTAAAAATATCAGTTTACTTACTGATCTAAATCCAGTTTCATAAAAAACATTCGAAAAGCCGATTTTTAACCGTTTTAACGCATAGTTTTACGTTAAACGTTACTATAATCAATCCAACTCGGAATAACTTGATATTTTTACGCAATACATGTTATTTAATGATTAAAATAGTGGTTATAATCAGATTAGTACAGTTTTTTGTGTAAGTCACATAAATCATGCGGTTTCACGTATTTTATAACTCCTAATGCACCAAGTACAACATGCAAGGCTAGTAAACATTATGACAAAGTTATATATCATTAAACACTCTAAAATAATCTTATTTTAGTGTTTGTAATCTGATTAAAACTGATTTTTATTAAATCATACTCAAATGATCATTTCATGCCTTCACATCATCATGTATGTTCACATATGTGCATCTAATGCACTCATACAACATTATTATCATTATTTATGATCTAATCATACCCTAGAACACATTAACATCATGTTCTTACAAAATATAACACACATCAGCATGATCATCCAATCATTTATAATCATTCATGCAAATATCCTTCACATTTAAGATTATATGACAACTTTTATATGCATGCATACATATATATGAAATACATACACACATATACTTCCAAAATTTTACTTTTCAACATATCACTTTCAAATCTTAGATTACTTTTAGAACAATCTTTTATAACACATAATGATCCCCTCATGCATCCTACTATTCAAGAAATCCAATAAATCTAGAAATCTTTCAACAAAAATCAAAACACAACATCTACACTCACACACACATTCATGGCCATACATACATATATAGTTACACCCACTTTTATTTCATTCAAAAACCCATTTGTTTTTAGTTTCAAGTTAATGTTTTGATTCAAGAACAAGAGAAAATTTCAATATCATCTTCATCATCAAGAATTGTGAACAAGATTTGAAAGAAAATATATTATACCTTCAAGATTCTTAGTGGGTTTTAGGAGTGGTGATGATATGAAGCCTTGTTCTTGCTCAAACCTTCTTGAAATCACCTCTCAACCTTCATGTAAGCTTGAAAACTCCTTGGAATGGACATGATTCTTCAAGATTTGAGTTTGAAAATGAAAATGGAAGTGTAATAGGGGGTGTTCAGCCGAGAATGTTCAAGAGAGAGAGAGAGAATGATTTTGAAAAGTTTTCTTGGAAGTATGAAAGAGTATGGATGCTTATATGGTTCTTAATCATCACCTAGCATCCTTTAATGGTTACAAGTGTCTAATTGAGAGAATCAAGGGAATTGTGGCTGCCATATGTGCCGCCACCTAGCCCTCCTCTCACAAACATATTATATACACACACATATATATGTATTATTTGGTAAAAACATGTATTTTACTTGATACCGGGTATTTTATCTAGCGTTTTAACCCCGTTTTAGTGCGTTTTAAATTATTTTTATCATTCTATTAAAATAATCATATAAAATTATTACTGAAATAATTACCAGTTGCCTTGACTGGCTGCGTTGTCGGTATTTTGTCTAATACGCGCGGTACGCGCTCAAACTCGAAAAATAGAGTTTTTTAGCGTTTTAATTTATTTTTCCTCACGAATATGATTAAAATTACTATTCTAATCATAACGGACTATTTTAAGGATTTTAACACTGATCGGCTGGTCACCGACGTTCGTTTCGCATTTTAATCGTTACGCGATAAGCGTTTATTTTATCGTTGCCAACATAATTTTTTTTATAAATGTTTGGGCTCACCAACACATTAAATATCATATAAAAACATCATAACAGTCACATACAGCCTTTTTATCTAATCACTACACGTGTTATAATCGTACGGTACGTCCTGAAAAGCCGGGTGTCACAGTCTCCCCCTGTTTAGGGAATTTCATCCCCGAAATTCTACTTTACAGGTTTCGTTTTCGCACTCATGGGAAGAGATGAGGATATTTCCGTTGCGTTTGGTCCTGTCGTTCCCAAGTGAATTCGGGTCCACGTTTAGAATGGACTTTGACCAACTTAATCCTATTCCTCCTGAGATTCTGGGTTTTCCAATCCAGAACCTCCACTAGTTCCTCGATAAACCTCAGTTTATCGTCTACTCGAACCTCTCCAGGGGGTATAATCAGTGTCTCATCAAACAGACACTTTTTCAGGTTGGAGATATGAAATACATCATGAACTCCACTCAATTCCTACGGCAGCTTAAGCCTATACGTGACTGTTCCAACTCGAGATGCGATTTCGAAAGGACCTATATAACGCGGGCTCATCTTTCCCCCTTTCCCAAACCTCACGATGCTCTTCCATGGCGATACCTTCAACATGACTCGATCACCGACCTGAAACTCCAACGGCTTCCTCTGGTTATCCGCATAACTCTTCTGTCGATCCGCGACAGCCTTCAACCTATTCTTAATCTGGATAACTTTGTCCGTAGTCTCCTGGATAAGCTCGGGTCCGGTCAAATGCTTCTCGCTGACTTCAGCCCAAAAAAGTGGTGATCGACATTTCCTTCCATACAGGGCTTCAAACAGAGCAGCCTTAATACTAGTGTGGTAACTATTGTTGTAGGAAAACTCTGCCAAAGGCAAGTGAGTATCCCAACTTCCCCCGAAATCAATCCCACACGATCTCAAAATATCCTCTAACGTCTGAATGGTCCTCTCGCTCTGACCATCCGTTTGAGGATGATACGCAGTACTCATATCCAAACGAGAACCCAGCGATTCTTGGAGAGATCGCCAAAACCTGGAGTCAAATCGTCCGTCTCTATCCGAAATGATAGACACTGGTACTCCGTGATAGGCTACAATATCGTTAGGGTACAACTGCGATATCTTCTCTGTACTGTCTGTTTCCTTAAGCGCCAAGAAATGAGCAGACTTTGTCAATCAACCCACAATTACCCAGATCATATTATGTCCATGCGATGTACGGGGTAACTTAGTGATATAGTCCATCGTGAGATGTTCCCACTTCCACTTAGGAATCTCGGGTTGCTGCAGAAGCCCAGACGGCTTCTGATGTTCAGCCTTAACCTTAGTGCACGTCAGACATTTACTCACGTAGATCGCAATATCTGTTTTCATCTTCGGCCACCAATAAAACTCCTTGATATCCTGATACATCTTGGTAGAACCTGTGTGAATGGAATATTTAGATTTATGAGCTTCGTTCATAACCAGTTCACGTAGGTTACCTCTAAGGGGAACCCAAACTCGGTTCATGAAGTACATTACTCCATTCGCTTTTGGTATCAGTTTACATTCTAAACCCTTCAAACCTTCTCTTCTCAGACTTTCATCCTTCAAAGCTTCTCGTTGTGCATCACGAATTCGATCGGTTAAACTCGTTTGTATGGTTAACCCAAAGCGCGCACATATAGAGGCTTCTCCCGTTCCTTCCTGTTGAGCGCGTCTGCAACAATGTTTGCTTTTCCTGGGTGATAACGGATATCACACTCATAATCATTGAGTAACTCTACCCAACGTCGTTGTCGCATGTTGAGCTCCTTCTGATCGAGGATATGCTGGAGGCTTTTATGGTCTGTGTATATCGTACACTTCGTGCCATACAAGTAGTGTCTCCAGATCTTCAGGGCAAACACAACAGCTCCAAGCTCCAAATCACGCATCATGTAGTTCTTCTCGTGCACTTTCAATTGTCTGGATGCATAGGCTATCACTTTGTCTCTCTGCATTAGAACGCATCCAAGGCCCAAACGTGAAGCATCACAATATACAATGAAATCATTACTTCCCTCAGGAAGGGAAAGAATAGGTGCACTACAGAGCCTTTCCTTCAACGCCTGAAAAGCTTCCTCCTGCTTCTCCGTCCAATCAAACTTCCTCTCCTTCTGGGTTAATAGCGTTAATGGCTGCGCTATTCTAGAGAAATTCTCAATAAATCTCCGGTAGTACCCAGCAAGCCCTAAGAATTGTCTCACCTCCGACGGGGTCTTTGGCGCTTCCCAATTCTTGATCGCTTCGATCTTAGACGGATCCACATGTATGCCCTTCTTGTTTATAATATGTCCGAGAAAATGAACTCCCCGAATCCAGAATTCACATTTAGAGAACTTGGCATACAACTTCTCTTCCTTCAGCAACTCCAAAATCAACTTTAAATGATGCTCATGATCTTCTTTGGTTCGCGAATAGATAAGTATGTCGTCGATGAATACTATCACGAATTTATCCAAGTAGGGTTTGCATACCCTGTTCATGAGATCCATGAACACAGCTGGTGCATTAGTTCAACTGATGATACCCTGAACGCAGATCTATCTTCGAGTAGTAGCTGGATCCCTGTAGTTGATCGAACAAATTGTCAATCCTCGGTAAAGGGTACCGATTCTTGATAGTCAACTTGTTCAGCTCTCTGTAATCAATACACATCCTGAAGGATCCATTGTTCTTCTTGAAGCTGATTCGACATTTCTTTCATTTCAGACGGTGCCAATCTATAAGGATATTTTGCAATTGGTGCAGCACCGGGTACCAGATCGATTCGGAATTCAATCTGTCTCGCAGGGGGTAATCCAGGTAAGTCTTCAGGAAAACTTCTGGATAATCACGACAATAGGAATCTCTTCGATCTTCCTACCCTCGACCTTCGTATCCACCACGTTAACTAAGAACGTAGGATAACCTTTTTGCAACATCTTGAGCATCTTCATAACACTGACGACACTCAACACTCGACTTGATCGATCTCCATGTACAACTATCGCTTCACCACCACCAGGACGAGGTATCCTCACTTGCTTCTCCAAACAAATAATCTCAGCTTTGTTCTTGGACAGCCAATCCATTCCCACAACTACATCGAAGCTCCCCAGCTCCACCATTAATAAATCGATACTAAAACTATGATCATCTAACTGAATACTACAGTCGCGAACGACTTCGCTAGTTTCTATCAGTTTACCATTTGCTAGTTCTATCGAGTACTTCTTACTTAGCTTACTTGTTGGTGAACACAGAAATGGTTCAAAGTTTTTTGAAACAAAACTCAAGTCAGCTCCGATATCAAAGAGTACGGACGCAGAATGGTTATTGATCAAAAACATACCAGTGATAACAGCAGGATCGTCACGTGCCTTCCCAGCGTTTAGCTCGAACGCTCTAACCCTGGCATTCTGACCCTTCACCTTAGGACAATCCTTCTTAAAATGTCCTTGTTCCCTGCACTGGAAGCATCCCTCAAGCTTCGCTCCTTCCAAAGTACTTTAAGCATAGCACTCGTGGGTAACATGCCCATTTCGTCCGCATCTGCCGCACTTCTTCTGCTCATTCTCGTAAGTCTTCCTCTCAGATCCACTTCGGCCATCCCTTGCATTATCCTTTCTAGAGCTGCTAGAACTAGCTACGTACGCCTTCCTCGAACTGCGTTTCATGTCGCGCTTCTCGTCAGTTTCCTTCCTCGAGCTCTCGGACCTGCACTTCTTCGAATCTTCTGACTAAGACTCAGAACGCCTCGACCGTTCAGATTTTGCGTCTGCTTTGGCCTTGCCCGTTGACTTCCCGGTTTCCTCCTTTTTATCAATACCACTTTTGCATGCAGCATCATCTGCTAACGATTTTGCCAATGTAGTAGCCTCTAGGTAGGTGGTGGGTTTCACTGATGTGACCATGCTGCGAATTCGTGGCGATAGCCCCCAGATATACCTCTCTACCTTTACATACTCAGGAGTAACCATTCGTGGAACTAACCTCGCCAATTCATTAAAACGAGAAGTGTAAGCTCTGACGTTCAGACCTTCCATGGTTAGGTTCCAGAAGTCGGTCTCGATTTTCTGAATTTCGCTGCGCGGGCAGTATTCCTTCAGGAGCATCTCTTTAAGTTCATTCCAGGTTAGACCGTAGGCAGCGTCTTCACCCAAAATTTGAACTTGCGAGTTCCACCAGGACAGTGCTTCATCAAGAAAAGAACAAGAAGCATATCTCACCCGTTGATCAGCAGTACAACCACTGATTGCCATGACAGATTCCATCTTCTCAATCCATCTGGTAATATCTAAGGGTCCTTCGGCACCGGTAAATGATCGTGGGATACAGCCCTGGAATGTTTTATATGTACATCAGTGCACTATTCAATAACACATGAACTACTAAAACTTCCCGATCATATTTTACCTGGAGGGTTTCCAATATGTGCCCCACCAAAACCTTGCCCGTGAGCACCACGTCCACATCCCTGACCATTATTTTGGTTAGCATTGAGCTGTTCCATGGCGGTATTAACGTGTTGGGCTATGAGTTGAGCCAACTCTTCCGGTGTGATGGGTAGTCCAGAACACTGTCTTACTTTTGGCGGCATTTCATCGTTTCTATTATTACAACAATAATAATCACATAAGACGATAACCAAAAATAATTCAATCATTAAATGTTAGTGGACCAAACATTGCGCATGTATAATATCCACATATTAATGAGAACAACTTTTAAACCAAAAGTAAATCATTGATATTCATTATAGAAATTAATTAAACTTGTTTTTAGTACAAATGACTACCCTTGGCATGTCTACGTCGACACCCATAACAAGTTCACACAAAATTTCCATACAATATCCCAAAAATGAAACTGGCACGCAGGCCCCAAACAGAAGAGTATCAAAAATGTCTAACAATACAACCCATCAAAACAATCAACAAACAAACATCAACGCTTCAAACCTAAAAATTCTAACATCTCCTTGACAAGTTTCTCCAGGTCCACTATTCTCCAATGCATCTGGTCTCTTGAAATATCATCTAAAACCTTTAACTCCTAGTGCCCATCCATCTGTCCCTCGAGGTCCTTTTCCTTACCCTTGGCTGAGTCCAGATCTCTGCGTAGAGCGACGAACTGTCGGTCGCAGTGGCAATATCGGTCTACCCTATCTCCTTTCTACTTTTTGGAAGCATATACCGTCTCAGCGCATGACTTAGATGCGATATCCCCAACAGGCCTAGTCCTCTTCCTACGACGATAGTAAACCAAAAGAGGCATAGTAGGAGCGTGTGACTCTATGACAGGTAAAGATGACTCAGATAAAACAGGTGGAGGGATCTCAGCGACAGGCACGATCATAGCAACAAGTGGGACGATTGATGGCTCTAACAGTCGAGCCGTGACAATAGTGGCGTCCACCACTGGTGCGATACTGAGAGATCCTCCGACAATAGGGACACCTCTATTCACGTCATCGATAACTGGTACAATGCCAGATGATCGTCCTGTCTCATGGATCGAGAGAGGAGTGTCATCGTCATCATCTATCCACCCGTTGCTAGTGAAAGCGTATCGGGGGTCTACCTGGCTGGCAAAGGCAGCAGTGTCGACGTGGAAAGATGAGGAAAGCTCGGTAGTACTAACCATCTGTGGAGTCGTGATAGGTATCTCTGGTAGAATGGGTCTGGGTGAAGTCTCGAAATCTGGCTAGTAACCTGAGTCGTGGATCTCGATGACCTCGTGTTCGTGCGACATCTGTGACACATATATAACCATACAAGTAAGTGTGTGATCAAAATGAATAGTATCACATAAGGCCCAAATAAACAGAAAATCACGTATGCACATAAACACATAATGGTTTTCATACATGATAAAATTTTCTATGTTTATTTTAAAAAAATTTGGCTTCGAGAATTTTGGACTTTAAATCTCAAAATTCTTCGGTTGAAGTCTAGAGTTTTCTCCCGAAAACATCTAGTTCGCTAACAACCATTGGCTCTGATACCAACTTCTGTCACACCACAAAAATGTCGCAGTGGAATATAAAACGTAGTGGTGACGGAAGTTGGTGCCCATTAATATCTTGTTGAATGATGCATTTAATTGTTGGACATATTGACTTATTTAAAACATAAGTTATTAAACATAACGTTTTAAAACATGACACAACCACATAGTTAAGTTGTCTTTGATCCTCGTGGATCTTATTACATTCGTCTCAGAAAGTTTAAAAGTTAGTCCAACATTTTTAGGTGACAAAACATGCATCAACAAACACAAGATATGCCATGATTCCCGAAGCCGAACTCAAGTACCTGTAGAACACGTTTAAAATCAAGTGTCAACACAAAGGAAGGTGAGTTCACATATTCAAATTTAAACAATTTGATCCTAAGGAAAAGCTTTCTAATTATGTGTTTATTATAAAACATCCATATAATTTTAGAAAGTCTATTTATTTCCTTAATAAAATCCATGGGTCATCCGTCGTAAATTGAAAACTCGACATCAGGGCATTTTCCCAAGTTTTGTATATTAAATTTATAGCGTTAAGTGTTCGGACTCGTAAGTTAGCTAGACATTACGAACTATATATTTACAATGTAGGGATAATCAAGACTAGACAATAAAAAGAATTTCAATTCATCGTTTGACTTGACACGGGGCGACCGGTCACGACGGGGTTGTCAACCCGATAGATCTACCAACAATTCATCGCGTGCAATACTTAAATGATTAAACGACATCATTGGCGCATGGTCCATATTGAGACCATCTATGATGTCTCCCTCACGTACAATATATATATATCCTACTAATAAGACAAATTTATTATAAATGGTTGTACGAAAATTTACTGAAATCCCTTGGACCAAGTAAACTCGTCCCCAACAACACGGTCGGTTTCTGAAACACCGTACCATCCCCATTTCTCCTCGAAACATATATTTATCAAAAACGTTTTATCTTGAAACGTATGATTTATCAAAACTCCATATATTTTCAATGAAAATATATAATTTATATTAAAAGTTATGTTTTAATCCAAAAACATTATTAAACCTTTTTAGGCATCTAATGCACTCATACAACATTATAATCATTATTTATGATCTAATCATACCCTAGAACACATTAACATCATGTTCTTACAAAATATAACACACATCGTCATGATCATCCAATCATTTATAATCATTAATGTATATATTCATACATATATACGAAATACATACACACATATACTTCCAAAAATCTACTTTTTAACATATCACTTTCAAATCGTAGATTACTTTTAGAACATTCTCTTATAACACATAATGATTCCTTCATGCATCCAAGTTTTCAAGAAATCCAATAAATCAAGAAATCTTTCAACAAAAATCAAAACACAAATCTACACTCACACACACATTTACGGCCATACATACATATATAGTTACACCCATTTTTATTTCATTCAAAAACCCATTTGTTTTTAGTTTCAAGTTAGTGTTTTGATTCAAGAACAAGAGAAACTTTCACTTTCATCTTCATCATCAAGAATCGTGAACAAGATTTGAAAGAAAATATATTATACCTTCAAGATTCTTAGTGGGTTTTAGGAGTGGTGATGATATGAAGCCTTATTCTTGCTCAAACCTTCTTGAAATAACCTTTAAACCTTCATGTAAGCTTGAAAACTCTTTGGAATGGACACGATTCTTCAAGATTTGAGTTGGAAAATGAAAATGGAAGTGTAATAGGGGGTGTTCGGCCGAGAATGTTCAAGAGAGAGAGAGAATGATTTTGAAAAGTTTTCTTGGAAGTATGAAAGAGTATGGATGCTTATATGGTTCTTAATCATCACCTAGCATACTTTAATGGTTACAAGTGTCTAATTGAGAGAATCAAGAGAATTGTGGCTGCCATATGTGCCGCCACCTTGCCCTCCTCTAACACACATATTATATACACACACACACACATATATATATATATATATATATATATATGTATGTATGTATTAGTTGGTAAAAACATGTATTTTACTGGATACCGGGTATTTTATCTAGCGTTTTAACCCGGTTTTAGTGCGTTTTAAATTATTTTTATCATTCTATAAAAATAATCACATAAAATTATTACTGAAATAATTACCAGTTGCCTTGACTGGCTGCGTTGTCGGTATTTTGTCTAATATGCGCAGTATCGCGCGGTACACGCTCAAACTCGAAAAATAGAGTTTCTTAGCGTTTTAATTTATTTTTCCTCATGAATATGATTATTTTACTATTCTAATCATAACGGACTATTTTTAGGATTTTAACACTGATCGGGTGGTCACCGACGTTTGTTTCGCATTTTAATCGTTACGCGATAAGCGTTTATTTTATCGTTGCCAACATAATTTTTTTTATAAATGTTTGGACTCACCAACACATTAAATATCATATAAAAACATCATAATCAGTCACATACAACCTTTTTATCTAATCACTAGACGTGTTACAATCGTACGGTACAGCCTGAAAAGCCTGGTGTCACACAGCATTTGCAAGCACTTGGTTGTTTTGGACTCTTCAATGGACTTAAATGAGCTTTTATGTTGTTTTCCTTTTAAACAAGAAACACAATGCTCAGGACAGGTGAACAATTTTTGTGCGAGACCTCTTACAACGCCCTGTTTTGACAAAGCAGTGATTGTCTTGAGATTTGTGTGCCCCAATCTTCTGTGCCATAGTTCTGTCTCTTTGTTAGAGGCAGCTGAGAACAGACAGGCATCAGTCATGGGGCTCTCTTTTGACAAATCAACTACATAAACATTGCCACTCCTTTGAGCAACAAGTTGGGTTTTTCCATTTTTTATTATTTCTTCAATCTTTTTGACCATTTCTGGTCCAACAATCCTACAACACTCCTTAGTAAAGAATGATCCATAACCTTTGTCACTCATTTGTGAAACACTAAGGAGGTTTGTTGGTGCATATGTCTGTCGACTTCGTCTTGTAACGAGTCTTGTATTTGTTTAGATAGATCATGGCATGTAGAACGAGAAAATGTGAATAGTGTTAATTTCGCACGAAATGAGAAGTGCTCATTTCGCTTGAACAGTTTCGTGCGAAATAGCTCGTCTATAAATAGGTGTCTTGATGATTTCGTTTGTAACATTCGATTCCGGAAGCGAAGCTCTGCCGAAGTGTCTCAAACATTGTAAATCGACTTGATATCAATACAGAGACAGTTTAAAGTGATTTTCTGTGCAATTCAGCTAAAACGATTTCGATACGTTTGTTTCCGCCACTCGTATTGAAAAGAATTCTTCTTCTTCAACAAGTGGTATCAGAGCTCAGGAGGAAGAGTTCTTACCATTTCAGCTGCAAATTCTGATTTCTACACCTTCTTTTTCAAAATTAACAAGTTTTCACGGTTAAAATGGATTGATTTTCAAATATATTGTGCGAAACACTGTTTTAACAAACCCTAGAAATAATCAGATCTTAATTCAAAGTAATAGTTGATCAATTTGTTCAAAAACTGTCCGAAAATTTCATTTCGCACGAAAGCTGATATCATTTCGTTTGAACATTGCTTCGATTTCGCACGAAATCAGATTTCATTTCGCGCGAAACCACTATTTTGTGTGAAACAGTTCATCAGATCGTCATTTCGTACGGAATCAGTATTTGATTTCGCACGAAACAGCTGTTTCGCTTGAAAACAGTTCATCAGATCGTCATTTCGTACGGAATCACCTATTTCGTTTGAAAGTTGTTTTATTTCGTACGAAATCATCTATTTCGTGTGAAAAGTTCATTCCGTGTGAACTTCATTTTGTTTGAAAGGTCATTTCGCGTGAAGGTTCATTCCGTGTGGAGATTTATTTCGTTTGAAATAGCTGAATTTGTGAAATTTTGAAAACCGAATCATGGATAACGAGTTCTATAATGCCTTTGCTAGTCCGATGACTGTTACTCAGAGTGCGTTGCTAGAAAATGAAACGGGGACAACGCAAAAACCGCCTAAGCTGTGAGTATCGAGGAGTACAGTGGATGGGCTGAACGTTTTACAAACTGGGTTCAGGCATATCACTTAGATGCATGGGAACATACTGAATTTCAATATAGTAGACCGGTTGGGGACAATAGATTGAAAATTGAAATTCGAGATATGAGTGTTGAGGAGAAAAAGAAACATAAAGATGAAAAAATGATGGTAAGTCTTTTACAGCAAACTATTAAAGAAGACATATTGATTTTACTTCAACACAACGGAAGTGCACATTCGATATGGAAAGAATTAGAATCAAAGTTTCTTGGAAGTGATGAGATGATCAAGAAAAAAAGGTCACTTTTGAAGAAAGAATTTGATCTATTCCGTGGTTTAAGAAGTGAAAATACCAAGCAGATTATTGAAAGATATTGCAATTTATTGAAGAATATGAGCAGATTGAGCATCAATAAAGATAAAGATGAATTGATTGAAAAGTTGGCTGATGCATTGCCATATGATGTCTGGGGCACGTATCTTATGATGTTGAAAAATAAACCAGGTTTTGACAAGATAACGCTGAGCGAGTTTATTAAAAAACTTAAAGCACAGGAGATGGAACAAAGAAAGATAGCGAGAATGAAGAACTATGATGGAGAACAAGACATTGGTTTGTATTACAAAGGTGGTGTTAGTGATAAAACCAACATTTCTCCAAATATTGAAACTGCCTTCAATGTAAAAAGTTCTTCTGAATGTTCATCTCAAGGATCAAGTAGCAAAATGGGATTTTCTTCATATCCATCGTTTGATCCAAATTTTTCAACAACCAAAAGTGGGAAAGTTCTTCAGTGCAACATTGCTTTAAATCTTGAAAATGATCAAAATTACTCGGAAGAAGTTGCCAAAAGTCACATGTCTCTGTTGGTGACTGTGTTAGAGTCGTATGGTAGTTTGGTTGCAGGAAGGATCGGAAATCCAATGTTGACAAAAGAGGATTACGATCAAGTTGATGCTGAGGAAATGGAGTTGATGGACATAAAGTGGTGTTTGGCGAGTGTGTTAAGAAGAGCTGAAAAGTTTAAACAAATTACGGGAAGAGTTGATTTTCATGATGCAAATGTTTCTACTTTAGGATTTGATAAATCTAAAGTCACTTATTTTCGTTGCAGGGAAAAAGGGCATTTCAAGAGAGAATGCACAAACTGCGAAGCAAGTGGAGCTCAAAATCCTTTCGGAAACAATGACTACTATCGAAAAGCGATTTATCATCAAGTTGCTCAACAACCATATCAACAACGACCACAAACTGCACATGCTCAGAAAGTGATTGAAGATTCAAAGAAAGCGTGTCTTGTTAATCAAGATGATGGAAGTTCATCAAAAAGATTCAGTTGGGATAAATATATTTCAGCTGATAGTAAAGCATGTCTGATAGATCAAGATGATGAAAGATTACCAGAAGGTTTTAGCTGGGAGAATTTTAGCTGGGATAATTATTGTCCAGATAAAGAACTCTTAAAGGCTAAAGCGTTTGTTGCTCAAGTTGTTAACGATAATGATGAAAATTATACTACTGATGATTATTGGGCAGAGAAAATAAGAAAGTTTTTAGCCAAGAAAGATGACAATGTTGAAGAAGAAGTTCGTGAGATAAAAAAGCAGGACAAAGAAATTCCAGTGTTTGAGGTTAAAAAGGAAGCTGTTGCAGAAAAAGTGAAAATTGTGAGACTATGAGAAAGAAAAATAGTGAATTGATTCACAACATGAACAGGCTGAAAGAATCATATGATGTCTTAAACAAAGCCATGAACCAATATAACGAGTCAAGTAGTGAACAAGCGACAGCCATGAATACACTTAAAGGAGCATACATGAGACAACTAGATAGTGTCAAATATTACACTGAGATGTGTGCTCAATTAGAACAGAAGTTGGAAACTCAGAGAATAGAAACCGAGAGAGTAAATAGGTTATTAAAAAGTTACTCATGTTCTTCTTTTGTGGTTGACAGGATTTACCCTATAGTGGAAGACTTGAAGACATTTAAAGAAGAAAAATCTGAAGAGAAGAATTCTGAAACTAAAGAAGATATAGAAGAAAAGACTTTTGGTAAGAAACCAAGTGTTGGTTATAACAAGTGTCCACCTCCGATTGAAAATGGATATTCTCCACGAAATCCTAATTCAGAAAGAGTAAAAAAGGCAACAAATTTACAGTGGAAATCAGAGTCTTCAGATAATTTGCCAGAAAGTATTGATGTCACGTTCTCATCATCTGACACTGATCATGAGTCCGAGTTAATAAAGAGTCAAAATCTGAGTCAAAGTCTGAGTCCGACATGTCAAGTCCAAAAGTCAAACAGGGCAAAAGAGTATACAATAAAGATTTTCTTATGTCAAGGAATAATTTGAAGGATGAAACATTCAAAGTAGCATATACATTGAATGATTCTGACAAATTATTTTCAGATGAAGAATTTCCAATAAAAGGTGTTAAAACTGAAATGATCAAAAAGGTTTTCAAACAAACAGAAATTAATATTTCTGAAATAAAAGATGTAAATTTTTCTGAAAAACCTAAATCTTACACCTCAAGGGATCAACAAAGGCTAAACAAGAAAAAGGGTTACAGTTCTGGTTCAGGTTATTGAAAGAAACCATACCATAACGGTAATTTCAAAAAGAAGGGATTGGGTTTTATTCCACCGAAAAATTACAAAAATGAGGAAACTTATAAACCAAAAACTGTATTTGTTTCAGGTGCTTCTGCTGAAGAAGAAGAAGAAGAAAAGAGTTTGTTCTGGAAGCAGACAAACAAGGAATTCCTTGCCAAGAAGCAAGAAGAATTGAAGAAGATAGTTGCTCAGAAGAAGAAGGAGACAAGAACCTGTTTTCAATGCAAAACAGTTGGTCACATTGCCAGGAATTGTACACAGGCAATTCAAACAAAACAGGGAGTCTCTAATAAGCTGAAAGAAAAAATTGTTGAGAAAAGTAAACCACCAACCAAAAAGTTTAAAGTTTTTGAAAACTCAACATTTGAGGTTGGAGAATGTTCAACAATGGTTTACAAAATAAAAGTTAATCTTGACAATCGATAGTGGGTTGATAAGAAAACATATGATAGTTCTGGCAATGAATCTGATTCCACAAAGTCAGAGGAGCCACCAGTTGAGTTTGAGTCAAAAGATGAAAAATCAGTACCGACAATGGATGAGGCAAATTTTCCACCATTGCGGGCTGAAAATTTTAAACTAAAAATTGGAAAAATTGAGATTTCAAATCAATTCTTTTCTGAAAAGAAGGAATTTGATGTTGAAAAGGCATTTAACCCCAAAGTGAAACACATTTTTGGAAAAACGATTGATGGAAAATTCAAAGGGGTAAAGGAATTCTATGAGAAGAAGATGGAAGGTAAGCAACCGAGTGTTGGTAACTCGGAATCTCCCAAGGACCGTCAGGCTTGGGAGAATATCTCTAACTAAAAATCCTGACTTACCGGAGCTGCCAGGTTGGTAAGTGTGGAGCAGGAATTGGCATCATTCTTGGTAAAATGTGTTTGTGAATAACCTACAAGTGGTCATTGGTTTGTACCTGCAGGTGGTTAATCAAGGACATTAAGTTGTACTTGATTTCCTACAAGTGGTATTTTGAAAAAAACAATGTCATGAAACCCCTAACCTACAAATGGTTTGAGAAAAATCAACAAAACTAATTTTCCGAAAAAACCATTTTGATTAAAACAAACTTAATTGTTTTGAAATCATAATTGGAAAATAGTTTGTTGTAAGGGGGAGTTCTGTTTGTTTACGCCAAGTGGATGGCGATTGGAAAATAGTTTGAAAAAGCCAAAAACATGATAAAATCTATAAAAACCAAAAACATTTGAAAATTTAAAAATGAGTTTTGTTGAGAAAAGAGGAAATGATAGTACATCAGTGGACTATCACAGCATGCTAAAGAATTGGAAAGTCAAATGTGATAAACGGTTTCACTGATGATGTGCCAGTAGGTTTTTGTACATTTAGTAGATTGTTTTCAAGATATAAACCTAAAAATTTATACTTACTTATTTCGTGGGGAACATCTCTCAGATATATGGGTAACCCCCGAAATCTTGTTTGAAAGATCCCTCTTTCTGAGTTACTAGGTCTTTATACTTAGTGATATCTGGGGTATTATCCCGGGTGTTGGTGCATCCGTCTGTCGTCTACGTCTTATATCGAGTCTTAGACTATGTTGTTTAGAACAGAGCACGTAGATCGAGAAAATAGGAAGATTTGGTGAGTTTAGAAGCTGATTTCGCTCATAGAGGCTGATTCCGCTCTAATGTCATTGTGTATCTTCGAGCGGAATCACAAGATTCAGATTCCGCTCCAAATGGTTCTTGTAAGCTTCGGGCGAAATCAGAACCACTATATATAGTGTCACTTGGAGTGAAATCAGTAGAGTGATGTGTGTGTGTTGTCTTCCGGTGAGCCACGAAGTGCTGCCGAAGTGTTGAATCGATTGTAAACGTTATTCAGATCAATAGAATCAACAGTTGAAAGTGAATACTCGGTGAATTGAACCTGATTTGTCTATTTCCGCCGTTCAAATCAGGAATAGTTCTTCTGTTAGACTCAATTGGGTCCGAATTCGATCCTACAAGTGGTATCAGAGCTAAGGAGGAAGAGCTCTTGCCAATTCAGCCGAAAATTCTGTTTTTCTACACCTTCTAAACTGGTTTTTACAAATTGACCGAGAAAAAGTTGTCGAATTGTTCTGATTTTTGCACAGTGTACTCGGAATTAGTATCTAACAAAGCCTTGAATGTATCAGCAGTTAATTCGAAGTAAAACTGGTTATTTTTTGAGGTTCCGCTCGTAAACGATCGAGAGAATGATGACATCAGCTTGATTCCGCTCCAGATCAACTCTAATTGTTTAATTCCGCTCCAAGAATATTGTCTGATTTCGCTCCAAAACAAGTTAATTCTGATTTCGCTCCAAAACAAGTTAATTCTGATTTCGCTCCAAAGCAAGTTAATTTTGATTTCGCTCCAAGATACATTCTGATTTCGCTCCTGGATAGTTCTTAATTCCGCTCCTGATAACTTTGAGATTCCGCTCCTGGTTACTTGTTGATCCCGCTCCAAATAGTGATCCCACTTAATTCGTTGATTTCGCTCGAAAGGACTGTTGTGATATATTCTTGCATTCGAATCATGGACGAATAATTTTATAACGCATTCGCTACACCGATTACCCCGATCAGTATTGCACGGAACACGATGTTGGAGAACGAAACGGGAACTATGCAAAAACCGCCCAAACTAATGAACATCGAAGAATATAAGGGTTGGGAAGGTCGTTTCGAGAACTGGGTGCAAGCAAACTATCTTGATGCTTGGGAATGTGTCGAGATGAAATATATTCGACCTATGAATGATGTTGAAGAGGTTGTTCCGATAAAAGATCTGAGTGCCGATGCTAGAAAGAAGTACAAAGATGAGAAAATGATGCTAAGTCTTTTACAACAAGCTGTTAAAGAAGACATCTTGGTGTTATTACAACATAATGGAACTTCCTACTCAATTTGGAAAGCGTTAAGATCGAAGTTTCATGGAAGTTAAGAAATGGTTAAGAACAAGAAATCACTGTTGAAGAAAGAGTTCGATCTGTTTCGTGGGTTGAAGAATGAAAGCACAAGGCAAATTATTGAAAGATACTGCAATCTGCTAGCTAACATGAAAAGATTGAGCATCGAGAAAGACAATGAAGAATTGATCGAAAAGCTTGCTGATGCTTTACCACACGAGACATGGGGTACATATCTGATGATGCTCAGAAACAAGAAAGGATTCAATACACTCACTCTGAGTAAGTTCATTGAGAAGTTGGAAGCTCAAGAGATGGAGCAAAGGAAGACTGTTCGAATGAAAGATTTCGATGGTGAACAGGATATTGAGTTGTATTACAAAGCAGGGTTGAATGAGAAAACTACAAAATTTGTCTCCAAAAGTTGAAACTGCATTCAATGCTAAAGGTTCATCAGGAAGTTCATCAACAGGATCAAGCAGCAAAACAAGTTTTTCATCATTTCCATCATTTGATCCAAACATTTCAGCAACAAAAAATGGGAGAAAACTTCAATGCAATATTGTTTTAAATCTTGAGAATGATCAAGATTACTCCGAGGAAGTTGCTAAAAATCACATGTCTTTGTTAGGAATGGTGTTGGAATCTTACAGTAGTTTTGTGGCCAGAAAGATCGGGAATCCTATGCTTACAAAAGAGGATTACGATCAGATTGATGCTGAGGAGATGGAGCTTATGGATATTAAGTGGTGTTTGGCCAGTGTGTTGAGGAGAGCTGAGAAATTCAAGCAAATCACAGGAAGAAATGATCTTCGTGAGGCTAATATTTCTACTTTAGGTTTTGATAAATCTAAAGTCACTTGTTTTCGTTGCAGGGAGAAAGGACACTTCAAGAGAGAGTGCACAAATCGTGAAGCAAGTGGAGCTCAGAATCCGTTTAATAACAACAATGATTATTACAGAAAAGCCATTTACCATCAAGTTGCTCAACAACCACCTCAACAACATCAACATCAAGCACAAACTGCACATGGAAGGAATGTGATTGAAGATTCTGGAAAAAGAGCTTGTGTGGTTAACCAAGAAGAAAAGAATACATCATCAGGATTCACTGGGATAAGTATATTTCATCTGATGCAAAAGCCTGTGAGATTGATCAAGATGATGAAAAGATGCCTGAAGGGTTTAGCTGGGAAAATTTTACATGGGATGATTATATTCCTGATCAAACTCCAGCTCACACAGCTTTTGTTGCTAGGATTGAAGAAGATAGTGATGATGATCGTGAGTATTGGTCAAAGAAAATGGCAGATCATTTGAAAATGATGGCTGAGAGTGACAGTGAAGATGAGAAAGCAAAGAAGAAAAAGAAAAAGGTAAAAACACCAGTCAGCAGTGATGACGAAGAAGTTCCAGTGATCAAAAGGAAAGTAAAGGTTGAAGTTCCAAAGTTCAAAGTTGATGAAAAAGTTGATGCTAAAAAGATTCCTGTAAAGTGTGACACTTGTGAAGCTATAAAGAAGCAGAACAGCACATTGATTTATAACTTGAACAGTTTAAAGGAATCTTATGATGTCCTAAACAAAGCTATGAATCAATACAATCATACAAGTGAAGAGCAAGCAACTGCAATGAAGACACTTCAGGGTGCATTCATGATCAAGCAGAAAGTGGTGAACAACTACATCGAGAAGTGTGTTGCTCTTGAACAGAAACTGGAATTGCAAAGAATCGAAACTGAAAGAGTAAATCGTTTGTTGAAAAGTTACTCATGTACTTCTTATGTCATTGACAGGATTTATCCAACTGTTGAAGGCATGAAGGCATTTGAAGAGGATGAAGTAACTGAAGAAAAGAATGATGATGGAAAAGTGACTGAAGAAAAGACTCCAGAAAAGAAGAACAACAAGAAGAGTGACACAAAGAAAAAGACTGACAAGAAGGATTCTGGTAAGAAACAAGATGTCGGTTACAACAAGTGTCCACCCCCGCTAGAGAATGGATATTTACCCAGAAATCCAAATCAGGAAAGAGTCGAAAAAGCAACAAATTTACAGTGGGAGTCGGAGTCCTCAGTCAATTTGCCAGAAAATATTAATGTTACGTTTACATCATCTGACACTGATCATGAGTCCGAGTTAATAAAGAAAGTGGTTGATCAGGTGTTGGATAAAAATGAAACTGAGGAGTCAAACTCAGAGTCAAAGTCAGAGTCAGAGTCAAAGTCTGGTTCTGAAAGTTCGAGTTCGACAGTCAATAGTCCAAAATCTTAGGTTAAAAGGGTTTACAACAAAGAATTCTTGTTATCAAAATCTAATTTGAATGACGAAACATTCAAAGTTGCATATACATTGAATGATTCCGACAAATTATATTTTGATGAGGAATTTCCAATAAGAGGTGTAAAAACTAAGATAATAAAAAAGGTTTTCAAACTTACAGAAATTAACATTTCTGAAATAAAAGATTTAAATCTTACTTATAAACCTAAAAAATACACCTCAAGAGTACAACAAAGATTAAACAAGAAAAAAGGTTACAGTTCTGGTTCTGGTTTTCACAAGAAACCAAACCCTAACCGTAATTTCAAAAAGAAAGGTCTTGGTTTTACTCCAACAGAAAAATGAAAAATGTGTTCGTGATTTTAAAGCAAAAATGACATTTGTTTCAGGAACTAGCTCAGAAGAGGAAGAAAAGAAAGAATTCTGGAGGCAGTCAAACAGTGAGTTCCTTGCAAAGAAACAAGATGACATGAAGAAGATGGCTGAGCAAAAGAAAGATACGAGAACCTGTTTCCAATGCAACAAAGTTGGACATATTGCCAGGGAGTGTTCAAAGGCAATACAATCAAAACAGGGAGTATCACGTAAACTAAAAGAAAAAGTGGTTGAGTTTGAACCACCAATTGACAGAACTAAATTGATTAAAAATTCAAAATTTGAAATTGGTGAATGTTCAAACAAGTTTTACAAGAAAAGAGCTAAATCTGACAACCAGAAATGGGTTGTTAAAAGGTCTGGTGATAGCTCTAGCGATGATTCTGATAGGTCAACATCAGAGGAGCTATCTTCTGGCGATGAGTCTGATTCCACAAAATCAGAGGAGCCACAGGTTGTTTCAAAAAGTGAAGAATCAGTTCCGACTGTGGATGATGATAATTTTCCACCACTTCGGGCTGAAAATTTTAAAAAGAAAATTGGTAAAGTTGAGATTTCAAACCAATTTTATGATGACAAAAAGGTTTTTGATGTTGAAAAGGCCTTTAACCCCACTGTAAAACATATTTTTGGAAAAATGATTGATCGAAAAGTCAAAGGAGTTAAAGAGTTTTACGAGAAAAAGACGAAGAAAGACAAAGTTGAACCATCCCAAGTTGGTAATCGTGGATCAGGAATTGGCATCATTCATAAAATTGTTGTTTGTGAAAATTTAAAAAAAATGTTTAAATGTACACAGGTGATGGACTATGCCGGAACTCCCAGGTTGGTAAGTGTGGAGTAGGTATCAGAATTTATCTTGAAATTTACTTTGATAAGTTCATCGTACAAGTGGTACAGTGGTTTGTTCCTACATAGTGATTACTCAAGGTCATTAATTTGAACTTGATGTAATTTTTCATTCATGTGATATTTGATGACAATGTGATGAATCAAACCCCAACTTTACAAGTGGTAAAATCAAACTTATTTTCCGGAAAAACCATTTGATTAAAACAAACTTAAGTGTTTTGAAATCATTGGGAAAATAGGTTGTTGAAAGGGGGAGTTCTGATTGTTTATGCCAAGTGGATGGCGAATTGAAGTGATTCAATATCAGTTGTCACATTATTGTATAGTTTTTTTTCAAAATGTTCTTACTAAGTGGGTCAAGAGCTCGTTTATTTTCAAATTTCCTAAAATGTGTTTGCATTTAAGGGGGAGTAAAATTTTTCAGAAAATCCAAAATCATTTGAAAATTTGAAAAAGACAAAAACATGATAAAATTCAAAAATGAGTTTTGTGTTAAAGAAGAGGAAATGATAGTACATCAGTGGACTATCACAGCATGCTAAAGATTTGGAAAGTTAAAAGTGATAAACGGTCTCACTGCGGATATGCCAGTAGGTTTTTACACATTTAGTAGATTGTGACGAGATATAAACCTAAATTTCAAACTTGCTTAATTCGTGGGAAACATCTCTCGGATATATGGGTAACCCCCAAAATCTTGTTTGAAAGGTCCCTCTTTCTGAGATACTAGGTCTTTATACTCAGTGATATCTGGGGTATTATCCCGGGACTTCTGATTTTGCGGAAGCAATGGCCTAGTCCCCAGAGAAAACTTTCCGCTTGCTTGAAACATAGCGCCGCCCTCAGCAAATTGATGAAACAATAAAATTGATAGTCATTGCTGTTGTAAAAAAGATCCTCTAAAGGGGACACACCAAAAGTCGAAGCCGTCATCTCTCTGCGTATACGGAAGTATCGACTTGAGCTCTCACGGCCCTCGCATTATAACCCCTTACAGATATCATCTGTGGTATACTCACCTGTAAGACTGCATATTGGGATCTGGATACGGGAGTATATTCTGAGGTGGGAGACGCGATTAAGTTTAAGTGCTTAAGACATTAATATCGTATCTCGAAGCAGTTGAACTTTGTGTGAGAATTTAATTGGACCAGTATACTGACAATCTAAGTGAATCGTTTAGAACGTAAAATGTTTAAAGCTTAACGGTGTTGGTGATTTGTCTCAACAACTGATATGATCCTCTTATACAAACTCACAAAAATATTGTATGTAAATATTTCTTTAATGCATTTCATTCTATTCAAAAATCCAAAAAGATTTTCAGTGTGTTTTAGCATAAATTTTGTAAAATACAAAAAGATTTTCGACAACTGGTGTTGGAGAGCTGATTTTCAAAATTCCAAGTGCTAAACATGATGAACAGATGGTTTGGGAGAGTGTGTTGTTTTTTAATATAAAAGTGATATATCTTCAAGTGGTTCATCAATGATTAACATGGTAAAATCATTCTTTGATTGTATTATTCCTGCAAGAGGTTCATTAGATGGTGAGATTGTTTTACAAGTTATCATCAGAAAATTTATTTTTGGGTAGAGAATGTGCAGGTTATTTGAATGATAGAGAGTCAGGTTCCGATACCTGAGGACTGTGTGATTTCAACATGCCAGACTGCGATCCCAGTATATTGAAAGGGGGAGTCTGAAGACATCCGAGTAGAGATTGTTCGTGAGGAGTTTGTTGATGATAGAGAAAAGAGAAGATAAAGATTGAAGGATACTTACAGCGTTAAACATTTCAATGAGAAGCACAAAGACTGATAAAGACTGAAGTTGCGAAGACTCGACACTGAAGACTCCGTCAACATCCGAGGGGGAGTTTGTTGGTGCATCCGTATGTCGTCTACGTCTTATATCGAGTCTTAGACTATGTTTTTTAGAACAGAGCACGTAGATCGAGAAAATAGGAAGATTTAGTTAGTTTAGAAGCTGATTTCGCTCATAGAGGCTGATTCCGCTCTAAATGTCATTGTGTATCTTCGAGCGGAATCACAAGATTCAGATTCCGCTCCAAATGGTTCTTGTAAGCTTCGGGCGAAATCAGAACCACTATATATAGTGTCACTTGGAGCGAAATCAGTAGAGTGATGTGTGTGTGTTGTCTTCCGGTGAGCCACGAAGTGCTGCCGAAGTGTTGAATCGATTGTAAACGTTATTCAGATCAATAGAATCAACAGTTGAAAGTGAATACTCGGTGAATTGAACCTGATTTGTCTGTTTCCGCCGTTCAAATCAGGAATAGTTATTCTGTTAGACTCAATTGGGTCCGAATTCGATCCTACACCGGGACTTCTGATTTTGCGGAAGCAATGGCCTAGTCCCCGTATAATACTTTTCGCTTGCTTGAAATATAGCACCACCCTCAGCATAAAAAATGATGAAACATTGCAAAATGCTAATCATGTGCTGTTGAAGAAAAGATTCTCTAAAGGGAACACACCTAAAAAGTCGAAGCCATCATCTCTCTGATTTTGCGGAAGCAATAGCCTGAGCTCTCATGGCCCTCGCATTTAACCCTTTACAGATATCATCTAGGTATACTCATCTGTAAGACTGATTATTGGGATCTGGATACGGGAGTATATTCTGAGGTGGGACACGCGAATAAGTTCAAGTGTTTAAAACATTAAAATCGTATCTCGAAACAGTTGAACTTTGTGTGAAAATTTAAGTGGATCAGTATACTGACAATCTAAGTGAATCGTTTAGAACTTAAAATGTTTAAAGCTTAATGGTGTTGGTGATTTGTCTCATAAACTGATATGATCCTCTTACACAGACTCACAAAAATATTGTTTGTAAATTTTTCTTTACTGCATTTTAATATTTTTCTTACATATGGTATAGTTTAAATTTCTGAAAATTCAAAAAGATTTTCGACAACTGATTTTGAAAAGCTGATTTTCAAAATTCCGAGTGCTAAACATGATGAACAGGTTTGGGAGAGTCTGAAGAAATGATTTTCTTACAAGTGGTCATTAGAGATTAAATCATTTTTGAATATTATCTGCATGTGATTTTTAAATTTGTAAGATTATAAATTTGTGAAATTTATTGTGAGGTAGAGTTTATGCAGGTGTGAGCCAGGTCACGATCTTAGAACCTGTGAGAGTGATTGTGAATTCCAGACTACGATCCCAGCTGATTGAAAGGGGGAGTCTGAAGATGTAAGAGCCAGCATCAGATTCTGGATCAAAGATCAACATTCAAGGGGAAGTTTGAATGATTGAGAGTCAGGTTCAAATCCTGTGGTCTATGCAAGATGCTGATGCTAATGAACTTAAGGAATCAAGAGACCTGATCAAAAGAGGATAAAGCCAGGTTGCGATCCTAAAAGTGAAAAAGAAAGAAAAGAGAGTGGAGAAAAGATTGATTGAGGTTTGACAACTGAAGACTCGACACTGAAGACTTCGTCAACATCCAAGGGGGAGTCTGTTGGTGCATATGTCTGTCGACTTCGTCTTGTAACGAGTCTTGTATTTGTTTAGATAGATCAGGGCATGTAGAACGAGAAAATGTGAATAGTGTTAATTTCACACGAAAGGAGAAGTGCTCATTTCGCATGAAATAGCAATGGCTATTTCGTACGAAATAGCAAGTTCATTTCGCTTGAACATTTTCGTGCGAAATAGCTCGTCTATAAATAGGTGTCTTGATGATTTCGTTTGTAACATTCGATTCCGGTAGCGAAGCTCTGCCGAAGTGTCTCCAGCATTGTAAATCGACTTGATATCAATACAGAGATAGTTTAAAGCGATTTGTTTGTGCAATTCAGCTGAAACGATTTCGATACGTTTGTTACCGCCACTCGTATTGAAAAGAATTCTTCTGAACGACTCGTTTCGGTCGTGAAAACGATCCTACAAGGTTGAATTTTAGATTGTCAATCTGATTGACATTTTCAAACTTAACTTTTCCAGACTGAACTGTACAAGAACCCATCACCTTCCTTTTACTATTATTACCAAAAGATATATCACCCCCTCCATGAGTTTTGAATTCTTTGGGTAGGGCTCTACATCCAGTCATGTGCCTGGAGCCTCCACTATCTAAATACCAAAGACTATCTAAGCATGCAGAAGCTCCCTGCACATCAAGTAAATAATTAGTTTAGGAGGGTCTCCAAACCAATAAGGCTTTGGATGGGGTCTCAACAGTGTCTATGTTAAGTTCTGGAAGATGGACAGTGGTTAGCTTAGGGGTTTGGGCAGCTTTTGAAATATTTTTCTCTAACCACTGTTGGGGGCCATTTCCAATCAGTTGTTAATAACCAAAGGGATGCCTGTTCACTTTTGGTTTAGAAGGCCTTTTGTAAGCCTCATAAACATGTGGGACCCTTGGATATGGATGTTGACCTTTACCTCTTTGGTATTGGTTTGCAGGGGGTGCATCTATCACTTGAACCTCTCTTTTAACAGAGTTTTGGTTCAGCTGTTTTGTAACAGCTGTTTGGACAGGCACAAATGGTGATTGTTTCTTGACTTGTGAATTTGATGAAGTCATGAGTGTTTTTGAAGTGTACTCTTCCTTTTTTACCTCGAAGGTTTTGAGGTACACACACTCCTGAGTAAGATGGTTTGATTTACCACAGATGGTGCAGCTTTTTGAAGGCACAATGGTACTTGTTTTGTTAATGTCATAAGCTTTTAAATGAAAACAATCTTTTATCAAATGATTTTTCTTTTCACAAAAGTCACAAAACAAGTTTTTAATCTTTTCTCTCTTTTTCTTCTTTTCAGACACCTTTGCAAGAGAGTTTTGAACCACTGTTGGGATGTCCTTAAGAGGAATTACCTTGGCCTTTGGTGCTTTTACGCCATCCACTGTGGTGAAGTCCATGGGTTTAAAATTTTTAAGGAGTTCAACTCATCAGACCATGTGGGTTTAAATTTGTATTTCTCAATCTCCTCAAAAGTTGAGGACCCCACTGATCTTTCCAGAGTGATTTTGTTGCCACTTTTATCAGTTATTTTAACTTCTTGACCATCCTTGTTGGTGGGTATGATTTCAACAGTGTTTTGAAATGATTCATTTGCAGCAGTGTTTTCAACTTGGTCATGTTTTCTGAACCCTATGCCAAATTTTACATTGCTTTTAATCTGTTTTTCAAGCATAACTTCATAACCTTTGCAAGATTCCACCCATTTTTCACATGTGATTTGGGTGGATTACAACTCTGGGTGGATTACAACTCTTTTTTACAGGACTGATATTTTTCTATCATTGCCTGAAGTTGGTCCATGGTTATGCTATGCTCATGTTTGAGGCTGCAAATCTCATTTTCTTTTTCTGACAATTTGATTTTCAATTCTTTTACATATTTTTCAAATTGTATCTCATCATTTAACAATTTATCTCTAAGGTTTTCATTCACCTCCTTGATGTTTGCAAATGCTATGATGCATTTGTCTGAACAAAGGTTTTTAAGAACCTGGGGTGATACCTTAGTTGCAGCCATCATGGCACAATCACAGACATGTTCACTTTCTTCTGACTTCTTCTCATCTTTTTCCCCTTGCTCCTTCTCTTCTTCTTCAGCAGACCAGGGGTCAGACAGTGGTTCCAACAGGGATTTTAAATTTTCTTCCAACATTTGTTCACCAACAACAGCAGTAACCACTACTTCAGCAATTGTATCCACTGTTTCTGCACTGGATGTTCCTTCTTCAGCTTCCAGCCCTTCTGGAATTGACTCTAATGCTGCAAAACAGAATTCATCACTAGAAACAAAATTCTCAGCATATAGAGCAAAGTTTTCATCACCTAGATCCTTAGGCAAACTACTCCAATCAACAAAGCCTTGGGTGAAGAAGCTTTGCTAATTTGTTTGAACAGCAGTTTGTGTAGCTTGTTGAGGTGCAACTTGTTGCACCTGAACCTGAGGAGCTGGGGCCTGGACATACTATATTTGAGGAACAGTGGTTTGGACACAGTGCACAGGAACAGGGGTTGCAGGGTGTCCATAATGAGAAGTGTTTACATGAGCAGCAGGGGCATATTGGGAATACTGCACAGTGGTTTGGTTATTTTATGGTCTTGAGCTAGGGTGTGTGATGATTGGTCCATTGTTTTGACTCCTACACTCTCTAGCAAAATGACCTAACCTATTACACTTGTAGCATTTGATCTTTGATTTATCCAACCCTACTTTCAAGTTCCCATGTAACCATGGAAATTTTCTCCCTGTTCTCTTATAAAATTTGCTGGTTCTAACACTCAGCAGTGCAAGTTGGTGCAAAATATCCATCCCCTCCAGATCAGTTGGATCAAAATGCTGGAGATCATTGAGTTCAAAGGACAGATTATCAAAATTCTGGTTTTCTCCATTAGATGTAAAAGCATAATTGGATGAGTAAGAATCAAAGTTGTTAAAAGCTCCACCAGCTGTTATGTCAATGTAATGATCATAACCCTGATCCTTACTACTACCTGATTCTTCCTGACCCAAAAGAGCTGTGTTGCCAAATGTATAATCATCTGCAACCTTCCCAGTCTATTGTAGCTTCTTTTTCTGGTTCAACCCCCTTTCATAGGTCAGGAGTCTACTATGAAGCTGGATCAGGGTAAGATCTTTGAACCCAACTGAGTTTCTGGTTATAAAAGCAATTGTGTCCCATTTTTCAGGAAGTGACCTAAGAAACCTACTATTTTGAGTTGATTTAGCAAATTCAACATTAACAAGTTTCAGTTCACTTATGAGACAACTATAATGTTCAAACTATTGTGTTAATGATTCACCCTTAGTGTGACAAAAGGTTTCATACGGTTGATTCAAAACCTCCCTGTTATTTTCAATTACTTCTTCAGTTCCACCAAACTGTTCCTTAAGTGCATCCCACAATTCCTTGGCACTGTTACAGTGTAACAACCCAGCATAAATTTCATTTGGGAGTGCAGATGCAACGATGCTAAATTCTTTGGCATCCAGTTCAATTTTTTGAAAATCCTGGTCAGAATAGTTTTCAACTTTCATAGGTACAAGAACTTTTAGATCCTCAGCACTCGGCACCATTGGAATATGTGGTCCAAAGACAACCGACTTCCAACACCCTGTATTTTGTTCAGCTAAGATGTGACCCATCCTACGCTGCCAGATGTTGTATTCAGATCTGACCAACATAGGTGGTTTAAAGAGTGAACCAGTTTTATTAGTGTCCTATGATTGTGACGCCATTCTGGTTGTTTTACAGGTACTGAATAATCAACTTTTGTACGTGATTATACCTTACTCTGTTTTTTAACTAAAAATGAACAATCGAAAGTATCAACGAAATTGGGCTGAACTTTTACGTCAAAATGATTGTTAGATCAAGTTTGACTGTCCTGGATCTGATACCAATTGTTAGGATCTGAGTTTCTTAGATTGTGTTTGTTTAATTAGAATGATGATGAAACATAGATGAATTGCAGCGGAATTATAAAATAAACTTTGAACACACAATCAATGGAAGAAAGGTTTAAGCAAACATGTTTAACATTTAATCGAATGATTGTATTTGATTACAATAAACAAATCAAATGCATGCATGCATAGATCTCCCCCTCAGCATGAGCTCACTGATTGTTCGTACAGAAATGACTTAGAAAAAAGTGCTAACAGAATAGTACAGGGTACTGTTCTATTTATAGTACAACATAACCACTGAGCATCTTCGGCTGATGTCACCATGAAAGTGACATCTAACTTCCTAACAAACTACAACCATTGATTACTAAACTACTGATTACATAAGCAAAACATAATGCATAAGTAAACCACTGATTCTTCATTCCACTGTTGTGGGCTAAGCACTGATGTTGAGCATCAGTGCTTTCTTCAAAGGATGATCAGTTCTTTGGAGGAGCAGTGCTTTGGTCTTTATCAGTGCTTGGGACACATCAGTAGATTGAGCCTTAGTACTTTAATCTTCATCAGTGCTTTGGCTTGTCAGCAATTGTAAAACAGCAGAGCTTGTAGCCTATCAGTTGTCAGGGCCACTGTCAAGGGGAAAGACTTTATGCAGACACTACTTATGATGATCCACTGTTCTGAACCAGTTTTGGCTTTATCGACTGTTCCTTTGTAGGGTTCAATCCCAACAAAGAAACGTGACTTAAATCGGATCAATAACGAATGAGTTATGTCCATTTTCGTAAAATTTAGTTTGGCTGGAAAATGTAGGTTTCAGAATGAAACTTGCTGGAAAAAGTACTTCCTCGTGCCACGCGACGGAAGAGAAGGATCCTGGCGCGACATGCGACGCCGCTCGCAGCCGCGACCCATTTAGTTGAAGCTCTCGCGGCCCGCCAGAGCCAACAGAGCTGGCAAAAATGCTGCTGTTCAATTGTTTTGAATTATGAACTTGTTTAAACATGTTTTAAACTAGTATAATTAACTCATTTCATGTTTATATGAAATGGAGGTATTATGTGATGTACCGGAGGACGATCAAACTCAACGAGGAATCGAACACACTCAATATTCAAGCTTTCGCGTTATGTTTCGTCGTTACGTTTTAAACGACGATTATATATATAAAAATTGTTGAAATGTTTTATTTCATAAAATGTTTAACAAACTCGTATTGTCAAGTGTATGAGTAATCGTAAAATACACTATTATTGTCGAAATCTATATAAATCAACCAAGGGTCTTACAGTTAGCCCCTGGACTTGTATTGTCGCATTTTCTCATTTTTAACCCCTTTTAACCTAATATTTAGGTTATATAAAGGTGTTAAGGCATGTGTAACTCGGATTTTGTTCCTGAATTGTCATGGATATCATTTCGTTCGAGCGTGCAGTTATGTGTTTCGTAAATAAAATATAACATTTTATTAAACATGAAAATGATCGAAATTGTTCAATGATTGAAAATGTACATATGTCACTGTCTCCCCTACTTTAAGAAATTTTGTCCTGAAATTTAATTAGAGGAAACTTGTGAAAAAAAAGATGCGGGTATTTCGCTTTCATTTGATCCTCTCGTTCCCAGGTAAACTATGGGCCACGTTTGGATTCCAAACGAACTTTAACAATCAGTATTCGTTTGTGCTTGAGTTTCTTGACTTCACGGTCCAATATCTCCACGGGTTTCTCGATAAAGAGTATAGTGTCATCAACACGAGTTTCATCGAGAGGGATGCGGAGGTTTTCATCGGCTAAACACTTTTTCAAATTGGACACGTGGAATGTTGGGTGAACATTCCCAAGTTCAGGAGGTAGATCGAGTTTGTTGGCCACCTTTCCGATCCTCTCAATGATCTTAAATGGTCCCACATATCAAGGTGCAAGTTTTCCTTTCTTTCCAAATCTAACCACACCTTTCCAAGGGGATACCTTGAGAAGGACGTGATCACCAACTTGGAATTCCAAGGGCTTGCATCGTTTGTCCGCATAACTCTTTTGACGGTCTCTAGTTGTCTAGAGGTTATCGCAAATTTTCTTGACCTTGTTTGTTGTTTCCAGAATGAGTTCAGGTCCAATGAGCTGAGCTTCACCAACTTTATTTTAACTGACAGGTGAACGACATTTTTGACCGTATAGAGCTTCGAAAGGAGCCATGTTGATGCTGGAGTAATAACTGTTGTTGTAGGAGAATTTGATCAAAGGTAGGTGCAAATCCCAACTACCACCAAAGTCGATCACACAAGCTCTAAGCATATCCTCAAGTGTTTGGATCGTCCTTTCAGATTATCCATCCGTTTGAGGATGATATGCAGTGCTCAAATTGAGATTGGATCCCATGGCAGATTGCATGGTCTTCCAAAAATGAGATGAGAATCGAGCATCACGATCTGATATGATTTTCAAAGGACCACCATGACGAGATACTATCTCATCAACATAGATCTTGGCAAGTTTTTCAGCAGATAGATCCTCACGAATTGGAAAAAAAGTGTGCTGACTTTGTTAGATGATCAATGACTACCCAAATGGCATCACGACCTCTAGAAGTGTGTGGTAGTTTGGTGATGAGATCCATAGCAAGACAATACGGGGATTTAGCAATTGGGTTGGCACCAAGTACAAGGTCTATATGAAACTCGACTTGACGTGCTGGGGGTAAACAAGGTAGTTCTTCAGGAAAACACCTCAGGGTAATCTCGAACAATAGGGATGTCTTGAATACTCTTGCTCTTGCCTTTCTCCTCTACGATATGTGCCAAAAAGGCTACATAATTCTTTCAAAGGTATTGTTGGGCTTGAGTACAAGTCATGAGTTTTAGGCTACTAGAGGGTTTCTCTCCACGAACCTCTATGATTTCACCAGATGGAAAAGGTATGCGATCAATCTTGTCAAAACAGATCACCTCAGCATGGTGTTTGGTTAACCAGTCCATTCCTACGATGACGTCAAAACTCTTTAGTTGCATTGGCGTGAGGTCAATGGGAAAAAGGTTGTTATTTAGGTTTAATTGGCCACTATGAATGACAGATTCGAGCACAAGATGTTCACCACTAGCTATCTCTACCGTTAAAGGCTTTCCTAGTTTAGTTCTACGCATAGAAAGCAAAGGTTCAAAGGATAGGGATACAAAGCTTCTATCGGCACCCGAATCAAAGAGAACAGAAGCAGGATGATTGTTAACAAGGAACATACCGTTCACTACTCCGTTAACAGCACGAGCCTCGTTAGCATTAATGTTGAATGCGCGTCTACGAGCTGGATTTGTATTAACAAGTTTTGGGCAATTGTTCCTGAAATAACCCATCTCGCCACAGTTGTAGCAAGATCCAGGTGGGAATGGAGGTCTAGCAGGGTTTCCTTGAGGTTGAACAGGGTTTGGGTTAGCTTGATTCGCGGCAGGTTGACAAACATTGGCCAAATGACCGAGTCGTCCACATGAAGTACATTGACGACACTGTTGGAGAGCTTGGTGGTGACCGTTGCACCGGTTGCACAATGGTGCAGTAATAGCATATGGTTTCCTCGCAGGAGGTTGAGTTGGTTGGTTATGATTGGCTTGGTTGGGCAGTAAAGTTTTGTGAAGCCTTACGCTTCCTTGATTTCTTGGAAGGTTCGGCTTTGGTTTCCTTGGGTTTCTCCTGTGTGGTCTTGGAAGCTTGTTTCTTGCCACCTTTGCTGAGAGTCAGTCAGGGTAGCTGCTAGCTCCATAGCCTGTCTAACTGTAGCGGGATTGCTACCAGTGACTATATCCTAAACTGGGTCAGTGAGGCCATCAATGTACTTTTCAATTGCCTTATCCAAAGGCATGACCATGGTAGGACATAGCAAATCCAGCTCCTCATAACGGTCTGTATAGGCACGATGTTCTCCACTATCTTGTTTAAGATCATGGAATTCATTCTCAAGTGCCCTTTGTTCGTGGCGTGGACATAATTCCTTCATCATGAGAGCTCTAAGCTCTTCCCACGTCTGAGCCATTGCTACATCAGCACCCCTATCTCTCACAACTTCGTTCCACCATGTGAGTGCTCTCTTTTGGAATACACTCGATGCAAACTCTACTTTGCGCTCATTTGGACACTGAACATGGCGGAAAGTGCTCTCGAGACTCTCAAACCACTATAGGAGCGCAGTAGCTCCCTCAGACCCACTAAACTTGAGTGGTTCAGCCGAATTGAATTGTTTAAAGTTGCACGAAGCAGGTGCATTGTTGTTGTTATTGTGGGCTTGGTTTAGTTGGGTCCCAAAGTTTGGGAGTACAGTAGCTATCTGTTGAGCGATCATTTCCGCCATTTCGGTGTCCTGAGTAGCGTTGGACGAGGAGGCATTCTAAAAGAGAAGGAAATTATGAGAGAAAACGTGAGAGATTGACATTGGATAATCAAAAGAGACGTTTAAAATATCGACGAAACATAAGGATTGTGATCAATTGTTCGTTACTTAAAATAAACAAATGACACACAATGACCAATCAAAGTAAATGGGTCTTTATAATGTATCATGAAGACATGCTTAAGCCTGTTAGTGGACACTCGCCCCAAGAGTTCCCAGGTAAGAGTGGCTGGTCTGATAATGCGGATTTGTACGAACACTCTAGCCTTAGACAGAAAACTCAGGGTACATGCATCCACCCTTCCAGATTGCACGTGTTCACATTATTAAAACCCAAACTTTGATGGGATTTTGAAATCTTTGAAGGCATAAAGCCTAAAAATAAATCATTTAAGGATAGATACTTTCTTTTAAAAGTTTTGGAAAGAATTTGTGACTTTTGTATTATTTGGTAATCACCTAAGGATAGGTGATGGTATTGTATTAAGAATCCAAACGCAAGCTATCTTGCGTTAGGGTCCTAGAATGGTTATAGTCTAGGTCAAAATTAATGCTAATAACCTAATTCCTTATAACCATGGCTCTGATACCAATCTCTATAACACCCTGATCACGTAATACAACAAACCGCGGCGGAAACATCGGGGAGTCAGGTTACAGGAATTGTTTCACAACACATGGAACATAAGGTTTTGTTTTATTGAATTAATATATTACATTGTTTTGGTACAAAAACAAACAAACACAAACAATTGTCTTTCAAGTTTTAAGGTAACTAAGGCCCACGTCCATCCTATGTGAAGCATGCGTTCCTAATCATCAAACATTAGCTCTCGAAACATATGTGAAAAGACAGTCAGCATAAAAAGCCGATGAGTACATAGGTTTTGTGTGTGTCAAATTCATGGCTTTGTATTCGTTAATGCAATACCTCGTCCGACTATAAGAGTCGATAAATGAAAACCTTGTATCAAAAGTGTTTGGTATTGCAATATATTTAACCAACTAAACAAGTTGGTTTAAGTTATAAAACCTTGTAGCCTTGAATTTTGACCAAAGCATTTCTTTTGTATAACCGAGTAATAAATCGATTTAAAGAAAACATTGTATGGTTGATATCTTTAGTTGAAAAGCGTTCGTGTCTCGTCCAAAACCATTTGTCCTTGTTGAAATAATTTGGATAACACTACGTTATGTAATACAATAAAAGCATTTATATATAAGAAGTACCAGTGGCTTATCCACCATGCTTTTATCGTATTACACCCGTCTCGTTATCTAAATTACTTACCATAAACCAATCGTCCAATCATCCATGTTATAAACCAACCGTCCGTGTTATAAACCAATCGTCCGTGTTATAAACCAATCGTCTGTGCTATAAACTAATCGCCTGTGGTATAAACCAATCGTCCTTGTTTTGTATAAACAAATTGCCCGTGTTTTAATTGTGAAAACTGTGGTCATTCTTTAATGAATACATTCAAACATGTGATGACTTGTCTAGACCACCAAAGGGTCTCTTTAAATCAACTGACAAACCACCAAAGGGTTTGTTAAAATACAGTTTCTGTCGTTCCCCAGACTTCCCACAATCCAGTGGAAAATCTGGTAACGGGATTGTCAGTCCTATGGTACCATAACATACTACTGGTCGGCTCGGCCAAAGCTAATGAATGTCATTCGTGTTATGGATAACGCACCAACAAGTTTACCACATTATTGAAATCGTATTGTTATATATAAACCATAGACTTTGTTTTGAAAACTTGAAAACGGCTTAGCACATATGAGTCACCCCAAAACATTTAGAAAGCGTAAAAGAGGGGAGTGATGTACTCACTTAGGATTGCATGTATATCCTTGTTCAATTGAATAAAAAAAGCTCAAGTGTGTCCTAATGTATTGGATAACTATGTGTTAGTGTATCAAGACTTTAATCGGAGGATTCAGATAGAATGGGGTCTATAAAGCAAACTAGTGGTGCGTCTCGTATGATATGGTTTAATAAGCCTTACATTCTGATTTGGAAGAGTTCCTAAGTGCTTTGACCCGTTACGACTTGTTAAAGTGGTTTACGCCACTTTAACGGGTCGTAAGCGTAACTACGAGTTCAGATGGTTAAACAAGTCCTATGACGAGTCTAATATGTCAAAACAATTTTGATTATGTTGCAACATCAGTTTAGATGTCAAAACATTGGTCTTATATGCTTAAAACCATTTTATGCGCCAAAAGGGCGTTTTCAGAAATTTAAAAGAACATAAAATTGACTCGTCATATAACTAACCAAATGACATGACCATAAGGTATAACCTCAGAGGGTTATTCCCTATCTTACTATGGTCACAAAAGTGCAGTTGGTCGAATCCTAAGATTGACCAATCAGGTCAGATTCGAAAGTCAAAACGGTAGTCAAACCGCTCGACCTTTACCTAAATAAAAAGCACTAAACTAGAAATGACGAGTTAGACATGTTGAAACATGTCTAATAATGTTATAAAATTGATTTTGGTGTCAAAACTTTAAGTTTTAATACCCAAAAACGTTTTCGTCGTAAAATGCACTTTTGTGCATTTTTGACTTTTAATTCGTAAAACTTTGAGTCGTCACTTCGCCTACTAAACGTGGTAATCAAAAGATGCAATCGCAAGGGATTAATACCTTCGTGATTATGATCACATTGCAAAGTTCAATTTGAACTTTGACTCAACCAAAATGGTCAGAAGTCAAACAGAAAGTTAAACTGTTTGACTTTTGGCTCGAAATAGCTAAAATATAGAAGGAACTAGGGAGAGCACTTACTTGTTTTGAAGAACACTTTCAGAACTCAAGATAGCAGGCTTTCAATCAGCTGGAAACAAGCTCCAAGATAGAGAGAATTTTTTTTTTTGAAATGAGCAAGTTGAAATGAAGACTTTGATCACCTATTTATAGTGATCAAGAGGCCACCAAATCATGCCAAGTGCCCATCCAGGTGTTATGACAACGCTTAGTGTCCTCCCAGGTGTGCAAAGTAGGTGAGAAGTGGCAAAAATCGCCACTTAGGGGCCAAGAAATGTAGAATAACATCCAGCTGCCAGTTCTACTATTCTGACAGGTCCATATGGACCGTATGGGGGGTTTTGCTTACGGTCCGTACGCCCCCTTACAGTACAAAAGTTTCAAACTTTGGCAGTTTTAGCCCCTGGACTTGTATTGTCACATTTTGTCATTTTTAACCCCTTTTAACCTAATATTTAGGTTATATAAAGGTTATATAAAGGTGTTAAGGCTGCCAGTTCTACTATTCTGGCAGGTCCATATGTCTCGAAGTCGATTCGCCTTCTCCTTTCTAAGTTAGCTACTTTAACTTTTAACTCTAGTTTTATTTTAAGATATATTTATTCAACATAGTTAGTTAATAAGCAAACAAAACTTTACTTGACATAATTGACTTAACATGTTATTAGAATGCACTTAATCTATATAATTTGAGACATAAAATACGCACGCACATTCCATTATATTAGACTGGAGGGTATGGTGATGGAGGATGGGCCCCACGTCACCCGCCACGTCACCGGAAGTGAGGATGGGCCTAAAGGGGATGGACCAAGGGGGTGGAGGATGGGGCTAAATATATATATATATATATATATATATGTATATATATATATATATATGTGTATATATATATATATATGTATGTATGTATGTATGCATAGCTGTGTGTGTGTGAGGAGAGAGAAGAGAGGCCCGTCGTATGCGTCGTGTGGGAGCCGGTTGGGACGAGCCGGGCATGAGGGGGCGGTGTGGGGGACCGGCGCCGGGCCAGGCCAGGCCTAAGCCGGCCCCCATACCCTTTAGTCTTATTCTGTTTCACAAAACTACGAGTTAAATATTACCTAAAACAATAAACTTTTAACCAACGTAAAAGGAATTTTATTACTAGGATATAGCAATAATACTCAAAGAGAAAGTGGAAAACAAAACGGAAATTTCATGCTAAAAAGAATTAACATCTATTGGAAAATTAATAAAAACTTTACTTGACATATCAACTTAACATGTTAAAGTAAAATCAAACTCCTACATATTCGGAAACCTCCAACTTAGGTATGTATACAAGGATCATTTAGCTTGTTTCTTGGGTAAGAGGGTTATGAGGTGAATTAGTTACCAAAGATCTTAGTTCCTTTCAAAACTGATGAATTAAGCCCGGTAGCTCCACCTTTGTTTAAGGAACCTACGTCGTTCCAAGTTACAGGGTCATGCAAAAGAGTGCTTTAGATGAAATTGTTCGTATTCTAGATCTTATGTGGCTCGTTAATATGAAGATCTGAAGAAGCTGAAAAGACACTCGTTACAATATCGTGTTGATATACGTAAAGTAGCAATGCAGTACATCAGGCTTGTTCAGTTCTGCGTGAAACACATAGTTTGTATAGGAGGTGCTTTCTCGTCACATCAATGAAGACAAGCAGGCAAATTTTTTTGAAGATCTGAGCATTCATTAGGGGGGTCTGTAAATGCACTAAAGTGATTAAGTGTTGGATCCAACAACTCTGAGAATTGAAGGGTATTTAATGTAACTTTTGTAAATGTTTGTATATTACCAAGTGTCTAGTAGTCTGAATTATGATGACTGTCCATCGTATATGTGTAAACACGGAACAATATGTTCCGAGATATTGGTATGTAGTATTAAGAGTTCAGAGGTATGTTCCTGTGAACTCAATGTTGTCCGTAGTATAGGAAAGGTAATACGGAACTTATGTTGTTCCGGGTTATCCTTGTATGCCTATATATATGGCATATGCTTTGTTATTTGTAAGCTTTTTGTCATTTGTAAAATCAGCAAACTCTGTGTTTGTTGTGTTATTGAAATACAAGTGATATTTTGGTGATTTCATGTTTTCTACTCCTTTTATTACATTGTTTACAATATGTATAGCCTCGTGATGGATTTCGCACATCACGATGTATCGTTTCAATGATTCGGTCTGTATATTAGATATCTAGGTGACTTTATAGGAAGTACATATGGGAGTGCAGGTGAAAGTATTTAAGTCCTCCGAGTGGAAGATTGTGGTGTTCGTAGGCCTTGTAGGCCCTATAGGGACTTCACTTGGGGAACAATTTGCTAAACCCTAAGCATACCCTATAAATCTTTGATGTACTTGTAATTTTATAACACCTCAATAAAATCATCCTTGTTTTCACCCGTGAACGTAGTTCAGTGTAGACCCAAGCAATAAATAATTGTGTCCGTTTATTGTTTTCACGTTTCGTGTGTTTTCATGGCAAATGACCACAGGCAGAGCCGCACATTGTGTGTTTCCATGGTTGGTCGTTTGTGAGTTCCACGAGGGCATTAGCGGGTCTTAAAAACGTGCATTGAAGATGGTTTAAGTAACTTATAAGCGTTGAAGTTCTTTGTTTATATCAATGTTCGAAATTGAGTTATGTTTATTTAAACTGAGCATGTTTGTTTAAAATTAAAACATATTTGATTTTTAATATTGAGTTATGTTTCTTAAGATGATTTCTAAAATTTAACTATTTATAGTTGATTTTTTAAGATGTCTCAAATTGAACTTATTTTTATTTGAATGTTTAAATGATAGTGTTTGGATTTTTTTTTTAATATTAGGGATTTCTGTTGTATCTTCAATACCTTTTCAGAAAATTTTAATTAATTATGTATACCATTGGTTCAAAGAAGTGGCAGACTATAAGAACATTTGTTTTATGGGAAAAAAATGTAACGCATTGCATTGCATTGCGAAGAAGTAAAATATCATTAACAAAAATATACTAATAACTAGTGCTAATACCCGCGAATTTCGCGGTGTTGAAAAATGATATGTTTATACTTCTGATAGAAAAGATTTATGTTACTTATCATAAATGGACTGTACGGATGAAATTATCATGGCAATCTGAATTTAAATATTAAAAAAACCAACGCATGATACTTAAATATTACAATATCTATCAAAATCATAACATCATATGACCTACATTATACTGCAAATTCAGTTCACCTTCCATCACAAAGGTAAAGAACTCTTGAAACGACGGTTGAAGCATTTGGTAAAGGTAATTTTCCGACTTAATCTTCGATCATTTCTACGACGGGTTTTATTTTGATTTACCAACTGAACTTTTCTTTAGTACTACAAATAAATCATAGGATGTTTCTTTCCATCAATTAATGACTACATAGACGTGAAATCGGAGTTTCCGTATTTGTTAAGTTAAAAGTTTAGAATGCTATGCACATTTAAGAGGGATGATTGAATAGGTTAAGATTCTGTCATAAAATTTATGATTCATAATATTTTTTGTTCACTTATATTGAAATACGATTATATTTAAGTTATATTAAACTTATTTGATAGAATCTTTCAAATAAATAACCGAATGTTATTGCCAAAATATGTAGCAGTCATTATTTGGTTAGACAAATAATTACCTAATTTACGTGAAACAAATAAGTCAAAACAAATCAATGTTCTAAAGAAAATTAAAAGGTTAAATAACAGTAATTATTTTTTAGATGTTAATGTAACATTTCTAAAAAAAAGACAATCTATAAAATCTATATTCTATATTTGTGTATTGTACTTAACATATGTAGTTTATTAGTGATATTAATCTATATGAAATACCAATCTTATGTAATATAACTATTGTATAAATCACTAACATATAGATTATAAATATAAGACAACGTTAACCTAGGCGGAAATTAAAAACGTTAAAATATACCAAAAACATTAGTTTTAAAGGACTGTAAACATCTATAAACAAAAAGAAAATATCATCAAACATTAACACCATTAAAAACCATAGTTAACTAAGTTTTTTCATACCATTACAAACCGTCAACATAAACGAACCCATAACTAAAAAACCTATTTTTTTGCCCATCCACACAACCATTAAAATGTACAAACCAAAAGACTAACCCAGACGGTTAGAACACGATAACTGTTATGAAACAAAATACATACCCGTCTTGCTTACATCAACGTCACATCATTCAGGACAATCTTCTTCTGGGATGTTACGTAAGTGAAGTGCAGCATATGACCAAACTGTAAGTCATTATCTATCATAAACTTCCGCCAACCATCAATGGTGTAACGTAATTTACCTCCATTTAGCTCGGTCTTCGTTTCATAAACCTCAACATCCCTAGTCATGTTTTGAACAGACAAAGGTTTCAATTTTTCAGAAAGGCCAGCTCTCTTAACAACTTCAACAGGCAGACGCTAAATGGTGTTGACAGAAACATAAATATAAGTCTAAAAAAATAAAAATAAAAATATTATGCTAACTGATGAAACAAAAGAAACATACCAGCCTATACTCTCCTTTATGACAAAAGTTGAACAATTCAGCATCGATGCCTTCTTTAGATCGTTTGGTTACATTCTTTGTCACCTTCTTTGTATGCTTCACATTTTCAACAACATTCATAGGTTTCTTTCCCTTGTTTATGAAATTCAAATATATATGTAAGTTAAAGGTATGTATAGTATATATGCTGGAAGTGCAATTAAATTTTAATACCAAGTTTTTATGAGATATTTTTCATACCTTAACGTAATCAGCAGAGCAGCAATACGCAATAGAATCAGATGTTTTAATACGTTGTTGGCATTGGAATTCTTTGTTCAGTTTGATGACTGTGTCATATCCGTCTTCGATCTGTTTACCTTTTCCTTTAACCTGTTGTGAAAGAATAATGTTAGCATAAAGAATATGTAAAAAAATATTAATGGTGGTAAACTTACATCTTGCATTGTCTTCAACTGTGAAGCATCACGTTTCCTCGAGGACTTTTGAACATCAACCTTCTTAGGTTTACCCGAGTGCACTTTTCCTTCTTCGGATGGATCTTCTTCAGAAATACAAACTTTATCATCCTCCTCTATGTCCTGGGAAAAATTAATTGAAAAATATATAAAATGTGATTAAAATATGATACATAATGTAATATTAAATAGATACGTACCTTGAAAACGTTGTCATAGTACTCAGCCTTAGATATCTGAAACACATCATCGTTCTCTGATTATGTGACAACTGGCACAAACCGGTAATCTCCGTACACTTTAATTATTATTTAATGACTGCAAATATGTGCATTAATGTCAACATTATCTGATTACATATTACTCAAGTGAATTCATGCACGTTTTATACTACAAAATATTGCTTTATGCATTAACGAGAGCGTTGCGTCAGAAATACTAGTAAACTCACCGGGAAGACACAATATGCCAACAACTCTACAGAAAGCAGCCAGACAATAAAATTGGAGCCTAGGTGTTGGTCCAATGACAAGAATGCATTAAAACCCAAGAGAACATACAAGGGTTCACATATAGGCATTCCGGAGACTAAAATGTGCACTAAAAAGCACCCAAAACGCACTTTAAGTGCAGAATTTTATTAAATTCAGCTATAACCAGCTTTTAAACATATAAATATCATGCAGAATTTGCGTTTTATCGTCCAGAATATTTCCCTAAGTATCGGGAATTGAAAGAATTACAAAAGGACACTTTCCGGAATAATTTAACACTTAACGAACCGGTATTTAACCGAACCACCGGACATTACCCGGGACACCAAATTTTTGCCAAACACATTGTTTATTTATTTATTGGCTAGTCATGATCCCCGAACATCCTAACACCCACTAAAAAGCAACTAACTAACATATAGAAGCACATTACTTGAAATCTAACTATCCATTACTTACTAGTTGCAAAATGTTACAACCAACCCCCCCCCCCTAACCGAACTCGGTCACAAGGACCCACAAAAATCACTCTACCATACTCCCAATCTTGTGTTAGATTTTATCCTAATTGTTTAGTAGATTGCTTACTTGTAGAACTTACCAAGATATGTGAAAGTATCTTATAAAGCATGGCTCATGAGATCACAACCATACTTCATCATTTCACACCCACTCCTTCACTCTCTCTCCCTCCCTCACGGCTCCCCACAACCGCCCCCATCACCACCACTAAACCACCATATTCATCCATCTTTGAGCTTCATTCAAGTGTAGAAGGCTATTCAAAGGAGCTTGCAACTTGTGGAACCTCAAGAAGCTTCATAGATTGCTTTTTACCTTCATCTTCTTTATATTTTCACTAGAGAATCATCCCTAGCCTTTGTGCTAGTAGTAAGTTCCTTGTTACACCCTTTTTCATCTTGTTTCTTGGTTAAAAGTTGTAGTATGATGTTTATGTTTAAATCACTAAAGTAACAAGAACACTAAGAAGATGAACATGAAACTTTACATGAAGCTTTACATAAAAAGTTTACTTAAAAATGAAATGCTACTAGTATGATGTTGTTGTGAGTATGTTGTAAATTTTATGTTGATTCTTGGTTATATGGTATTAATCACCATATGAATCTTGTTAAATGATATTTAGAAGTATGATTTAACAAGAATAGAAAGTGGTTATGTGTTACATAAAAAGATCACTTTCTAACTAGATATGAACTTGATAAAAATGATATTTTTCATGAAATATAAGTAAACTAGTAAGTTGATGATCTTGTAAATCCAAGAGTTACACAAGATTTTTGTAAAGAAACCAAGTTAGAGAAGCGGTTTTTGGAAAACCATGACTATTTCAAACACTTACACTATTTTTAGAAATAAAACGAGTATGAGAATGTTTTATTTACAAGAAGAGTTCAAGAGTTTAATTTTTGCAAAAATTGTTTACAAGTTGTAAACACTAAATCATTTTATGAGAATGATTTTTAAAGAAATAAATACGCTTCGGAAGGTAGCTAAGTCCACTAAAGGCTTTACCAAGTTGCTACGAGTTTTCGGGATATATCAAGTTCATGATTAGTGTGTAACGTATATATTTTTGCTCTTAGTGATGTAAAAATTGTGTAAAGACTAATTGTTGGTGTTGACGATGATTTTAAAAGAAAATAAACACATGTTTAGAAAACATGGGAAACCTCCATTTTTAGAGGAAACTCTGTCGGAATTTTCTATAAATTTTGACACTTAGAAAAATATAAGTTTTTGAGAAACTTATTCCCTAAAAATGTATCTAAAAACATTTACCAAGGTTTCCCTAATTTTTGTAAACTTCAAGTAAAGAAATGACGAATTCTTCAAGAATAAAATTGATAATAAGTATGTATATTTTTGGAGAAAAATATATATCTATTGATCACAAAATTTGTGCTAAGTGTATGTAGTATGTATTACATGTAATAGTGTATTAGGACTTGAAAATACACTAAATACTCGTAAGAAGTAAAAACACAAAGATACACATACGACATACAAGATACATAATTCGGGTGCAAAATACAAGAAACTTATATTTATTTTTGAGAAAAATAATATAAGGAAGGCACATAGTTAAAAATATAAATTATTTTTAACACAAGAATACGTACACAAAAGACAGTGACTTGTACTTGTACGATACAAGTCTAGTGACTAACGTTAAGAAAACACGTATAGGTCATGACGTTAATTAAGCAAATCCGGTGAAGTTTACGACGCAAGGAACGCAAAGTTGTGAGTTCATGCTCCCCCCTTTTCTTTTAACTGTTTTCAGTTTTATAACTTCGGGGGTGAAATACATGTTACAAATATTGCAATGTTTACAAATGGTATGATAAATACAAAAACAATAAGCACTCTTGGTGAGAACGAGTACCAAGTATGATGCATTTTGAGAAATGATTCGAGAAATGATACAGGAAATGATACATGATACGAGAAATCGTGTCACGAATAGGGTACCATAAGCACCATTAATCAACAATATACCTAGACCGCAGAACAAATGGTTAGATCTAACGGGTTTCGGGCAGCCACACTCTTGGTGAGAACGAGTACCAAGCAGTGCTTTTGTGTCTCAGAATATGCCAACTAGAAAAATGCCTAAGGTTTGGTTGCTTCCTATGTCGTGTCACATGTTAATGGCCTTGCAACCCATTAACAACCTTAATACATACAAGATTACTTGATTTATACAGGAATACTTGAGTTGTACAAGATACAGACATACTTGACTTACATGAGATACAGAAATACGTGATTTATACGAAATACATACCATGTTTTCATACAAAGTATACAAACGTGAAATACAAAAACTGCATGAATTCACACCAACATTATGTTGACGTTTTTCCAAAAACTCACATGTATTTCAGGTAACTAGGATGGAGGTGCGCGCGGTCTTACTCATGCTCATGGATGTCGTTTATGTTTATCATTGAATAAGTTGTAACTTTTCAGACAAAATGTTGTCTTGTGATGTAAACACCAAAACTATGATTTCGGTTATGTAATGTTTGGCATTTGAAGCTATTTTATGAACATGTAGTATGTTTACCAATCGTATGCAATGAAAACCTTTCATGATCACACCCCGTGCTTCCGCCGCAGAAAGGGGTGTGACAGATTCATCTCTCTTGGTCAACCTTATCTCTATCTCATTTCAATAAACGTTTAAGTCAAAAACAACCATCATCCAGTTTTTGGAAGATCAGTAAATCATATGCCTTTATGCCAAGATCGTTGCAAACTTCCGGCCATCCTTGTGAGAATACATAACTTGTATGAAGCTTACTTGTAGACACACTCCATATAGAACCCTTATAACATATTTCATACGTGCCACATGGTGGCATGTCTCCATAACATTCTTCAACAAAAGCATCTTCGATGATCTACATAAGATGAAACTAGAATACATGTAATTTAACTTTGTAAGTAACGGTACAAAATGTGAAAAACCTGTAAACGATAAAATGTCATGAAACTAATTTGAGATTATGTACCGTAACACCCAACCTCAAATAACGATTAATTGTGTAATAAGATTCACCACATACGTCGTTAACAAAACATGGAAGATCGATACCAAATTGTGATAATGGATGAAAGGTGATCAAACAATCCTTTTGAAGATTAAGGTCTGAAGCAATTGTTTGCCACCCGTCAGTTAAGACTGGCATAGAATTAACTCGTTTGAGCCTTACTACCCATTTTTCCCACTGACATGATAGATATGCAGCTTCTTTACTTCCCAAGTCTCTCCATACACTTGCTTAACAAAGGAAATAGGTACATCCTGTATATATATATATTATTATTTAGTATTATAACTTTTAACCATAAAAAATACTAAACACTAATATTCAGAAAAAGGAATTATACATAACATAAACAATACTTACGAACAATACATCAATGAATACTAATACTTACCATATACATAAAAAAAACACTACAAACAGAATACTGACATGATAGATATGCAGCTTCAATGATGAAGGGTTCTCAATATACTTCACAAACGAACAATACATTATCAAACCTGCAACAATAAATATGCTAACAACCTTAATTTCAAAAAATAAAAGATCAAATTCTCGTACTTTACTGAATACTAATACTTACCATATACATAAAAAAACACTACAAACAGAATACTGATTCGAATAAATATACTGAAGATTCACATCATGAAAATACCTAACTTAAATGGTTCAGAAATTTACAGTTTTTAGAAGCGTATCTAACAAATTTTATGATTCTCACATAATCTACAGTCATCAATAACCATTTTTTACTTATAAATATTTGGTAAATACACAATGGTAGAACAGAGCATACGAAAAAAAAAATACAAACACTAAATTTTTTACCATTTATGAGTAAATCCTACTAAAACCTAACTATAAACGGTAAGACATTGCATCAAAACATGAATTTTATGGTCTATATACAATGATTGGAAGCCATTAAAGCAATATAATGATAAAAGTAAAGGAAGTTCAATGTTATTACCTCAAATTTGCTAATACGACAAAGAAAACGGTACCGGCAACTGTAAAAGATCAGCAATCCGGCGAAGATTTGGAACCCTAGAATCCGTCGAAGATGAAACGTATATGTGCTAATTTGAGAGTCGATAGAATAGTAGATTAGTAATGATCTATCTCTATACTTACATCAATATACTTGCAAACAATAAACCGTCATTTAAGACTTTATCATTAACACCCAATAAAGTTTGAAAAGTGAAGAAAACGATAACAGTTTAACCATGACTTATATAAACAACCTTATATTTTTTAAATGTTAATATAATTTTAACAAAGTGTCTAATTGTTAAAACATAGATAATAAAAGGAACTTATCATGGCAATCTGAATTGAAATATGAAAAAAAAAGAAGCATCGTACTACAACCGTAACAAAAGGGAATTAAAAGGTACTGAATACATAAGATAAGAAAGTGAATAAAACTAATTAATAGGCGATACAACGGTCTGTAAAAACGATGCAGCTTTGAATCCGTGAAAGGTATCAACATCTTCAAGATATTCGAAATCTTTTTTGGTAATGGGCACCTCAATCATATTGCCCCATTCAGTGGATAAAGTCCAAGTGTTTTTTTTCCATTACATGTGGTTGGTTATGCCATGAGTCAAATGTAATTACTTTTAGGTTTTTGAAAGATGAAACCTTCTTCCAACATTGATCTTCAAATTTGAAGAGATTCACTTTAACGGGACGACTCATTTCACCAACAAACATATGAAGTTTATGTTTGACTGTGAATAAACGTCGTTGTCGAACATTAATACCAATTTGTTGTGGCAATGTAACCTGGTTGAAAACTTCAGAATTGACATCAAAGGCAATTATATAACTATAATCACAAAGCCAATAGTGAGAAACTGTGAAATATAATGGTTGTTCGATAAAGTACCGACAGACCACGTATATATTCTTGAACCGAAAGGTGTTCCCTTTAAGAAATCAATAGTTCTCCAAGTACTAGTAAATCGTGAATAGACGCGAGATAAGACAACATCATTACAACGCTTGATGTGTAGAATTTTAAGATCATCGGATGCATCAAGGTACATCCCAGCTGTATCGGCTGAGTTTAGGTATGTAGAATCAGAATGCTTATGTAACAAAAATAAATAGCGCGATGTTGTTGGATTCCAAATGATCAATTTATTTGAAGGGTGTTCGGTGGAAATCAACAAAAGACCATAAAGAGACGCAATAATATTTAAGAATAGAGGGCGGGTAAAGATGGGGAAACAAATATTTTTCCGAGCAAAGAAGTCTATCTTTCCACCTACTATGTTGTGAAGGACAACTGATAGATCAGTAAACGTGATTAACTTTCTGTTTCGAGAATTAGCCATTCGGCAAGCATGGATGATAGCAAACATATGTGTAGACAACTCATAACGCCATTGGTTACACACACATCTGAAACGACCAACTATCGAAGGTAGCCTGGATAAAATCTCTTGAACGACCATTTCCATCCCAACACGTTCCATTCTTCATACTAAACTTAAATATGAGAAAAAATGCATCATTTTTTCAAAGTAACATAAAGTTGACCAAAGTAATCGAGTTATAATCATCAACACTTCAAGAAGTAACTAAAGCTTAACACAAAAATAAAATGCAATATCTGAAGAAGTAACTAACTGAGTTATAATCTTGTATCGCAAATCCGATTGTCGTGAAAAGCCTGTAACAGGAACTTTTGTGTATAAGACTTGAAGAATGAGATAGACTTATAGAATTATGTCAATTTAAAGGTTTTTACGACATTCTCTAAAAAATCTTTATAGTAAATAACAAAAATCATTGTAATAGATTTAACAAATCGTAATACTTTCCCTACAATATATAATTAGTTTAGTTATAGAAAATGCATAGTCAAAGATTTTTCTAATGAATGTAAAAACACAGTAAAACATAAATTCATTTTTATTCATTACTATAAATATAATATAATTGTAAATATATTGAAAATTACTTGATTTGAACTATTAAAAGTTTAAAAAAAATGAAAAGGTTAAATAGAAAACCAATATCTATTTATGTAAAATATTGAAATAAATAATGGGCAAAAAAAAAATTTAAACGCGAATGTAAATTAATAAAACAAACCGATATACAAAATAAAAAAATCAATAAAATATTACATTACATATCTAATACAATCATAACATATCAACTAATCCATTAGTAAAATATATATATCAATAAAATATTTGTAATAAAGTTACGAATATAGATTTCAAAATACCATTCGAAATATCATGCAAACGGTATGTTGAAGAAGCATACGTCTTATGAATTTCTGAAGATGATAAACCGCAAGAAAAATTGATGTTTATAGCACGGGTAGAAAATGATCTGTTATACATGGGAGATGTGGAGGCACTTAAATTCTCTTTATTATTAGGAGTTGAATAATTTAGTGTGGATTGACTCTGCGATGAGATTGTATTGAATCTTTTACTATTGGAATATATTCTTCTAGCTTTTGTTCTTTCAACAGCTTCTGATTTGTGAGTATTGTTGCATATATCAACTGAGATGACATATGAATTAGTAAAAATTGAAATGAAATGAAAAAATAAATGAATAAATACTACTTCATAACAGATAATTAAAGGACATAACGTTAGATATATCAGACAAAGGATTTGTTGAATTCACATTTATGTTATGAAAGTCGGGACTTGATGCGGATGTAGCTTTACGAATTTGAGACATTTTCTATAATGCAAAGTATAATTACTTGTCAAATAATGTTGCACATAAATAAAGTTATATACACAAAATGTATACTGAGGATAGAACACGTACCTTATATGACGTGAAAGCGGTGTGTATAATATTATACTTTATCAAACTCGATCAGTGACTTCTTTGTTGTGAGAAGAAATGATGTCCGTATAAATAACAATATATGAGAGTATAATAAAGAACTGAAAAGGAAATAACCTTAATTATGAATATAAATTTAATTGATACCAATTAAAAAATAATGGCTTATTTTATTCACTAAATTTACGAAATAAGTATTTAAGGTTATTATACGTTTTTAAGAAATAATTATTATTTGACACGTAAAATATATATGGAAAGACAAAAAATTCTATATCGGATACGTAGACTTTCTATAATTATTACAATTTAACTAATTTATACAAAATATGTTATGAACTATAAGTGGACAGTATTAATTTCTCTCAAAAATATGTTTAACAAACTTTTGTCCTGACAAAACCAATAAAAGCCATAAACCAAAACCACACATTCAAACCATGAATTGTTTTAGACAACACCAACAAAAACCAATTTTTAAAAAACAACCAAAAACTTAATGTTATGAAACCTTCAAAACTATTTCTCGATTTTAGGAATTATGAGGTTCATCGTCTCTGCACTATTGACATCCTTAACCTCGCCAGATTTACGGACCTTCGTTGCAGATGTGTGAGAATCTTCCTCAACATCATAGACTTGAACCAAGTTGTTAGTGCATTACGTCTATTGACTTCGTCTTGTATCATGTAATAGGATAAGATTAGATAGGATATCCAGTGCACGAGGTTCGAGAAACGATTGTTAGAGGTTAAGGGAGTGATTTCGCTTATGTGAACATGACATATAAGTGAAATCAGAAACAAGTGATTTCGCTTATATGGCATGTCCGTATAAGTGGAATCATCACACTATAAATAGGTGCACATGTTGTTTCATTTGGTACATGACTTCAAAACTGTAACGAAGTGCTGCCGGATTTCTGTCAAGGTTGTAATAGTTGTTAAATGCAATATAAGTGACAGATATTAGATTATCAAGCTGTTTCTGTGTCTAGTTCTCTGATTCCGCCTTTGAACTGGACTTAAAGCTCTTCTGATCGACTCAATCGGGTCAAACAACGATCCAACACAAGTTTCGCTTCACTTCATCCTTAGCTAACATGGAAGCAGGAGTGTCAGTGACATCCAAAGCAACAGGTGAAACGGTGCTCGCCATGTTAGATACAGGAGTCGTTTTTTCGCTTCCTTTGGCACCATAGTCCTAACAAAAGACAAATTTAACAGGTTACAAATGAAACTCATATTTGAACATATATGAAATAAAACAAACGCTAACAAAACACAAATTCACACGAATACCTTCAAACCAAAACATAGTTTAATATGTTACTTACAAATCCAAAGTATACTTTTAATATGCTAATATAAGGTTATTCGTTTTGTCACACCCTGGCTTTGCGGAAGCGTGGGTAATTTTGGTGTGACTTCTTAATACCATAGCTTAATCATACCAAAGCTATATGAGTTAAAAACATGCAAGATCATCCATTAAGTTTTGAAATTCAAACACAATACCATTGTTTTAACATACCCTGACAACATAATCTTGTTCAACAAACTTTACAAACATAACATAGACATGGTTTAAGGATTGTGTCTTGTCCAGGAAAGAGACACATCCCCTAAACCCCGGATGACCTTGGAAACTAGTGCAGCGGAAAACATGCCATACCGTGCCAGATCTCGTTAATTTCCTGAAATACATGTAAGTTGAAAAATCAACAATAATGTTGAGCGAGTTCATGCGTTTAGTATGTGCGCGCGAATAAACCTTTGTAATCATTGCAAGTATGAATGTTTTGTAAGCGCTGGTATGAAAGCAAATAAGGAAACATATCAGTTATTGTGTATCCACATGGTCCAACCTGCGGGCGCATGGGAGGGGATAGGACAAGGTCACCACATGGTCCAACCTGCGGGCGCATGGGTGGTGTTACGACAAAGTCACCACATGGTCCAACCTGCGGGCGCATGGGTGGTGTTAAGACGGGGTCACCACATGGTCCAACCTGCGGGCGCATGGGTGGTGTTAAGACAAGGTCACCACATGGTCCAACCTGCGGGCGCATGGGTGGTGTTTGTTATGCACAAATAGGCCTATCACTTGTATCCCTCGATCGTACTACGAGGACTAATGTTCTTAAGGTTTCACCTACCCAATCACATAACCTAACAGTTCCTTCCTTAGCTGACCATACCATGTAAGAACATTCGTAATCATAGTAACATGTATTTCACCCCCGCAGTTAAGAAAACTGAAAACAGTTAGAGAAAAGGGGGACATGAACTCACAGTCGGTGCGTCTCTACCAAGTGTCTCCAAATCTGAAAGTTGTGCGACGACCTACAAGTGCTAATTCTATTAGACGGACGGCCGTGCCTTAGCTTTATAGTTTAAGTTTTTGGGAAATAGTTAGACAACTATTTCGTGTTTACTTTTTGCATATACTTGGTAGTTAATCTTCTTCCCGAGGATGGGGGATACGATACATGTGCGTAAGTTACGTTTTAATGATCGAGTGGTAATGTAATTACCGGTGTAACTTATATATTCATGTGAAAGCGTTTGTATTATTTTGGAATCATTAACGCTTGTAAATATTATTTTTACTCCTAAAAATAATATTTATGTATTTTCACAAAGTAATCATAAACAGTGTGTGAAAAATATATATATTTATCACGTTAAATTTTGTGAAAATCCCACCTCCGAATATTTAGTAAATAAAGTCATGGCGAAATTTATATTTCGAAAACATGTCAAAAATAATTCTAACACTTGTGGTGTAAATAATTCTAAGTGTTAGGTTTTTAGAGAAATTTCGCCAGAGTTTCCTCTGTAACTGGAGGTGGCCACCCTTTCAAGCGTATCATTTTCTTTTTGAAAACAACCCATGATCATCAACAATCAACCCTTACATTTTAACACGCGAAACGCTACCCTTGTCGTTTCAGTTTCAATATGTGGAAACTGGACTGTTTTCGGACGACTAAATAAAATACTTAACCCTTTCCAAAAAATTCCCTAATTTTTACGGGTCGTCCTAATCGACTCAAAAATGATTGTATAAAAATATCGGGGTCCAGTTTGTTATCAATAATTTATAGAAAATCGTTTACCGAACTGTGATCAGATTTGTCACATTCTGATCACAGTTTACGGAAAAATTCGTCAAAAATTCCTCGTATGTCCGTTTATCGAAATTCCAGTTTGAGGGTCACAAATACATCCGTGACCATCTTAGATAAAAGTTTCAGGGGCTGGTTCGGTTCGGGTTTTAAGTTGTGATCGAAAACGCACAGCCCAATTTACTGCAGTAACAAACAGCCTTAGCTGCTGTCACGAAAACAGGTTTTTAAAATAGTAACCGACATCAGAAAAATACGATTCCAGCGCCGTTTTCTTCGTTTTTCGAAATGACACGATTTAGGCTTTTGAAATTCCGTTTTTCGAGTTCTTAAAGTCCGTTTACAGCCTGATGAAGGCGGCTGAAACAGTGACTCAGCTTGCTGTTTTGTGGTTTAGATGTTATTAAATCGTGTTATAAGTGTCCGATTAGCGAGTTAAACAAGAAAACAACTTTTATACAAGTTAAAACATTTTTACACAAGTTCATGTTTCATGTGTGGTAGAGTTTCTCCTTTTACCCGTGTATCATTCGAAACAAGCTTATGTTAAGATCCATGACCTTACCAAACCGGGTTAAACGATGATCCGAGCTACCACATCATAGATCGGGTCTAAATAATCATACATTTCGAATACTACAACATTTACACAACTTATGAGTTATTAACCACCATTTTTAGTGTTTTAGTAGACTTTTGTTCATCATTTAGCATTTTAAAGAGATTTAACCGATACAAATCCTTTTAACCACTTTAGATAAGCTCAAGATAGAGATTTAAACATTATACCTCTAGCTCAAGGCTAGGGAAGGATCTTGACGAAAATGGCGTGGATAAAAGCTAAAGAAAGAGGTCCTTCGCGTTCCGTTTGCTCCAAGACTCCTAATACGTGACCCTTGAAACTTGTAGATGATTGAAATGGCTAGATCCAAATCGAAAGTATGATGGATGGGAGTGGGTGGTCTTGGCCGAAAGTGAATGAGAGGGAGAGAGTAGTGTGTTGGTGAGTTTTGGAAAGTGATGATGATTGTGTATAATCCTTGCATCTTATAGACAAACCATAGACTAAATACCCAAAGGTCCTTATGTCTAGATGATATTAGGCATAAGTGTATAAAATAATAAAACAAGGACAAAGTGTGTCCCCTTGTAGTTAGGCCGGTTAGAAGGGGGGGGGGGGGTCCCTTGGTTCGATCTCAACTAGTAATTAGGTAGTTAGTTATATTAAACTAAGTGTTTAACTTGGTTAGTAATGTGTAGTGTGTTTTAACGGGTGTTAGGGTAATCAGGGACCCTAACTGGCTCAGAAAAATATAAATAGTGAAAATAGTAATATTTTCATGTTCCGGGTAAAGTCCGGTTGTTCGGTTGGATAGTAATCCGTTAAAGCGTTACAAAAGCTTTAAAGTGTCGTTATTGTTATTTTTAGTGACACATCTTGTTTCCAACACTTTAGAAAGTGTCTAGTAGTATTTTCCCCATATTTTGGCACTTTACTAGTCAGCTAAAAGCTGGATTATTTATTAAAGTGCTGTGTTTTGTACTTAAAGTACGTTTTTGGCACATCCAATCAGTGTATCTTATTCCTAGAGACGCAGTTCCACAACCCTTATAACCCTACACTCACTACCAGTGTAGTCAGATATTTGAGGCTCTTAACAGGCCTTAGAGGCAGTGTCTGCCTGATGCTGGTTATATCAGCATGTTCACTGTGTATCCGTTTAGTGCTACTGTGCTTTTTGTGCATCATGTTTGTCACCAAGGTTCAGCATGTAAATAATGTAGTGACAGCAAATAAAGTATGATGCAAGTAAGTGCATGTATCAGTATGCAGGTAGCAGTTTATCAGCAATTTCAGTTAAGCACAGTAATTTAGCAGTAATTAGTCATTAATTAAGTCGTACAGATACCTGGTTTAGTGCGGGTTGTCACATTCTCCCCCCGTTAAATAAATTTCGTCCCGAAATTTAAGTTCTGCTTGTAGATGCAGAGTTCTTAGGAAATAAGTGGGGGTATTTCTCTTTCATCCGGTCCTCACGTTCCCAGGTGAATTCAGGACCATGTCTGGCATTCCAACGAACTTTGACGAGTTTGACACTGCTCCGGCGGGTCTTGTTAACTTTCCAATCCGTGACCTCAACAGGTTCTTCAACAAAGTGGAGCGTGTCGTCAATATGAATCTCGTCGATGGGAATGGCAACGTCAACTTGAGTTGGACTTTTCTTTAGATTGGATACATGAAATGTATCGTGAACGCCATTTAGTTTAGCAGGTAGGTCCAACTTGTATGCTACTTGTCCTATTTTGTCCAAAATTCTGAAGGGACCAATGTAGCGCGGACTTAACTTCCCACGCTTACCAAAGCGTGCCACACCCTTCCAGGGTGATACTTTCAATAACACCATTTTTCCAACTTGGAAATCCACATGTTTCCGGTCTGGATCCGCATAGGCCTTTTGTCTGTGGCGAGCGGCTTCGATGCATTTAAGTATTTGCGCAATCTTGTCTGTCGTCTCTTGGACGATCTCGGGACCAGCAAGTTGCCTATCACCTGCGTCAGCCCAACATAGTGGTGATCGGCACTTGCGTCCGTAGAGGGCTCCAAATGGCGCGACACCAATACTGGTGTGGTAGCTGTTGTTGTATGAGAATTCAACCAAAGGTAAGTGTTTATCCCAGCTACCGCCCAAATCCATAACACATGCCCTCAGCATGTCTTCCAAAGTTTGTATCGTTCGCTCACTCTGGCCGTCAGTTTGCGGATGGAACGCAGTGCTCAGATTCAACTGTGAGCCAAAGGCTTCTTGGAAAGATTGCCATATTCTTGACACAAACCTTCCGTCTCTATCAGAGATGATTGAGAGAGGCACTCCATGACGTGCGACGATCTCTCTCATGTAAATTTCCGCAAGTTTACTAGTACTGTCTTTCTCCTTGATTGGCAGAAAGTGTGCGGACTTTGTTAGGCGGTCAACAATCACCCAAATCATATCATGGCCTCTTGGCGTTCTTGGCAGTTTTGTAACAAAATCCATTGAGATTTGTTCCCATTTCCACTTGGGAATCTCAGGTTGTTGCAGAAGTCCCGAAGGCTTCTGGTATTCCGCCTTGACCTTAGCGCACGTTAAACATTTGCTCACGTAAACAGCAACGTCGCCTTTCATCCTAGGCCACCAATAGTAATCTTTGAGATCCTGGTACATCTTATCCGATCCAGGGTGGATAGAGTACCGTGACTTGTGCGCTTCGTCGAAAATAACTTCCCTTAATCCACCAAACAGAGGAACCCAAATCCTTTTCTCAAAACATAACGTCCCTTCCTCGTTTGGTACCAAAAGCTTCTCCATTCCACGGAGATATTCTTCCTCAAGGTTTCCCTCCTTGAGAGCTTCCTGTTGTGCAGCACGAATGCGCAAGGAAAGGCCGGTTTGTATAATCATTTCCAAAGCTCTAACCCTTATGGGTTTGATTCTTTCTTTACGACTTAGGGCATCGGCGACTACATTCGCCTTCCCTGGATGATATTTTATCTCGCAGTCGTAGTCGTTTAACAGTTCAACCCATCGTCTTTGCCTCATATTCAACTCCTTCTGGTTGAATATATGCTGTAGGATTTTGTGATCTGTGAAGATTGTGCACTTCGTACCATATAGGTAGTGTCTCCAGATCTTTAAAGCAAAACCACTGCGCCGAGCTCCAAATCGTGTGTGGTATAGTTCTTTTCATGCACTTTCAACTGACGCGATGCGTAAGCAATAGCCTTCTGGCGTTGCATCAACACGCAACCCAATCCTTGACGCGATGCGTCGCAGTATACCACAAAATCATCTGTACCTTCCGGTAGAGCTAAGATAGGCGCGTTACAAAGCTTACTCTTCAATATCTGAAACGCTTCATCCTGTTTGATTCCCCAATCAAACTTCTTATCTTTCTGGGTGAGGAGCGTCAAAGGTTGAGCGATTTTTGAAAAATCCTCAATGAACCTTTGATAGTAGCCAGCCAAACCCAAGAATTGTCGAATCTAGGTTGGCGTCTTTGGCGTTTCCCAATTCTTGATCGCCTCGATCTTTGTGGGAGCAACATGGATTCCATTTACATTAACCACATGTCCAAGAAACTGGACTTCGCGTAGCCAAAACTCGCACTTAGAGAATTTGGCGTACAGCTGTTCTTTCTTTAGCAGCTCCAAAATAGCTCTTAGATGCGGCTCGTGCTCCGCCGTTGTTCTTGAATAAATCAAGATGTCGTTGATAAGCACGATCACGAACTTGTCCCAGTACGGCTTTCAAACTCTATTCATCAAGTCCATAATGACTGTAGGTGCGTTTGTCAAACCAAACGGCATAACAAGGAACTCGTAGTGTCCATAACGAGTTCTGAAGGCTGTCTTTGGGATACTCTCCCCTTATCCTTAACTGATGGTATCCAGATCGAAGGTCGATCTTTGAATAAAAGCTTGAACCTTGCAGTTGGTCGAATAGATCACCAATCCTTGGCAGAGGATATCTATTCTTGATCGTCAGCTTGTTCAGCTCCCGGTAGTTGATGTTTGTTCGAAAATCATCATCCTTCTTTTTGACGGGTGGAAATGGGGTTACCCCAAAAGGGAATTTTGGTCTGTTATCTTCCTTCTCTACCCATTTCTAAACTTCTCTGTCAATCCTTGCATCTCCGAAAATGTAAGTCGCTACGATGCAACGACTACGGGTGCAGTGCCTGGAATTAGATCGACGCGGGATTCGACTAATCGTTGAGGAGACGATTCCGGAAAGTCTTCGAAGAAGACTTCGGGGTATCTTCCAATCACAGGGATATCTTTGAGTTTCGGTTCTTCGGCTTCTTTTTCCACGACACGAGCCAAGAATGCAACACACCCTGTGTGCGAAAATTTTCGTGTCTTCTTTGTCTGATAATCCGTAGGAGCGTATCCTGCTCCATGAATCACAATCATTTCTCCGTTCGTCGTCGGGGCGCGGATGACAATCTCCGCCGGGTTGTTCGACAACCAGTCCATCCCAATTATCATATCGAAGCTTTCGTTAGGCTTGTTCTATCGAGAACTGGGTATCTAGGTTACTTACAACTATATTTTCTGAAGCTAAAATTTGGCAATACTGTCACATAGAGCATAGCATTGACTATTATGAGACGTACCGATATCCACGCTTGGATTCTATCCCCGCTATTGAGCTTTCATCCACTTGCCTGAGTGTTCTTAGGGCAATACTTCCTGAAATGCCCCACATCACCACAATTAAAACATGCTTGGCCACAGCCTTGATTGTCACTATCCCTGCCTTGATAGTTGTTGTCGTCGTTACTTCCTCCGCGATTTCCGCTACCATCTTGACCTCTATTTCCATGTTTAGTACCTTGCCGACACGTTTCCTTGACATGTCCCACCTTGCCACAGTTACCACATTTTCCATATCTACACCGCCCATTATGGGGTCGTCGACAGTTGTCGCACTTTGGTAGGATACCCGTGTACTCTTTTCTCTTTTTGGCCTTGTCGTTGCTACTCGACTGGGTACCCTGTTTGAAATTTGCCAACCTCCTCTTGTTGTCCCCAGATGACTCTACATGAGTCTCCTTCTTCTCTTCAGAGGTTGAAAATTTGTTCATCCTGATTGCCTCTTCCGTCAAAGCTATACTTAGATTGATGGCCTCAGTGATTGTCGCAGGCTTGGAGGAGGTTACCATACTTATGATTTGAGGAGCTAAACCCCAAATGAAGTGCTCGATTCGCTTGTATTCTGGTGTAACCATGTAAGGAATGATACGCGATAGAACTTGGAACTTCTCCACATACTCGGCTATTTTTGGACCTTCCATCTTCAAGTTCCAGAACTCCGTTTCTACCTTCTGGCTTTCTGTTCTCGTACAGTACTTTTTATGCATTAGCTCTTTCAGCTCGTCCCATGATAAAGCATACGCAGCAGCCTCGCCCATTATCTGAACCTGAAGTTTCCACCATGATAGAGCCCCATCTCGGAACAGCCCAGAAATGTACGTGACCTGATCTCTTGGGGCGCATTTGCTCGCACGCAAAACAGTGTCCGTCTTCTCAATCCAGCGTACGAAGGTTACGGCACCCCCAGTGCCGTCAAAATGTAGGGGCTGGCAGCCTAAGAACTGCTTGTAAGTGCAGCCGTTGGGTGGATTACTTCCTGAGGTATCTCCGTTGTGCTCGGAGCGATGGGCCTCGTATTGTGCGATGACTGCAGCAATGATTCCCTGAAGTTCCGCCTCGTTGGTGGGTATGCGTACACCCCGTTTTGGAGGCATTTTCTGAAAGATGTTTCACGTAGGTTAGGTCATCGCAAATAAAATGCACGTATGCATTCAACAATATCAACACATAACATCTCATGCTATCAATAATTCATCCACATAACATCTCATGTTATAAATAAATTAGCCTCTGCAATGGTTGAGGGCTTCGAGGTAGTAACCATACCCCTGATCTGGGGTGCAAGTGTCCAAATGAATCGTTCAATCCTTTTGAACTCCGGTTTGACTAAGTAGGGGGGGCGACCCTAGATAAGTCGTGCGATCGCTGGACAAGTTCAGGAATTTCTGGTTCGTCCACTTTCAAATTCCTGAACTCCACCTCAAGCTTCTAAATTCCAGTCCTAAAACAACATTTCTTCTTAATCGTTTCCTTGAGCTCGTCCCAGCTCAGTGCATAAGCAGCGTCTGTGCCAAGGATCTGAACCTGGAGGTTCCATTAAGAGAGTGTGCCATCTAGAAATGTCCCCAAGATATAGGTAACACTCTGTTTGGGGCGAACAGTTATTCATTCTTAGAATGGAGTCGGTCTTTTCGGACCAACGGACAAATGCAACGGTGCCTCCTGTTTTATCAAAGTTCAAAGGCTTGCAGTTCAGGAACTGTATATAGGTGCAGCCAGTTGGATGGTTATTTCCAGTAATGCCATCGTTGTACTTAGAGCGGAGGGCTTCATGTCGTGCATTTATCGGTGAGATGCGTTCTTGCAGCTCGGCTTCTGTCCTTGGCAACGTACTGGTGTTTGTGTCATGTTTAGGTGACATTCCCTTTTGTCGAAGTGGTGTGAAGCGGGTTAGACCATGTTTCAATTGTCTATGAGGTATATAGCAACATAATAATAGAATGAACTCGAGGCTACATCGCCTAGGTCATTCGTGTTTAAGTTATTTCCTGCCGCATTGGTTATCATTAGCTTGACCTGCAGAGTCCACCAGGATTCCTGTGCACTACAATTCGTTATTACGTGGGCCCCCGTAATAATAAATTATCTTGCACAGTTACCCCAAATCTTCTCTCATCCAAGCAGATGATCAATCAAGGAACAACAGTAGGTGCATCGGCATGAACAGGGTCACGCTCTAATGCGGGGTCAGGAGCAACGCCTGGCTCAGGGGCCACGGCTAGCTCTGAATCAAAAACTCCATCTCAAAATCAGCTGGATCAACAAACACAGGGGTCGACAGGGGCTACAGGATCCCCCAAGGGCTGGTCCAAGTGCATGAACTCAATGTCATGGTCTAGATCAACACCAGGTGGTAAAACAAGATCAACCTCAATATCGTGATCAAACTCAAAGCTGTAGGCGGGATCCGGTGCAGCTGATGGTGCCATATCAAGGTCGGCGTCGTGTGAGTGGTGCTGCATTCCCTGTATGTGCGAAGATGCGGATGTCAGAAAATCAAATGAGTCTGGGATAGGGGAATGGTCATGAGTTTCCCCTACAGGAGCGTCCGCATGCAGTAGTCTAATACCAGCAGTAATAAGGCCCTGCCCTCGAATGGGTCCTCCTCCAGTAGATCGTTATCGTCGTCAGAGGCCACGTCGGGAGGGCATATCATCAACAGAATAAGCGGCAAGGGGGCAAACTCCCAACAAGATGGCCATCAGTAGACTCTGCTACGACTTCAGGCGGCGCAAAAGGGCTGAAAGTCGTCATTGTCTGTGCCGGTAGTATCGAAAATGTACACCTCGTGCTTCGATGAAACTATGTCGTCTGATACTATGGCCATGGGATTCGTAGTGTCCATCTTTCTAGTACTTGATGTAACACAAACACATATACGTATAATAATCAGTCATATAATCAGTTAATCACATAGTCACCAAGTAAGCATTTAAATCATTCTCCTAGTCTTACTAGCCAATCTCTCCCAGTCTCGAAGACTGCTATATCCTCCACCTTGACCTCTTAGATCGAGCCTATAATAAACCAACGTGCTCAACTACTTCGGTCACCTCGATCCTCCAGACCGATCCTCAGCCCTCCAGGCTGAGCCTATAATTGACAAAATGTGCTCAACATTTGTTTGTAAAAGTTTTGGATCTGGACTTAAGTGGTATGCAGTAAAATGTTTTCGTGAGAGCCCTAGTGATCATAGTCTAGACTCGAGAAAGAATCCTAGTTCGCTATGATCAGAGCTCTGATACCAAGCTGTCACACCCTGGCTTTGCGGAAGCGTGGGTAATTTTGGTGTGACTTCTTAATACCATAGCTTAATCATACCAAAGCTATATGAGTTAAAAACATGCAAGATCATCCATTAAGTTTTGAAATTCAAACACAATACCATTGTTTTAACATACCCTGACAACATAATCTTGTTCAACAAACTTTACAAACATAACATAGACATGGTTTAAGGATTGTGTCTTGTCCAGGAAAGAGACACATCCCCTAAACCCCGGATGACCTTGGAAACTAGTGCAGCGGAAAACATGCCATACCGTGCCAGATCTCGTTAATTTCCTGAAATACATGTAAGTTGAAAAATCAACAATAATGTTGAGCGAGTTCATGCGTTTAGTATGTGCGCGCGAATAAACCTTTGTAATCATTGCAAGTATGAATGTTTTGTAAGCGCTGGTATGAAAGCAAATAAGGAAACATATCAGTTATTGTGTATCCACATGGTCCAACCTGCGGGCGCATGGGAGGGGATAGGACAAGGTCACCACATGGTCCAACCTGCGGGCGCATGGGTGGTGTTACGACAAAGTCACCACATGGTCCAACCTGCGGGCGCATGGGTGGTGTTAAGACGGGGTCACCACATGGTCCAACCTGCGGGCGCATGGGTGGTGTTAAGACAAGGTCACCACATGGTCCAACCTGCGGACGCATGGGTGGTGTTTGTTATGCACAAATAGGCCTATCACTTGTATCCCTCGATCGTACTACGAGGACTAATGTTCTTAAGGTTTCACCTACCCAATCACATAACCTAACAGTTCCTTCCTTAGCTGACCATACCATGTAAGAACATTCGTAATCATAGTAACATGTATTTCACCCCCGCAGTTAAGAAAACTGAAAACAGTTAGAGAAAAGGGGGACATGAACTCACAGTCGGTGCGTCTCTACCAAGTGTCTCCAAATCTGAAAGCTGTGCGACGACCTACAAGTGCTAATTCTATTAGACGGACGGCAGTGCCTTAGCTTTATAGTTTAAGTTTTTGGGAAATAGTTAGACAACTATTTCGTGTTTACTTTTTGCATATACTTGGTAGTTAATCTTCTTCCCGAGGATGGGGGATACGATACATGTGCGTAAGTTACGTTTTAATGATCGAGTGGTAATGTAATTACCGGTGTAACTTATATATTCATGTGAAAGCGTTTGTATTATTTTGGAATCGTTAACGCTTGTAAATATTATTTTTACTCCTAAAAATAATATTTATGTATTTTCACAAAGTAATCATAAACAGTGTGTGAAAAATATATATATATTTATCACGTTAAATTTTGTGAAAATCCCACCTCCGAATATTTAGTAAATAAAGTCATGGCGAAATTTATATTTCGAAAACATGTCAAAAATAATTCTAACACTTGTGGTGTAAATAATTCTAAGTGTTAGGTTTTTAGAGAAATTTCGCCAGAGTTTCCTCTGTAACTGGAGGTGGCCACCCTTTCAAGCGTATCATTTTCTTTTTGAAAACAACCCATGATCATCAACAATCAACCCTTACATTTTAACACGCGAAACGCTACCCTTGTCGTTTCAGTTTCAATATGTGGAAACTGGACTGTTTTCGGACGACTAAATAAAATACTTAACCCTTTCCAAAAAATTCCCTAATTTTTACGGGTCGTCCTAATCGACCCAAAAATGATTGTATAAAAATATCGGGGTCCAGTTTCTTATCAATAATTTATAGAAAATCGTTTACCGAACTGTGATCAGATTTGTCACATTCTGATCACAGTTTACGGAAAAATTCGTCAAAAATTTCTCGTATGTCCGTTTATCGAAATTCCAGTTTGAGGGTCACAAATACATCCGTGACCATCTTAGATAAAAGTTTCAGGGGCTGGTTCGGTTCGGGTTTTAAGTTGTGATCGAAAACGCACAGCCCAATTTACTGCAGTAACAAACAGCCTTAGCTGCTGTCACGAAAACAGGTTTTTAAAATAGTAACCGACATCAGAAAAATACGATTCCAGCGCCGTTTTCTTCGTTTTTCGAAATGACACGATTTAGGCTTTTGAAATTCCGTTTTTCGAGTTCTTAAAGTCCGTTTACAGCCTGATGAAGGCGGCTGAAACAGTGACTCAGCTTGCTGTTTTGTGGTTTAGATGTTATTAAATCGTGTTATAAGTGTCCGATTAGCGAGTTAAACAAGAAAACAACTTTTAGACAAGTTAAAACATTTTTACACAAGTTCATGTTTCATGTGTGGTAGAGTTTCTCCTTTTACCCGTGTATCATTCGAAACAAGCTTATGTTAAGATCCATGACCTTACCAAACCGGGTTAAACGATGATCCGAGCTACCACATCATAGATCGGGTCTAAATAATCATACATTTCGAATACTACAACATTTACACAACTTATGAGTTATTAACCACCATTTTTAGTGTTTTAGTAGACTTTTGTTCATCATTTAGCATTTTAACGAGATTTAACCGATACAAATCCTTTTAACCACTTTAGATAAGCTCAAGATAGAGATTTAAACATTATACCTCTAGCTCAAGGCTAGGGAAGGATCTTGACGAAAATGGCGTGGATAAAAGCTAAAGAAAGAGGTCCTTCGCGTTCCGTTTGCTCCAAGACTCCTAATACGTGACCCTTGAAACTTGTAGATGATTGAAATGGCTAGATCCAAATCGAAAGTATGATGGATGGGAGTGGGTGGTCTTGGCCGAAAGTGAATGAGAGGGAGAGAGTAGTGTGTTGGTGAGTTTTGGAAAGTGATGATGATTGTGTATAATCCTTGCATCTTATAGACAAACCATAGACTAAATACCCAAAGGTCCTTATGTCTAGATGATATTAGGCATAAGTGTATAAAATAATAAAACAAGGACAAAGTGTGTCCCCTTGTAGTTAGGCCGGTTAGAAGGGGGGGGGGGTCCCTTGGTTCGATCTCAACTAGTAATTAGGTAGTTAGTTATATTAAACTAAGTGTTTAACTTGGTTAGTAATGTGTAGTGTGTTTTAACGGGTGTTAGGGTAATCAGGGACCCTAACTGGCTCAGAAAAATATAAATAGTGAAAATAGTAATATTTTCATGTTCCGGGTAAAGTCCGATTGTTCGGTTGGATAGTAATCCGTTAAAGCGTTACAAAAGCTTTAAAGTGTCGTTATTGTTATTTTTAGTGACACATCTTGTTTCCAACACTTTAGAAAGTGTCTAGTAGTATTTTCCCCATATTTTGGCACTTTACTAGTCAGCTAAAAGCTGGATTATTTATTAAAGTGCTGTGTTTTGTACTTAAAGTACGTTTTTGGCACATCCAATCAGTGTATCTTATTCCTAGAGACGCAGTTCCACAACCCTTATAACCCTACACTCACTACCAGTGTAGTCAGATATTTGAGGCTCTTAACAGGCCTTAGAGGCAGTGTCTGCCTGATGCTGGTTATATCAGCATGTTCACTGTGTATCCGTTTAGTGCTACTGTGCTTTTTGTGCATCATGTTTGTCACCAAGGTTCAGCATGTAAATAATGTAGTGACAGCAAATAAAGTATGATGCAAGTAAGTGCATGTATCAGTATGCAGGTAGCAGTTTATCAGCAATTTCAGTTAAGCACAGTAATTTAGCAGTAATTAGTCATTAATTAAGTCGTACAGATACCTGGTTTAGTGCGGGTTGTCACACGTTTAACCTTACATTTATTTATACATATCATTTTGGTTACATATTACATGATTTACATTGGACACATAAACAGTATTGACATTGGTTATACATTTCATGACTTACATCTTGACATAAACATTTTGACACATTATTCAATACGTTTGGCAATTGGTTTAAACATAGACATCTTACATTGTTGGTTGGTTTGAGTAAGTGATTAAGTAACGAGGCGTGTGTAATATGATACAAGCATGGTGGATACGCCGCTGGTACTTCCTATATATAAGTGTTTGTATGGTATTACATATTGTATCGTTATCTGAATCATTTCAATTTGAGACATATAACATTTTATACAAATAACATACTTTTCACAAGACATTAATTTACAAACAACTTATAATACAAACTCATTTTACATGGTTATTCATTTAAACATACATTATTCTCTTATTTATACATATCATCTGACCTTATCGTTTTTCAAATGATTTACCAGACATAGCAAATTACAAGGTTCATGACTAAACATTTTCTCAAACATAAGTCATGAATTCCTATTTTCACAAAACCTATGTATCTCACAGGCATTTTTATGCTGACGTACCTATTTTTACACATGTTTCAGGTACTGCTTTGCAATGATTGTTGATACATGCTACATTTAGGATGGACTCGTGCCTTAGCGACTTTAAAACTTGGAAGATCGTAGTTGTATTTATTTGATTGTATTAAAAACAATGAGTTCATTTATTCAATAAAACAGAATTTATTTATTCCATGGTTACGAAACAATGATTCTGTTACAACACTCCCCGACGTTTTCCGCCACGTTTTGTATGTTACACGTGGTCGGGGTGTGACAGAAAAGTTGGTATCAGAGCCAATGGTTATAGGGAATTAGGTTATTAGTAATACTTTGACCTAGTCTATAACCTTCTTAGGACCCTAACGCGAGTTTACTTGCGTTTAGTCATAAAACAATACCGTCACCTATCCTTAGGCGACGACCACAACAAGAACATAAATTTCAAAACCGCTTTGAAAACTAATCATCTGTTCTAGGATGATTGATTACTAGGTTTTGAACCCTCTATTGTAAGGTTTTGAACCCTCTGTTATAAGGTTTTGAACCCCTTTAAGTTTTCAAAATCTCGTCAAGATTTTGGGTTTTAAATAATGTGAACACGTGCAAACTGGAAGGGTGAATGCCTGTATTCTGGGTTTTCTGTCTAGGCAAGCACTTCGTATATATCTCATCAGACGCGAGACCAGTTGTGCTTACCTGGGAATTCTTGGGATGAGTGTTCACTTATAGGCGAGCATGTCTTCGCAATACATTATTTTTGACCTATTTACTTTGATTATCACCGAGGTCGTTTGTTGCTTTGTAGTAACAAACAAATAACCACTATCCTTGCTTTCATCAGATTTGTTTCATCTCATTCTTTTCGTCTAATTCTCTCACTCGTTTCCTTTCATGTTTCCTCTTTTAGAATGCCTCCTCGACGCGACAATCAGATGGCAAATGCCGAGCTGGCGGAAATCATCGCGCAGCAAATGGCTGCTGCCTTCCCAAATCTTTATGCTCAAATGATGCAAGCCATCAACAACAACAATGCTCCATGCAATTTCAAAAATTTTAACTCGGCTAAACCGCTCAAGTTTAGTGGTTCTGAGGGAGCCACTGGGCTTCTTCAATGGTTCGAGAGCATTGAGAATACTTTCCATCACGTTCAGTGTCCTGAAAATCGCAAGGTCGAGTTTTCTTCGAGTGTGTTTCAGAAGAGGGCTCTCACGTGGTGGAACGGGGTGATGAGAGATCGCGGTGCTGATGTTGCATTAGCACAGACTTGGGCTGAGCTTAGGGCTCTTATGATAAAGGAGTTTTGCCCTCGTCATGAACTGCAAGCTTTGGAGAGGGAGTTTGATGATTTGAAGCAAGACAGTGGGGAACATCGAGCCTATACTGACCGCTCTGAGGAATTGAGCTTGTTATGCCCTACTATGGTTACGCCTTTGGATAAGGCGATTGAGAAATACATTGATGGTCTTCCTGACGTAGTTCAGGATATTGTTACTGGCAGCAACCCTACTACTGTCAGACAAGCCATTGAATTGTCTGCCACTCTAACTGAATCCCACATCAGGAAGCGTAAGCTGTTTCTGAAGGGCGACTCAAGACCATCTGACAAGACTGCTCAAGTTGAACCAAAGGAAGAACATGCTGAGGTGTCCAAGAAGAAGAAGCGCAAAGCCTCTCAAAACTACGTTGTAACTGCTCAAGACAAACAGGTTGCACCAAACCAGCCAGCACAACCTCGCAAAAGGCAAAACTACGTTGGTACCGCACCTTTGTGCAACAAGTGCAACCGTAATCATCTAGAGCAAGAGCAGTGTCACAAATGTACCCACTGTGGGCGGTTGGGACATTTGATCAATGTTTGTCATTATGCAAATCAAGCTGCTGCAAACCCTGCTGTTGTAAACCCTGCTGCTGTTCAAGCACGGTTCCCTCCGGGGTCATGTTATAACTGTGGTGACCTTACCCACTACAGGAACAATTGCCCAAGACTTGTTAACGCACCTCCAGCACGTGGACGAGTGTTCAACATCAATGAGGCAAACGTGAACAATGATGCAGCAGTGAACAATTAGTGTTTTGTAATTCCTTGGTTGTTATCTTTTGACACTTCAAGACGATTCGGTTGTTACATAAATAAAGATTTGTTGTTTTTATTTCTGCAGAATTTATGCGTTTGTGTAAATGTTTGATAAAAGCTTATGATGTCAATCCAAAGATAAACTACTCGCGTGGTTCAGTTATCTTATGATCACTTGTGATCTCCCCAAGAACCTTAAACACTCGTTTCTTTTAAGAAATGAAGCCAAAATCTTATTGAAAATCCTTCTATCTTTATAGATGGATCCTTGAAAATGGTTAATGTGCCAAATAAAATCCATTGTTAAATATCCATGCCCAAAGATAACGAATTAAAGAATCAAGTTAACTAATTTTGTGCTTATGTGTTTTCTTACATGCTTTGTGGTTATATATGATCCATCCAAATCCTCGTAGAATCTTCCCTATATTATATAAAGGATTCATAGTAGGATATCCAAAGTTACTATCTTAAATCCATAATGGACTTTTACGTTGTAGTCAAGTCCCTTGGATTTTAAAGTACTATTCAAAAAAAAACTGGAGCTCTTGAATGGTCTGGTTAAACAGATTGATTTTGAAAATCTGATTAAAAATATCATGTGATGATATAATTACAAAGATCCCTTAAGTGGTCTATTTAAGGAGATCGTACGACGGTTTAGTTAAGAAGATCATGTGTTGATCTAGTTAAAAAGGTCGTTCGTTGATCTAGTTGAAAAGATCCTTTGGTGGTCTAGTCAGGTCGCTTCATGTTTATTCAATTGATTTTTTTTCTCTACGCATTATGAAATGAACTGTGCGGGCTGTGCAAGGGATTACGTAATTATGGAGGCCTACATAATTATGGAATTCAGTGCACAGAAACCACAGGGAGCTTTATCATGTGTTAAGACCTATAGTGACAAGAATAATGATACTGGAGAAGTCTTGGACCTTGACCGATGTCATTTTATCTTACACTCCCCAATTCTGATTTCAAGCACACACAAGTTTCCTATGATAAGTCTTCATAAGAAACATTCTTCTATCCATAGTTCAAAAATTCCATGTTTTACTGCTACAAGGAATTCACTTTGAGGGTTAACAAATTCGCTAAGAATCCTAACAGGGCCCAGAGTTTTACTTAAGGGTTCAATGGATCTATTAGAAGGCGAAACCGTCACAGTTGTCTTCACAAGTTTCCTCTATAATTAAATTTCGGGACGAAATTTCCTAAAGTAGGGGAGACTGTGACACCTGTGTCACTTCAACCATCAAACAAATTCCAAACCAATGAAATATTGTATTTCATACTTGGGATTTGTAAAAAAAAAATGTGTATCGTTTGCACATATCAACTCTTGTTCGATTTTAAACTTTAAATCGCTTTCTAGAGGGTTATACGCGCTCTGATGCGTAAATATAACCAGTTTAATCCAACGAACACTCCAGAATAGTGAAATAGGCTTAACATACCTTAAATAACCTTTACATAACTTAGAAAATAAGTTTTGAAGGCTTTGGTATGGCGAAAACAAGTTAATTCGCTTACCGGGACTAAACTTGACAAACTGCGAAAGTATGCTAATTTGAATTGTAACAGACATTCCGGAACATGACCATAAGTTAAACATACCATAAATATCCTTTACATAACTTAGAAATAAGTTTTTAAGGCTTTGGTATGGCGAAAACAAGTTAATTCGCTTACCGGGACTAAACTTGACAAACTGCGAAAGTATGCCAATTTGAACTGTAACAGACATTCCAGAACATGACCATAAGTTAAACATACCATAAATATCCTTTACATAGCTTATAAATAGGCTTTGAGGGGTTCGATATGCTAAAATAAACTTTTGGGTCATTCAGGGACTAAAAGTGTCAGAAAGTGCACAAGTTTGCATTTTCGCGCATAACTTACGTTCTGAATACATCCGGACATCCAAAAATTTATGTAAGCACTAAAATATTTTATTTTAGTGTTTGGCATAAGAAAAGTCCATTCGTCGCGCAATTTGGATCGTTTTTCGCGCTTATGCGCATTCCGTCGTAATTAAGCGAACATCGCGTTCGTACGACCAAACGAACCAACACCCGGCATATTTTTGAGCATGTTTCATGTCCACAATGTTTAGGCATCATTTTAGGGCCTTAAAGTTGGCTTGACGGGCCTTAGAAGTGCCGGAAATGGGCTGAATACACAACAGGGACCAAAACTGCAATTCTGTTAAACATGGCCAGGCGGCCCGCCTACACTTCTGGTAATCCTGAAGCGGGCCGCATGGGCCTCCTGACAGCAGAAAACATGCAGAAACATCGAATCTGGTCTGTTTCACCCTTGCACATGGTTTTTCTCAATACTATGGGCTGGTTTTTATGCACATGGTATTACAATACCATGGGAGCAAGTGTATGGCCAAGATCGAATCACGTTTTCCAAGAAACGATCCTAACGGTTCGGGAAACACTATAAATACCCCATGCTATCCATTGCAAAACCCACTAGAATTTTGATCTTAGAAGCTCTAAGTTGAAACCATTGTTTCATACCTGAGATTCTTGGATCGAAATTAGCATTCGGGGACCCTTCGTAAGTATTCTTTCGTTCTTTTATTGCTTTTCGAGTCTTTTTGAGTCTGAAAGTCAAACTTTGTTTGACTTTCTGCGTTGACCAGTTTATGGTCAATGCGAAGTTCGTTTGAACTTCGCAACGTGATTGTAATCACGATGGTCATAGTCCCTTGGGACTATGCCTACTGATTACCACGTTGTCTAGGGTCGTAGGGTAAGCGATCTAATAAATCGCTTATACCTTCGAACCCGACCCATTTGGTCGATCATTAGGATCCGACCAAACACATTAGGTGACCATAGTATATAGGGAATAACCTTCCGAGGTTATACCCTATGGTCACATCGTTTGAGTAGTTGTATGATAGGTAGTTTATATGCCTTAGGTAAATTACCAGAATACCCTTTTCATGTATAATTGGTAATTAAGCATATGTAACCTAAAATTTTGTCACATAACTGATTATGTAACATGTTTAGGCATATAACACTTGTCATAGGACTAGTTAGACGGTCCGAACGCGTTTCACGCGAACGACGCGTTAAAGTAGCATAAGCTACCTAAATGGGTCGCGATGGGTCGAAAGCACTTAGGATAGGTTTCATTTAGTATGTAGGCTTTGTTAAACCATATGACACGAGTCTCCATACTCGTTTGGTTTATGAACCCTCATTCTATCTAAATCCTCCGATTTAGGTCCGGTTTATTAACATAGTTACCTATAAAAGGTGCCGTTTGATATCCGTGATCTCTAGCATTGTTTGGTTGTTACACAAGGACTCCTAAGCACTCTCAATGTGAGTACATAGTTCCCCTCTTTTACTGTTTTCAAACTGTTTTGGGGTGAAGCATGTGTACCTATTTGTTATTTTCATGTTTTCCAAAAGTATAATTGATTATACATGTTAGTACTTATCTGTTGACAAACTGAATGACTATCTATGGTTTAAACACTGATTTCTCAAAGAACATAAAATAAAATGTTGAATTGTACTTATTTTATGTTCACCAGACCGATTGTTAGTATGATATAGCGCTATAGGATTAGACACCCCATTCCTGTTGTCATGGAATGTCTGAAACCAATTTGTTTCTCCATCCAAATAGGGATTTCCTTTGTGGTATCCTTATAGTCTCAAAGGTGTATTTTGATGCACTAGGTCTGAATGAATTCTTAAATCACACCTTTAAAGTATATTTTGATATACTCCCAAAAGTATAATTTGATATACTCTCATGTGTGGTATTGTACAAAACCAACATATATTTTGTTAATCATCCAAAGCATATTTTGATATGTTATTTACAAAACCAAAACATAGTTTAATATGTTACTTACAAATCCAAAGTATACTTTTAATATGCTAATATAAGGTTATTCGTTTAACCTTACATTTATTTATACATATCATTTTGGTTACATATTACATGATTTACATTGGACACATAAACAGTATTGACATTGGTTATACATTTCATGACTTACATCTTGACATAAACATTTTGACACATTATTCAATACGTTTGGCAATTGGTTTAAACATAGACATCTTACATTGTTGGTTGGTTTGAGTAAGTGATTAAGTAACGAGGCGTGTGTAATATGATACAAGCATGGTGGATACGCCGCTGGTACTTCCTATATATAAGTGTTTGTATGGTATTACATATTGTATTGTTATCTGAATCATTTCAATTTGAGACATATAACATTTTATACAAATAACATACTTTTCACAAGACATTAATTTACAAACAACTTATATTACAAACTCATTTTACATGGTTATTCATTTAACCATACATTATTCTCTTATTTATACATATCATCTGACCTTATCGTTCTTCAAATGATTTACCAGACATAGCAAATTACAAGGTTCATGACTAAACATTTTCTCAAACATAAGTCATGAATTCCTATTTTCACAAAACCTATGTATCTCACAGGCATTTTTATGCTGACGTACCTATTTTTACACATGTTTCAGGTACTGCTTTGCAATGATTATTGATACATGCTACATTTAGGATGGACTCGTGCCTTAGCGACTTTAAAACTTGGAAGATCGTAGTTGTATTTATTTGATTGTATTAAAAACAATGAGTTCATTTATTCAATAAAACAGAATTTATTTATTCCATGGTTACGAAACAATGATTCTGTTACAACACTCATGTTTTCCGCCACGTTTTGTATGTTACACGTGGTCGGGGTGTGACAGTAACGTTAAACTCTTTGTTGGATTAGGGTGGATGACAACCTAATCATGGGTCTAGGACTCGTACTAGAAACTCTTGAGAAGATTGTTTAGATCGGAAATCGTTTGGCGGCAACGTGTGACCGTCAGGGAAGCTGATAAGCTTAGGAAACACTGGGAGTTCGTTTTGGGCGAACGTATCATAATCGAAAGGCTCACACTGGGAGGGTGCAATACGCTATGGGAAACGTGGCAAGCTTAGTTTGCGGTACGCTGGGACATTCGGATTTCTGGAACGGATCGGTGATATGACTCACAAACTCGAGTTACCTGACGAATTAGGTATCGTACACGATGTCATTTATGTCTCAAACCTAAAGAAGCATCTGTTCGACGCAACACTTGTGATACCCTTGTTAAGGAACCCGCTGTTAACACAGTCGAATTTCAATCGTGAAAATTCGTTGGAACTTAAGATGTGGACCGGAGTTCACGTAGGAACGCAAATATTGGATAAATCTCTGGTATCCTCAATTTCTCAGGCGGTTGAATCAACTTTTGCTGTCATTGGCGAATTTCAGGACGAAATTCCCTTTCAAGTTGGGGATGATGTGGCACCTGCGGAAGATCCGCACTGATTTAACATTTCACCGTTTTGATTTGCTTGTCAAATTTCGGGATGAAATTTCTTTCAAGTTGGGGATGATGTGACAACCCGAACTTTCAAGTTTAGCAGGATCTAATTTCACGTCCTTGTAGTTAGCATCGTTATGTTTCGTTTGTAGACATACGTCGTGATTATGTGCACACTATGTAACTTTTTGATTTTATATGGATTAATTATTATATGTGAACTTGTTTGATCATTATATGGTGTGGTTATTTAGAAAATGAAATCAATGAAATCACACACACTTTACTAAGAACACACACTCGCTATTATGATAATCATGTATGGTTAAGCAAAGCCCAAATAAAAACATAGACTTTTGGCCGGCCACTTTTGAGAAAATATATTCACGCACACACATAAAAATTATACGTGGTTCTCATTAGTTAATATTCCCATCATCACAAACCCTAAACACCCTCCCTCGTTCATTGAATTACGACGGCAGTAGACCCCCATCATTGAAGCATCATTCCATTCGGTCGACCCTCTTGGTTAGTAGATCCGTATTTGTATTATTTCTTATTTGTTCGTTCTTGTTTAATGTTTAATTGTAAACTCGATTAGCAGAATTGTATGTGTACGTGTGATGTTCGTGTAATTGATTATGCATAGTTGATGATAATGTTAATGAATTAATTGATGTTGTTCGATTTGTGTGTATAGGATAGTAAGTGTGACTTAGGGTTCTTGCTAGATTCAGTGATTAATGTAGTGTCACATGGGCCATTCAAATGCACTCAATGTTTGACTAAAAGACCACACAAGTATATCTAATTGGGCCGCATAATCATATCATGTGACTGACTTATCTTTTGATTCTATTCAAGGTGGTTTTATAATAAATGGCTATGCTAGTTATAGGGGCTCTGTGAAACCCAGAAAACATGATAAGTGCTTCGATCTTGTTTTTTTTTTTTTTTTTGCCAGCCAAAATACTTCATTCCAACAAAACAAACAGCTCCATTAGCCAGCAGCTAAGGGAGCAATACAGACCAAAAAACCCCACCGAACAGAAAAACAAACAAAAAGACCAGACTATCCAAAGTCTATGTTTTCAAAATTACACCACCTCTCTATACTAAGACTGACCATTTTGTTCCTCTTCACCATCCACCAGAAAGAACCAGTCCTTATTTCCTCCACAATCGTGTATACAGTTTTATGTCTTCTATTAAAGAGCTTATCATTTCGATTAAGCCTGATCCTCCATAGCGTCTTCAATAAGATGGCATACACAACCCGTTTCCTCTTTGCCTCCAGCCCCAAGCTTGTGCAGTAGCCGAGAATCTGATTAACAGAGACGAACGATTCCGGCACCGGGATCTTTACCCAAACACAGATCATCCACCAAACAGTCTTCGCAAAGGTACAAGCAACCAACAAGTGGTCCACAGTTTCGTTTTCGATCCCGCACACTGGGCACATCCCGTTACTGAAGATGACATGTCGCTCTGCCAACGTCGTGGCTGTTGGAATCATGCCTTTCACCGCCCTCCAAGCAAAGCAGTTAACTTTAGAGGCCGCAATCTTACTCCATAGAAAGTTGTCTTGTTGCCCATCCTGGTCCAAGCTTCTATCCAGGTCTGCACGAACCTGGCTAACCGAAAATTCTGTCTTTCCATCTGCATTTTCCCACCTCCACATGTCTGTGCCTTCCTTTATATTCTGTTGTCCCAGCATATTCTCTAGTTGAGTCCATTGATCCCATTCGATTGTCGACTGAGGCAATTTTTTTCATTTCAAATCCCAACAGTATCCCGCACCCACCCTTTTGTACAAGTCCCGTACCAAGTCTTCTTGCCCATTTGAGATGGAGAAGAGAGCTGGGAACCTATCTTTAAGGCGACCCCCCTGAATCCATTTGTCCACCCAAAATCGAGCCCGATTCCCATCCCCCACGACGCACACAAAAGCTTCATTCAAATCGATATTATACTTGCTAAATTCTCTGTTTACTGCAGCGTTGCTCTTCCAGTGTCCACCCAAAGAATTTTTAACCGGAATAACCCCCTAGTTCCTCCTTCCTTTGTGCAACGCTGTTACCGTTTTGGCCCACAATTGATTGCCGCACTCCCTATATCTCCACCACCACTTCGCAATCAATCCCAGGTTCAGTTCCTTTATGCCTCCAACGCCCAACCCATCTGGAAAAATTGGATCATGGGCATTTTATACACTGCGAAGGCTTCGGTCCTCATAAATGGCTCGCCAACGGTTGAGTTTAGTTTAAATAGGGGGTTAAGGCAAGGGGACCCCCTCTCTCCTTTTCTCTTCACCATTGTAATGGAAGGTTTGAATGTCATGATGAAGAAAGCTGTTGGAGCTGGATCTTTTAATGGAGTCAGACTCCCGGATGAAGGCCCGTCTATCTCCCATCTGTTTTTCGCGGACGACGCCCTTTTTCTTGGGGAATGGTCGGAGGAAAACGTCAATAGTTTGAACAGGATCCTCAGGTGTTTCCACATGGCCTCGGGTCTTAAAGTTAACTACTCCAAGAGCAGGGTTTTTGGGGTCGGAGTCGAGGAAGAGGAGGTTGCGGACATGGCCAGGATTATTAACTGTCAGAAGGGCAAAATCCCATTCTTTTATCTCGGTCTCCCCATTGGGGCGAATATGAACCGGATTACTAGCTGGAAAAGCATGATTGACAAGTTTACTGCTAAATTGTCCTCATGGAAAGCGAGAACCCTATCCTTCGCGGGTAGGCTGACCCTTGTGAAGTCGGTTTTGGGATCCCTTGCCATTTACTATCTCTCGTTGTTCAAAGCTCCCATTGGGATTCTCAAAACACTGGAAGGTATTCACCGAAAGTTTCTTTGGGGCGGGGGTAATGCGGGTCGGAAAATTAGATGGGTTGCGTGGAATAAAGTTCTACGGCTTCGATCTTGTTGAGTAGCATAGGATGGGTGGTGGTATAATGATGATTATATGTTGTAATCTTGGATGCTTGTGCCTTGACTTTTGTGTCTCTCCCTTTTCGGCCAATGATGATGTTCCCTCCTAAATATTGTTGATTGATGTCATATATTAATAATCCACTTCGTAGTGCCTTTTTCCAAGTCTGCATGTGCCACCCCTTTTAAGAATTAGATTTATAGGAATCGAGGTTGTAATTATTTAATTGGAATTGAGTAATTGGTTGTTGTTGGTGTGTAACAAAATGGGACAATGTTATTCATGGTAAATTGTAACTATTTCTGCAACTGATGAGGACGACGAAACCTAGTGGTGTTTCGCCGCAAGTGACCTCGACGAAACTGGTAGTGTTTCGTCATAAGTGAGCTCGACGAAACATGTCGACGAAACATGTCGACGAAACATATGAGTTTCGTCATAACCTGGCCCGACGAAACATATAGGATGTGTATGATTTTCTGTCTCGTCACTTGTGATTTTTCTGTCCAGGATGCTTGGTCAAAATAGTTTATGAAACTATAGGATGTGTATGATGTTAAATGAAACTGTGTAAGGTAGAATGAAATTGTGGTGAATAGGGCAGTTGGATTAGAAAAACCTATCTGTTACATGGTAACAGTGTTAACCTGGACTTAACCTGTATGAACAAACAGTATGTCTGTGAATGTTGATATGTGTCATAAACATGGGGCGTGGACTGGCTTGGGAACAAAACACTCGTTATGTGATTTCACGATAAACGTTATAGAACAATGGGTTGCATGTTTAACGGTTATAACTTGTATAAGAACATGTGTCTTACCTGTCTGCTACTTTTGCAACGTGTACGTTAGATACGTGATATGTGTGAACACAATACTGATTGTCTTTGGTAACCACGGTAGGGTTGGTTGACCGACTTGGAACGGGTAAAGTAACTTGTTAAATACCGAGCAAATCAAATGTGAGTTCATCTCTGTTGAGTACGCGTCCCGGTGGTTGGGACAGTTTTTGGGTATCCCTGGGAGGGATAGGTTTTGGGTAACTTGTTTAGGTATTCCTGAGAGGAATACGTCTTGTTGTAAATCGGTAATGTTGGATAATATACTCTTCCTATCACCTTTAAAGTCCCCCCGTGTTGTTTTGTTACCTGAGAGGTAACAAGGTATTAGTTAGTAGCGCTACTTAGGTTTGGAAACCTCACCCCGTACCTGGGAGGACGAGTGTGGAACTAATGACCTAGTCATGACCAATGCTTTGATAGGAGCATTGGAGAAAGGGCAATGTGAATCAGAAGCCGTCTTGTATTCGGGGTATTATCAACATTAAATTCAATGGATTAACTAAATACTTGGTAACCAACGTTTTCGTAAAACTATGAACTCACCAGCGTTGTCTGATGCACTTGTTGCATGCTCGCAGTTCATTAGATATCTTGGATTTGGGAACTTGCTGTCTGGAGTAGCTGGAGTGGTCATGGGTCGACTGGAGGGATTCATGTGATTGATTTCTTGATACTATACATTGGTTTTGAGACAGTTTAATCTTGGTTTATTAATTGCTTCCGCTGAACATGTTGGTTTTCATTTAAACTTGTTAATGGTATTTACATTTATAATTGAGGATTTTATTTCGAAACTTGTATGGGTTCAATGTAATTAGTGGCTCGTTATTGGTACGTCACACGCCTAGCAGGGACATTCCCTAGGTGGTATTTTGGGGGTGTGACAGTTGGGCATTTTGGCCAACCTTAGCCTCTTCTTTTACGAAGAAGGACTATCAACAATATATATATATATATATATATATATATATATATTAACCGAAATCACACCTTTTGCCAAAATCTTACTTATACATACCTGGCTCGGGTCATAGAATTGACCCGTTTAAATACCTTTTGCTTTTAAACTTTCTAGTTAAAAGCAACGCAAGCCATAAGTTGTTTCCTGTTATCACAAAACTCAACAAGCGGTCATCAGTTTTTATTGTCAAATGGTATTAACACGCCATTTGACCCGTTTAGTCGAATTGGTCAATTATCAATATATGATGGCATTTTAATACCATCACGCCCCTTGAACCTATCCCGGTTTACACCGTAAATTCTTGTTACTTAATGTCCTTTCTTAAATTATTTGACCCGTTATAGTTCACCCCATAACGAAATATTCAAAATTCCTTATTTATTAGTCTTCACCCGACTAGATTTCCGTTTTACTCTTTTTACCATAATTTATGGTTTCTTACAATTTTACTTATTCCGACTTGCAAAGTATCAAGCCGGAACATCATATTTCAAAATTTAACATAATTCCTAATCAATACTCATAAGTAAATGTATTGCAATTAAAGGGGTGTAAGCATAACTTACTTTTCATCCGATTCGCTCTTTCGTCGCGTATTCAAGCCGTTTGACCCGCTTCTTTTCCCAAGCCGCCACCTAGCTTGTTAAGCGTCAAACTATCGTCATTATTTACAAGGTGGTTAGATTAGTCTTTAACAATCAAGACTATTCCACCTTACGTATTTTCTATGTCAAAAACTACCATTCGACTTTATCATTTGTTAGTTCAATTTATCAAAAGTTAACTACTTTTGATCACATTATTTACACAATTAGTCTAAATCAACATAATGCATGTTTCACTTGAAATTTCAACATTTCAGTTTTCATTTAGGCATTTTAACAAACACTTAATGGGCATAATTTTATACATTTACAAACTACTTCATAACTAGTTATTTTTACCAAGATTAACATCAAAATCAAGTCTCTATGTCTAGTGTTCACGAACTAAATCTAGAACTTGTATCATAACATCAATATTCATCAATTTAACATTCTAATTCAAGTGTTCATCACCTAACTATAATACCCATTTAACACATATATGGGTAATCAACAATTTCCTAGTTTTCGACATTAATACATCAAGTTTTTCAACTAGGATTTGTTCCTAAACAATCATACTTCTCTAATTCGGCTATAGCCTCTATGATTCTTACATAAATCGCATCTTGTAATGTTAATCAAAATTTCACAACTTCATGAATGTCAAAGATTCGACATACCTTATGATCCCCTCGACTTGGTGATCGTTTATTCATGTTCATGCATTGATTTGGGCCTTGATTTGAGCTTCAATTTGGTGCATTTGTTGAAATTAGGGTTAGAGCTCCATGGGAGCTTCCCCTAGTCGATCTCTATGCACACACTGTGTGTGTATATATATATTTTTTGTTTTATTAATTAACTTTTCAAGTTATCCCACCTTGGCCCCTCTTATTTGGTTAATTTATTTAGTAGGCTACAACCTACTTATTTCTAATAATATTTCGTCTTGTTAACTGGGTTAGACATTCCTAGTTAACTTAGTAGGTTCGAGTAGATTATAACTCGTTTTATTTTAAGTCCCATCAACTCGGGCTTCTTATATTTTGTTTTCTCAAAGAATTTATTTTTCGCTTTTAATTAATATTAGGATTATTTGTTTAAGTCCTAATATTCACCGGGTTAAATTTTACCACTAACGGTATTTTACCCGTCCTTTAGCATTAACGTGGTTTGATTACCAAACCCGTTTTCGGGGTGTTACATCCCGTGTCGGGTTTCACACAAGAAAAATGAAGAGAATTGATTTTTGGCGGGAAAAGAGGTTTAGAGGCCCTAGGAGGGGGACATGTGTCCCCTAATTATGGCTTTTATTAGGTTGTATAGATGTGTAAGGGGTTGTTTGTTTAGCTTTTAATGGTTTTGACATCTTACTGGTTTTGCATTTAATGGTTCGGATTGTTTGTTTCGTGAGCACATGTCTGAATGGTTCAGAAATTTGCCTCTGAATGGTTAAATATTATACTGAGTCTAAATGGTTAAGACCTCTAATCTGAATTGCCTCTGAACGGTTAAGCATTATACTGGCTGTTAATGGTTCAGACCTCTTGCAGGTTCAGTCTTTAATGGTTCAGACCTCTTACTGGTTTAGCACTTAACATTCAGAAGTTGCCAAACAACCCCGAACATAAAAATTAAACATAAGATGGATAATCGTTCCGTTTTTGCTATAAATCCTAAAAGTATAGAATCTATCAATTCTATTATGGGAAATTGGCTTGTAATAATCCCTAGTAGATGTCATTGACCATTGGCAATCCCACTTTTGAATATTCCGCCTGCCAGTCCAACATTTCACATACTTTTCCTCCATCGGTCCCCTGTTAAAAAAAACTTAACGGAGTGAAGTTTTTATCAGAACTACAAATATATGTTTTTTGGCTTTTGATCAGAACGATGATATGAGTCCACTGATGTAAAACTTACCTCGAAACGGTGCTACAAACGACTTAATTTTGGTTAATTGGAAGTTTAAACACCCGAATTGAAGCACCGTTTTCGTCGTTTGAAGCACCATTTCGAGGTAAGTTTTACATCAATGGACTTGTATCGTCGTTCTGAGAAAAGCCCTAAAACATTCGTTTGTAATTTGGAAAAAAAACCTAACGGTTAAGTTTCGTTAGTTAGGAACCGGTGGAAGAAAAATAGGTGAAAGATTGGACTAGCAAGGGAAATATTTAAAAGTAAGACTGTCAATGACCAATAACATTTATTATGGATTATTACAGGTCACTTTCCCTTTAATTATTATTCATTGCATAGAGTTAATCTACTGCTATTATTTTTCTAGTTCTAGTTACAAATTAAACATAAGATGGATAATCGTTCCTTTTATACTATAAATACTAAAAGTATAGAATCCCTCAATTTCATTATTATTCATTGTATATAGTTAACCTGCTACTATTATTATTCTAGTTCTAGTTACACCCTCATTTCGCGGTAGAGCAACCCGAACATTCAATATAAAAGTAAAGTAACTAAACATGTATAATACCAGCAAAGTTAAAGTAAAACTGTAGAAGGGCTAAACATGTAAACTTAACTAAAGAAGAAAGATATTTTATTAAAGTAGAAGGACTAAACATTTATATTATGAAAGTTAAAGTAGAAAAAAAGTACGGTAAATATAATAAAAAACAAGAGTTAAAAAGACTAACCCTTAGCAAATTAAAGTACAAGGACATAGCAAATTAAAGCATAAGGACAGTTACAAGAAAAAATACTTTATGATAAATATAGTAAAGAAGAGAGAGTAAAAAGATAAAAGAAACTTGAAAGAGTATAAGAAAGAAAATTACACTAAAAGATAAAACCCTTAGCACTAGGCTAAGGGTTTGTGTTTTAGTATTAGTAATAATAATAATCATTATTGTTATAATAGGTGTTAACTATTTGAAGTTCATATTTTCCGTTCAATTTCATTCATTTGAAACGGTCCATTCAGTGTTTTAAAAACCGGTAAATACCGGCCGGTTATACCGGTATTACCGTTTCGAGATGTAAATCCGGTACGAAACACCCCGATAAATAAGTGAAACGGCATAAGGTTTGTACCGGCGGTAAAATCCGGTATACCGGTTTGAAACGTAATACCGGTACCGGCCAAAGATTATTTTAGTTTGGATTTTTACTTATTTTTATTATATATATTACTTATCTTACGCAATTTTTATATATTATAATTATTCATAACTAAAACTTCTTATTTAATATTGTATGAAACGAAAATAGCCATCATCTAGTTGATGAGGATACCAATAATAGTGAAATTCATCTTTTATGCGAACATGAACTTGAACATTGAATGATGTTCAATTATCTTTTGGATTATTTTTTTTTATTATGTATTAGCTTTTGGATTATCTTTTAATATATAATCATGCATTTGGATTAACTTTTGAGTTGATGTTGTAATTTATGAAATTATAGAGTTAACTAGTCAACCCGGTCGAACCGCTCAGTACAACCCGGTTCAACCGGTTGAACCATTTTTTAGCCTAATCCGGTTTAATTTAAAAATCGGTTAAAACATTGGGTCCATTATAAGGTCACTCGTTCTAAACTATTGTATTGACTCAAAAAGTTGTGGTCAACTTTATTCTTGGTCTTATATCATTCTTTGACTAATACATGATGGCATCTTACGAATACCACAACTAGAAGAATTCGAGAAATAATAAGTAAATTGAATACTAATTTATTACAATGATAGTAGATCTGTCTATTACATGAGTTTTTAGAATATAAACGATATAATTATATAATCTTTAAAAATTTTTATACTAATAGCCTAATTAGTAACAAAACTTTATATAAACGAATTTTTATTACCATATGATAGTTCACACAACTAACTTGAATTTATCACAAATACCGGCCCATGTGAATTAATAACAATGAATATACCATAATAGCCGTGTATTACAAAGATTGAATACTGAAAAACATGTAACACACAAATTTATATATTATTAATATGAATGAAATTATATATTACGTTACATATAACATTGTATAAAAATAATAATAATTTTTATCATTGTATATCTTTTAAATATAACTTTTATTTATATAAATACCTCAATTCTGTTTAAAAATTTCATTATTAAAGATTTTCTTTTTTTTAATTGGTAAAAAGATAATTTTATTGGTATGGCATAAATATATTTGTTATTCTCACTAATAATTGTTATGTTGATTTAATTAATAGATAGTTATTGTAAAGTTATGATATAAGTTAAAGGTTTATATATAATAAATAATTTTTTTTCATTATTAAAGTTTAATTGACTATGTCACAAATGAGTATAAAATGAAATTAATATATTTCTTAGCTCTTATTAAATTGAAAACACATTTATTGATCATAAATCGGTGTAGCTACAAACCTTAATATTATCTTATCTTATCTATAAAACTTCAAAACGTTTAGTCTTTTTACGAGATAGTCTGCTGGTTAGTTGCTCTTTTTTAACTTTTATTTATATGCTAGAAAAATTCATATATCAATTTTATATATAATCTCAGATATGGATGACAACTTTTTTGTAATTTAAAATATTTTATTTTAAAAAGTACTAAAATCATAGTTTTTAAAATTATAGATTATTTATATTTATTTTTTATTCATAAATTAGAATTAGATATTAATTATTATATTTGTTAATGAATTAAAGATGAAAATATCATGTGACACTAACTGGAAGGGAAGTTAGAGAAGAGAATGTCATGTGTTATTAGATGTAATCATTTATTAGTATTTGATATTAGCATTATGAAATCATTATTTTGTTATGAGCTAAATCGAACCTAGAATCAATTTTAGAGTTGTATTAATCAATGGTTCGGTTCTTTATTATTGTGATAGTTGATTCGTTAACTAATTATTTTAGACACGGGTCAATTTAAGCTCATGCTAGTTTGGCTAAGGGGTATGTGGGTATTGGATGGGTCATTAATTGCCACCTAGGATGGTGGATGATGTGCTACACCACCCTCTTATTAGGAAATCACCGTAGTTTTGTATGGATTAAATCATGGCAATCATACACTTCTTTTTCTTAATTAGTTAAATATATTTTACACAAAATAAATGCGTTAAAGGGTTATTTTTTATTTAGTCATCATTATGGCCAAATCAATTTTGAATAGTTTGATAGGGTAAGAATTTCATGATTCTTCAGCCTTTAATATTATAAAACCATCCTTTGCCATTAAATTTGAACCTCTTGGGAAGCAAATATTAAAACTATGGATATACAAATGTAAACTTTGAATGTAACTCGGTTTTATTTATCACCTATTAAATCGATACATGCACACCCATGTCGAAAGATTACAAGACTGGAGTGAGACTGATAGATTGTGCAACTGTCTAGTCCTGAATTCAAAAACAATAAAAACTTGTGTTATAATGAAAATTACAACGTGTTCATTATTAACCAAAAAGTTACTTCAACTTTCTCTTTTTTTTTAACGACAGATTTGGATCATGGTAAATCTGAGAAAAACTCTTGTTGGAATCGAACTCAGATTCTACCAATCCCTAAACCTTATCTCACCTTTAAAATGTCACTAAGCTATAATAACATAGGCTACTTTAACTTTTAACTCTAGGTTTTTTTAACATGTATTTATTCAACATATAGTTAGTTAATAAGCAAACAAAACTTTACTTGACATAATTGACTTAACATGTTATTAGAGTGCGCTTAATCTTTATTTAAGACATAAAATACGCACATTCCATTATATTATTCCGTTTCACAAAACTACAAATTAAAAATTACCTAAAACAATAAACTTTTAACCAATGTAAAAGGAATTTTATTACTAGGAAATAGCAATAATACTCAAAGAGAAAGTGGAAAACAAAATGGAAATTTCATGCTAAAAAATTAATATCTATTGGAAAATTAACAAAAGCTTTACTTGATATAATCAACTTAACATGTTAAAGTAAAATCAAATTCCTACATATTCTTTATTCGATCCATTATATTATTTCGTTTCATATTATTATAAACAAAAAACGCTTAACCAATGTAAAAGGTATGTTTTCATTACTAGAAAATTAATTACGATTACACCCAAAGAAAGTGGAAAACAAAACAAAAGCTTCATGCTAAAAAATACGTTAGTTTACACAAAACATAACTAAAATAACTAAACCGGAGGATCCTCAACGCGCCGTCGTCGTCCAGCCAGACTTGGCCGGAGAAAACCCATATCCGGGAAACGGACTTGCCCGCGGAGATCGGATAGGAAATTCAGTGGTAAGGTTTCCGTCTTTATCATAGTAAATTACACCGGAGAAATCAAGCGGCTGACATTTATCCCCCATCAGAATCTCCTTCCGCCATACGCCGTCGTCGTTTTCATCTTCTCCGGTAGTTTTCTTACGGTGGCACAACTTCATCGCTTTATTGCTGATGGAAGACAAGAGTTTCTTTGTCTTTGTTGTTGACTTATTTTTTGAAGATTTGATTGTGTGTTTTGCATAGAGGATTAGTTTGGTGGTTAACGATTGCAGAACTCCGGTGGGTGTACGGTTGTTTTTGGCGGTAGTGGCCATGTCGGAGGATGGATGTGGGGTTTGATTATTCTGTGAGGTGAGGCCAGGGTTTATTATATATAGGGATGACGAAGGTCACCGACTATTCCCGGTGATTTATTAGGTTTGACTGGTATTTTTTTTTAAGAAAAAAAATAATGTTGGTTGTTTATGTATAGGAAGGAAATATTAAATTAGATTATTTCTCAGTAAATATGGTGTGAATTAAATGACTTCTGAATTTGGATTTTTTTTTTTTGAAAATACTTCTGAATTTGGATTAACTAACATCAGTAATTTTGGATTGTTTTTTACATTAAAGTAGACATATATATATATATATATATATATATATATATATATATATATATTTTGAAAAGTAAACTACATTAAAAACACACCTACGACCTAAACGGGGAAAGGCCAAACAATAATCTATCTATTATACTAAAGCAAAATAAAGGTTGACTTCTTGACTTTGATGTGGCTATTCTCTTTGGCCAGAGAATTACAATTTGGGCGGCATTTTGTGTATGTATATATTTCATTCTATTTTCATTCAATGCTATTCATTTCATCAATAATTCCACCGCCTTCTCTCTTCCATTCTTTTCTAATTCGACTTCTTCATCTTCTTCAACGGATTTCTCATTTTCTTCATTCATCCATATCTTAATCTGTAAGTGTAGATTTTAATTTCTTAGTTTAATCTTTCTTTTTTTGATCTGTTCAAGAAACCCTATCTCCGATTGTCATTTTAGATTTTTTGTTTATGTTTATTATCTGTATAATTTTTGGTATAGAATTTGATGTTTACTCATAACCCTAAACCGATTGTAATGTATACTACCCAGTGTTGTAAGAATCGCTAGGCGCTAGTCGGGCGGTGGGGTACCGACTAGCGATTAATCGGGATTAATAGGGATTAATCGAAATTAATCGGATTGAGATTTTTATATGTAATTTTTAGTTACATACACACACACACATTTTTATATGTAGTTTTTTAAAGTAGGCATGTTTTAACCACTCATTAACCCATTTTTTTAAGTAATTGGAAGGAATTTATATGGTTTGGTCAAAATTTGGCCGGCATCTAGCCAAAATTTGGCCAGAATAGGACCGCCATTGACTGCCTAGCTATTTATCGGCCATTAATCGGTGAACCTCCGATTAGTGATTAATCGGCGATTAATCGGAGACTAGTCGGGATTTTTACAACCATGATACTACCTTTTGTTTTGTTTATGATTAATTTTTATTATCCAAGAAACCCTATCTCCGATTGTCATTCTAGATTTGTTGTTTATATGTTTATTATCCAGATCTGTGTTTATAATACCTTTTGTTTTGTTTTTTTATTAATTTTTTGAAGAAGTATTGTTCTGTTGTAGAATCTGTATTATTTTTGAATGTATTCTATGAACCCTAAATTATTTGAATGTGTTATTTTTAAATGTGTTTGATAGGTTTGTTTTTTGATCATTTTTATTTTAATTTAAGCCTGCATCTGATTTTCACTCAAGATCTGTTGATTTTTGAGTATTAACATTACGGATGATTTACATTATATAATCTGATTTTTTTTTTTTGTCATTCAAACCTTTTTTTTGTAGGTTTCTAATATTCCTGGGACTTCTTCATTAAGGTATTGTTTTGTTTTTATTATTCACTAATTTATTGTATTATACATTTTAGATGATACATATTAAAGCTAATCAGAAGAAACCCTCAGTTGAAGAAAAATACAATGAAAGTGTTTTGCTTGGAACATGGAGGTGTCGTTGATGTTGTCAAGGAGTCTCAGGAAATGCTAAGTGATATCATTTCCTTACGCTCCTCGGCAATGTCAACGACCCCTCAAAAAAATTCCATCAAATCTCTCTCACTGGTTGCTTCATCAACAGAGTGTTTATTTTTCTCACCACAGATCTCCTGTACATTCCCTTCAATTCTTTAACCGCCTTCTTTTCATTATATATGGAAGGTTGCAATCTTATTAAATAATCGTAATTTATTTTAGGTAATTTTGGAACCGTTTCCATTTGTATTGCATATATACATAATTTTGCTTTTAATATAATGTTTCAATCGTTCACTTGAGAAGCGTGCTCTTTTTTTTGTTCATCATCAGACATCCAAATACAAGCATCGGTAAGTATATCCCACCTCTGTTATTGATTTTTATTTTTTATTTGAAAACCACAATTAAGTTGTTTGGTTTGTATGTTGTAGTTGATTGTAACGGATATGTTAATTGTTTTCGATATCATAAACCCTAATCTCTATTTACAATTGTTCTAAATACAATTGATATACAAGTCCTGATTCAACTTATTGAAACTAAAATCAGTTTATCGATTGTTATGTAATATATATTTTTATTAATTATATTTTTATATAATTTTTTCAATTTGTTATTTTGGTTATTTTTAAGTTATATAAATCCTGATTCAACTTATTCATGAATCCTTTGTGTTTGTTTATGTATCCTATTTTTGTAGGTATTTACTATGGGTGAAAGTTCATCAAGGTATTTTGTGGCTATTTTTATTATTTTCTAACAATAACCTTAACATGTTATATATTGTTAACATTGTATTATGTAATTCAGTTACAGAGGACCCTGGTTCTGTAGGGTAATGAATCGAGCAGACCAACTTATTCTGGTAAATGAATAATTATTACTTTAGTTATTTGTGTTCTTTTCTTTTTCATCTTATTAAATACAGTTTATTATTATTGTATTGTTTTAATCTTTTGACTATAATTATAATTCATTTTCCATTTCATTGTTTTATTAGTCCATTCCCGATGATGCTGCTTCCAAACTATGGGGTGTTGACAAAGGCCCTACTAATGTTATGATACACACTGAAGATGGCCGTGACTTTAATGTTTTTTTAAGCGCTTCTAAAGGGAAGTTATTTTTCTTTCATGGTTGGTCCAATGTTGTAGAACACTTGGGTCTAACCAAAGGATGTTTGGTAGTATTTAATCCTGTAGATCCTACTACGTTTAAATTAACAAGTTTCCTTGATGGGGTTAGTCGTGGCTCTTTCTGGACATATATGCTCCCTCCATCATGTAATTTTTATGTAAGATAAATATGATTTTATTTTTCCTAATGTATTGAATTATTACTTTAGATATATTAATACTAACCTTTTTTTCTTTTTCTTTTTTATCATCCTACAGGTCATTCCTCAATGTATTTTGCCAAAAAGTTACGATTATTCGTCAAATGATTTAACCGCTACTTTAATGATAGACAACCAAACGTTTAACGTTTCCATTGTAACGTCTGACGGCAAAGTCGGTTTTACTGTTGGTATGGATGTAATTGTTAGTCTGTTTCAGTTGGAGGTTGGTTGTTATTTCTTATTCACCAAAGGTTTTGGTAATTTTTTCTATTTAAAAGTCTTTGGAAAAAACGGTGTTGAAATCACTTATCCTGACTTAGATGTTGATGAGGTAAATTAAATATTGGTAGTTAATCATTTGCAGATTGAAGTTGCACCTGTAGATGCTGAAAATGAAGTTGAAGAACAAATACATGGTGGTGTTACTCGGTTTGTTCGTATGGCTGGTGAAGATTATTTTGTAAGTTTGGATATCATTTTAAAAACTTTTAAAAACAAGTTTTATTTTTTTTTACTTAACAAACATTAACTTTTATTATTAATTTTGTTTCAATACAGAGAATTCCAGATCCTGTTTCACGCATGGCTAAGCTTGATGAAGGTTTAAAAGATTTGACCATAAGATTTTTGCATCTGGATCCGCCACTGCAGATTACCAACGGTACCAGACGTGAAAGAAGAACCAATGGTCGTGGTTTTCGATACGCTTTAACCTCTTGGAAGAAGTTCATGAAAGCCGCTCGAATTAAGGTCCGTGACCAGGTTCACTATTCTTTTGATGAAAATGAGCAGGTTTTGAGTGTTGAGAGGGTTGTACCTTACGTTAGCCGTAGTAATTAGTTATATGACAATTATGGCATGTTTTTTGCCTTTCAAGTTTTTTGGTTTTAACATTGTTTTTGTTCTAGAATTTCAAGTTTTTATATAATTTTCATCTTAAATCTTATTTTAACCACTATATGCCATGACTTAAAAGTTTAATCTATTATTTTAGTAATTTTTATTCCCACTATAACATTTTATGATAGATCAAAAACGATATAGAAACTACTATTATGGATAAAATTAAATTGATATATTCGCATATTAACATTGCTGATTATTGTTTACAACTAAGTATAGTGTTTATAAAGTAACTGTTCAATGTGTTATATATATCTAATAAATCTACACATATTATATATCAAAAAACGATATATAAACTAATTTTGCATATATAAAGATTTTAATATTAAGGTATTCAGATAATATTAAGGTATTCATAAAATAGTATTATGAACTTAGTATTATATATACAATATAACACTATGTTGTTACATTATAAACTTTTTATAAAGCTTGCATTATAGATTTTATATTATTTTTAATTACAGAAACTCAACTTTAACTTAATAGGTTGCAAATTCTAAATTTTTTCATTACTTTGAAACTTATTAATCATAAAAAGTCCCTCCTTACTTTTTGTAATTTCAAATTGATAATTATGGAAATTGATTATATGCTCCATTTTTTTTCCAGTTGATTCGTTTACAGACCTATAATTAGCTGAAAAAGTAAAGAAATATAGTATAGATATGGATGCACATTATATGGATATGCTCCTGAATGTGTGATATGTCATATTTTAGGTATTCTTTTGCAATGCTATACAAGCCTCAAGAACATATTTTGTATCTTCATTTCAGTATGCGTGTCGAAGAAGGTTGTCAGTGCTGAGTTTATAACTGCTAAGGTTGTAGAATGCTGGAAAGCTTCATTTTTAATTAAAGCTAAAGAAGGAATTTAATATTTCAAATCCGTTTAATAAGGTGGTTAGTTACATTTCAATTTATCATTTTTTTTTTCACATATTAACCTATTTTTGGACATTTAAATTGATTGACTGTATTTTTAGAAAATACCTTTTTATTACATATTTCCATGTTCATGGTTTATTATAATTGATTTTTTCGATATTTTAATTTTGTATAATATACAATGTTTACTTAATTAACATTGCCTACCTATTATAAATATTCTTTAAACATTTCACATTGAAATCAATCTTCTCTACTCAGAAATTTGTCTATCAGTTTTCATAAGCGTTGGTAAGAATACCATTGACTGTTTTAGAAGATATTGATTAATAATTTATTACAATGTGTTAGTATATATTGTTGTTTTTTTTTCTAATCCTTCCTTTGAATTTTATGCAGAAATGGAAGAAGCTGCAATCACACTGTTGAATAATTTGGACCTCAACGTTGATAACTACACCATCAGAATACGCATTGTTCGTTTGTGGACAAGAGCTGATTTCAATAACGCTAGAAAAGTTTATTGTTATGATATGATAGTCATGGACAGTGAGGTAAGCGTTCATACACTTATGTTTTAATTTATTTTTATATACTGTTAATTCTTAAAGTACGTATTTTTTTGTATAAAATAATGCTGTTGTTTGTCAGGGAACAAAAATGCAAGCTTTTGTTTTGGCTAAAAACGCATCTGGATATCAACATCTTTTAGAAGAAAAGCGTTGTTTGACGATTCGAAATCCTTCCTTGGGTGAGAATCGTCAGAAGGTCAAGTACGCTAAGGGTGGTTTGAAGATTAACCTTAATAACAACACCGTTGTTGAGGAATGCCACGAGGCTATTGGTTCTGAATGGGGTTTTGATTTTACTCCGTTTGATTCTGTTGTGGAGGATCCAACAGCTGACAACAAGTTCTTTAAAAGTCCAATTGGTATCATATACAATTAAAACTATATAATACAACATAACACATTTTTTATTTTGTTGACACTTTTTACCTTTTTTCCCCAGATGTAATTGGTTTTGTGGTCAAAAGTTTTCCCTTCGAGGTAGACATGGAAACTAATAATGGAAAAAACCAGAAGAAAGTCACCTTTATGCTTGAAGACTTGAAGTATTTATTTATTTTTTATTCACTTTTATTCCTTATAATATTATCTTTTTTATGTTATGTATTCTAGGGTGGGGCTCCTCTACAAAGTGTGTTTTTCCTACAAAGTGTAGGAAGTGATCTTGACCATTGGATGAGTGTGTTTGATGGTTGAGATCATCTTGGTGGCATTTTGGTAATATTTGTGTCTTAAAAATAGGATGACTTAATTAATTAGGGCTAAAGGTGTCATTTAGCTTGTTTTAAATATGGAAATGACTGTCATACCATAAACCACCCCACATTTTTCGCAAGTTTCTCTCTCTCTTTCTCTTTCTCTCTCTCTCTCTCCATATTTTCCTTTTCTCCTTCACGAAGAAACACAACGTCAAGAAAACACATCGTAAATAATACAAAGAAAACATATCGTGAAGAAACCCAAGAAAACATATCTTGAAGCATACAATATAACACAACGTCATTTAACTTGTATGGTGTGTTATACAATATAACACATCGTGAAGAAACCCAAAAGTTATAAAACACAACGTCAAGAAACTACAAAAGACATGTCATTTGTGAATCATAACTGGTATAACACATTGTGAATTAATCTGTAACTTGTAAAACACATTGTCAAGAAATTACACGTACATCTCCTTCCTAAAAACACGTCAATAATTACAAATACATCTCCTTCCTGAAACATAAACTGCTATAACACATATCATCAAGAATCTGTTCATGAAGAATTGCAGCTGGTAAAACACATCGTTAAGATTTGTTAATGAAGAATTGTAGCAGGTAAAACACATCTATAAACACATCTCCTTCCTAAAACATAAACTGCTATAACACATTTTGAATTAAACTGTAACTGGTAAAACACATCGTCAAGAAATTGTTCATGAACGATTGCAGCTGGTAAAACACATCGTCAAGAAATTGTTCATCAAGGATTGTAGCAGGTAAAACACATCTTCTTCCTAAAACATAAGCAATCAACCATAGCATTGAAATCGTGATTTTTTATTAGTAATATGAATTGATCGGAAGAGATAAAATCTAATGGACTGTGTTTGTGAATTAGCGATAATCTTAGTATAAAACTGTAACTTCCGAATTTGAATTCAAAGAAGATATGCAGTTACCAAAAATATCTCCAAGTGGTTTAATAGATAAAATCTTCCATAAATAAAATAATTATTCAATTACAAGTTTGCCCTTTTACATAAAAATATTAAATGACACATGTCAAATGGAGAATGTTTCTTACACTTTGTAGGAAAAGTTGGCTTTGTAGCCAACTCCTACCCATGTATTCTAAACTACTACTTTTATTGTTAACCTTTTTAATGTTCAACAATAAGCAGATCTTTGTGACACTTTGGGACGGTTATGCGGATCAAATAATGGAGTATGAGAGCAGCAATCGAGGTGAAAAAAATGTCGTCGTAATCATTCAGTTTGGGAAATACAGATTCTGGGGAGGTATCGTATTACTTTAAATATATTGTGTTTTTTCTTTACGGTTTCACTTTAAATAGTTGTTTAAATTAATTAAAAAGAAATTTATAATTATGTACAGGGCATTTGTCTGTTTCAAATTTGTATACCGTCACCCGAGTCTTAATTAACAGTGATATTGATGAAGTTGCTGAGTTTAAACAAAGGTTCACTATCCTAATATGTTTTTATACTTTTGTAGCCAGCTCTGTGATTGTAAATAATTATTTTTCGTTTTTTATTAGATTTATCGAGAAACTTTCTCCCGAAATTTCTTCCAGTTATTCTGGCTTAAGTTCTTCTGTTGTGAAGTCTGCCACTGAAGAGTTCCTTTCTGACTTGACTTTTTATCCCATTGGGTCGTTAAACTCAATAGATACGGTAATACGGATAAAAATTGTTTTAATATGTTTTCCTTTATCTATTTTGTTATACATTATCTATATCTTAAACACAGACGAAGTTTGTTGTCATTGTTGGGACTATCAAGAGTTTTGCATCGAACAATGAGTGGTTTTACAACGCGTGCACAAACTGCAACAAAAAAGTTTCAACCATTACAGTTGTTAAAGAGAAGCAGGATGGTGCTGATGGTTTTGAAGAGGTTACTGTTTTGGAATGCAAGACTGATGTTTGTAATACAAAGAACGTTTCATCAATTCCAAGGTAAATATTATCCATGTTAAGTTTTGTTTGTCAAAAAAAGTAAATCTCATTAATATATTTTGCAGAATTAGGCTTTATATACGTGTGCAAGATTGTACTGGTATTGTGACTCTGACATTGTTTGAGCGTGAGGTGACAAAGCTTTTGAAGGTTAATGCTAATCAGCTTTTAGACAACAACATTGAAGTATGTACTAAATAATTCCTTTTATCATATTTTTGGTTATTATACAACAGTAAAGTATATTTTTGTTTTTCAACAGTTAGCAAACGAATGAAGCTTTCCAAAGGAGCTAAATTCTTTACTCAATATGAAGTTTGCGTTCAAGATTGCTGTTTCTTCTTTTAACATTAGCAAGAAGTCTGATGGCTACTCAGTCTCCAAGACGACTAATAACCCGGTGGTTTTGTCTGAGCTTGATAAACATTTTGACACTATTCAGGTATATTTATTCCAATTCACCTTTGTACTATTATTACAATTTGCCAACAATGTTTAACTATTAATTATTATCATTTTTGTTTTTTACTTTTTAAAAAAAAATCAGCCTATTGATGAGGAAGCCATCAATGTCGAACCATCCGATTCAAATCGTAATGATGATTTGCCTGTTAAGGTTTACTATCCTTTACCTTATATATGATTTAAGTTTTACTCATTATCTGTTAAATGTATATTTATAACTCATCCCTATTTATTTATTTTATTTTTCTAGGATTCTATATCCCAAACGGGAGACGATGTAACCCCTTGCTCAAATGTTTTTAAAGTTGGCTTTACAACATCGTTTGATCAGAAGGATGCTGACTTGGATACGAACAGCGAACGTGACTTGAAGCGCAATTTGGATACCGTGTATGACGTGGATGATGTTTCTTCTCAGTCTTCATCAAAGATGCGTAAAGACAGTGGTGTCGATGAAGTGCTTCTAATTCCAAAGAAAGAAACTTAGTCATCTATAATTCAAACATTTGATATGATCGTTTGTTTTGTGTTCAGTATTTGGATATTTTTGTTGGGTTTTTTTCGAAATTTGACAATGGTTTGACTCGTGTGGTTATTTTATATGAACGTGATTGTTTGATGGTTTAGTTGTTTATTTCGAAAAACAAATTTTTTTTTGCTAATTGTTGTTGTTAATTTTACTTTTTTTTCTTATATATATGTCATGATTATTCTACTTTTTTTTTCTTATATATACTCTACATTATTTAAAAAACGTATAATTTAATATAAACATATATATTAATCAGAATCATTTTTAATACAATCCTTTTATAAAAAAAAATGTTACTCCCTCCGTCCCAGTAAAAGCGTCTTATTTTGAATTTTCAAAGTCTTTATTTATAAAGTCTGACTTTAATTATATATTTTTTGTGTTATATAAAACTTTAATTATATATTTTTTGTGTTATATGTAACTTTAAAATATTCATATTATTCTATTAAATTTGTAACGATAATTCAATTTCATGATCATTTTTAAATTTATGAGCAATTTAATTATAGATGTAATGTATTTAAGTAATGTACAAAATACGTTATCAAATTCTTTTATAAACAGTTACCATAATTTATTCTAAACATATATATTAATCAGGTTATAGAAAGTATTTCATACTATTTTTTAAAAAAAAATTTAACGTTTTAAGTAATAGAGAATTTAAAAAATACAATCCGTTTTTAAATTTAAAAACTTTAAATATACAGAATTTAACGTTTTTAAGTAAACTCCTTGTTGTTAGACATTTTAAGGAAATTCTTTGTGGTTAGATATACATGATTTAAAAATACTAATATTTTAACACTTTCTTCAATATTTACTAACCATTAGTGGAACTAAAAGGGTGTTGTGGTAATTTATGGTTAAATCCATTGTATTGGCGTCAATGTTCAAAGGATAGGGGATGTTTATGTAACATTTCAAATGGCGGTTGTAATTATGTTTTATTGTCCTTACCATACGCAACCATCATATCAAAACTTCATCATCCCAATGATAAAGTGAATCGCCGACCGGAACTACTGCTACGATTATCGCCGGAATCATCTGTATTCAGCTGATCGACGCCGGAATTAGGGCTTGGCATCTTGATTTGTAGGTAACAACATTAAGTTCCTTTACATTATTTATGAATTTTTTATATAATCCTTTCTATCTTTGATTTTTTACCTATACATTGATATACTTCGAATCTTAACCTTTTATGTTGTTGTTTTCCGTAAGATTGAGACTTTAATTGTTAGAAATTAGTGTTTGTAGTTTAGTTTTGTTATTCTATGTTCAACTTTTGTTTATATACCGATTATACTTTATACATAAACGTTAGGTTATGATTCTGTATTTAATCATTTACTTAAAATTTGATAGATACGGGTATAAGAACTTTAATTTTCAGAAACATTAAAATTAGTTATAATAATGTCTGTAAGGTCATAGAAATTTTCGATTATTGAACCACATAAGTTTGTGTTTTCATGATTTGAATCTTCAGTATTGTTAGTCCAATCAGTGTTCTGTCTGTAGTGTTTTTTGTGTATACTGTATATATTACTGTTCGGTAAAGTATGAGAATGTGAAATTATTTGTTTTTTTTAAATCATTCGTCTTAGCATATATTTTTTTGTGCAGATTTGAAAATGTATACTTCGTTTGTAAAGTATCTTCTGAACCCATCATCATTGAGTTTAGTAAGCATTCTTTATTTTACCTATAATTGAGTTTTTTGAGTATTTTTTTTGTATTTTGATGTTTGAAACTTATAATTCTAAATATACTTAATTAAAATATATATATATATACAGGATGTCCCGATCACCTTTGTAACTCTATTTTATGGAGAGGATTAGGCCGATAGGAAGCTGCGTATATATCACTCAAGTGGGAAAAAATGGGTCGTAATGTTGAAACGAGTAAAAGGTATGCCGGTCTTAACTGACGGCTGGGAAACAGTTGTTTTAGAACTTGAACTTCAAAAGGATTGTCTGCTTACATTTCTTCCATTGAACCATTTTGGTCTCCATCTTTCATCTTATGTTAATGGCGTATGTCGTCAATCTTATTTCACAATTAATCGTCATCTAAGATTTGGTTTTACGGTACGTAATCTCATTTCATTTTCATTACAATTTATCTTTAACATGTTTTTCACTTTTTTATACTCTAATGTACATAACCAACATTCAATGAGTTATGTTTCATATTATGTAGATCATTGAAGATTCTGTTGTTCAACAATGTTTTGGAGACAATGTAATGGCTGGCTCATATGAAGTTAATTATAAGGGTTCTCCGTGGACAGTGTCAACAAGTAAGGTTAATTCAAACTATGTATTTTCACAAGGTTGGACTCAACTTTGCAACGATCTTGGCGTTCAAGAAGATGATTTACTGGTTTTTGAAAAACTTAATGATGTTATGTTTGGCTTAACCGTGTATCGAGACGAGGTTGAGATAAGGTTGAGCAAGAAGGTTGAATCTGATGATGATGATGATGTAATTCAGATCTCTAAGGCCGATTATGATAAAGCACTTTTTAAGGTTCGAATCTATTAAGTATTAAATTTTGTATCCATTTTTATCATTATTTTAATTTTTTTTAAATATGATGTTTGCAGGACATAGAGGTAGATGATAACCAGTCCACATCTGATAAAAGTCCTTCAGAAACAGTCCCGTCAAGTACACCGAAGAAGGTTCATGTTAAAGAGACGTTGAAAGTAGGTGATGGTTTACATTTCAAGACAAGCCAAGATGTAAGTTTACAACCACTATTATATTTTATATTAATTTAGTTATGATAATTGCGTATTATAAATCATTTTTATGAATTCAAGCTTCAATTAACCCATACGAACATTAGTACTGATTATAAACCTACTGTTGAATCTATATTATTACTTTTATAGGTTGTTTTTTTGTTTGTTTGTACAAACACATTGTTTAATCAATTTGCTGTTTAAGTAAGGTACATGAAATAGTTTCAATGCTCATATTAGTTGTATTAGAGGTTTAAGAACTACATTGTTTATTTCCTAGGTTTACCAGTCAAATATTAATTAAATTCTGATTACATTGTACAATTAATTTAATATCTTTAGTATATTAGAAAAATAACCTGCAACTTTATTAGATCAAATTGAAAGACAGTCTGGGATGTATGTTAGCCTTTTTTTTTCTCAAAATATAGTACATTTTGTATATGTAAGATGATGCATTATAATTTTAGCTTTAAATTTATAAAACATATAAGATGTAAAATATTTGATGTGTTAACTCTATTCTTTCACAAGAGGTTAAAGGAAAGGGAAAAGGTAAACTTTTTGTCGACCGATCCGTCTCAGTCGATAATTTAAACAAACAGTGCAAAGGCCGAAAACGTTCTACAACATCTGCTCAAACTGTCAAGGTATTAAATATTTTATGTATTTTTTTTAAGTTTACTAATATCCGTTTTTATTGTCATTCTTTGCTTAGTTATATTCATAAGGTTTGAAAGAATATTGATAATTGTTGCTGAATAACAAGTTTAAAATTTAAATTATTTAATTTTTCGTATTATATTTTTTTGTGGTAGTCTTGAATCTGTTGAGATTGATGTTCAAGTAGAATGAATCCAGTATTAGTTTAGTAAAAAGTGAATACGTTTATAATCAATGTTCTTAATTGTTTATAAGTCGTACAAAGTGTATATATTATGTGTAAAAATCTTTAAGTAAACTATTAGTTTGTCAGCCAAATCAGTATGTTATCCAATTCATAAGTAGTCTTTGTACAAGATAACTTTAATTGTACAATATATACTATATTTGTTGTTAACTACCTCTATATATTTATTTTCCTTAAACAAGGCAAAGAAACGGTTAACTGCTGTTCAAAATGTGAACCATCGAAAGAAGGTTAAAAGGAATGCAAACAAAGTTTCCGCTGTCGGCATGGATCCTGAATTCTTCAACTTTCGTCGTAAAGCAGAATATAGGCTAGTAGGATTTGTTTTTACATGATTTACCATCATATTTTTTTTTAATTTTTTACATTCACTTATATTTTGCTTTCTTTCAACGCTCATAGCGGCTTCCTGTTGAGGTTGTAAATAGAGCAGGCCTGTGTGAAAGCTTGCAACCTTTATCTGTGCAAAATATAAATGGTGATGTTGAAGTTTATGAAACAAAGACAGAGTTAAACGGTGGTACGTTACGTTACGTTACGCCGTTGATGGTTGGAGGAAATTCATGGAAGATAACCAGTTGCAGTTTGGACACATGCTGCACTTCACATATTTAACTTCACAGAGGAAGATTGTGTTGAATGATGTAACTTTGATCTAAGGAAGATTGGTATACATTTTATGTAAAACAGCTATGTTTTGGTAAGTTGTTTGTTAGTCTTTTAAATAGATACATTTTGGTGGTTTGGTTGATGAACATGAAAACTTTTATTACTTTACTATGGTTTAGTTTATTTAGATGTTTTGTAATGATACCAAGAACTTATTTTGTAATAGGTTCAATGTTGTTTGTGTTTGATATGTCTATTTTAGTAGGTATTTACAATCTTCATATTTCCACAATACAATTTAGTTATTTAACTGGAGAGATGTGATGAATCTCATTTTCCTTTAAAAAATATTGAATATAAGGTAAGAAAATTTATTTATGGAAATCTATATTACAATTTAATCACTTCCAAAACTAACATATTACATTAATATATTTCCATTTTTTGTATATTATATCTCTATATATTGATATAGAGTTGTTTCAATTTCTTAGTTCTATATCACTCTTTCATTTCATATTGGCTGATTCAATAAGAATTGATCAAAACACGTTTATTCTGTTGCTAATTTGCTCCTGGTTATTCAACCTTTGAACTCGGTTAGTTTGTTCACTTTCTATTTTAATGTATTGTTATTCTAATGATTTAACATTTTATTTCAACATGTATGTTTTTTTTTTTCACAATATTTGTTTTCGCATACTATCAGTCACTTAAGTTAATTGGTGTGATTATAATGTATCCTTATAGTACTATATATATAGATATATACACAAATCATCATTGTTCTGTATTTCATATTTTTTTCCTTCCGATGTAGTTCAGATCATGGAAGCTATTGATTTTGACACCTTAGTCGTGGAAGTTTTGTCTAGGCTCCCTGCAAAATCAATTTGTCGATTCAAATGTGTTTGTAAAGCATGGTGTGCAGAATTATCAAGTAATCAGTTTACCATTTTGCATTGTGTATGCCTTAATAAATCTAAAAATCGGAAGCTAATATCTTTGAATGATATGTCAATAGATGTTGATAACGTAATCAGTGGCAAGATTGAATTTGGTTCAACGAAAAGTATATGTTTTCCTTTCGAGACTCCACCACTGTCATTACGTTTTCTTTCTTCTCTCGACGGACTTTTATTAGTTTACTGTATTAGAAAACTTATCCTTTGGAATCCAACTACTAATTGGTATACTATTTTATCTGAAGACTACCCTATACATGGATACGCTCACGAATATGATACTGGCGCTATCTACTACGATCAATCTAACGACCTTAAAGTACTCCACATCAAGCGTCGATACAATAATGTATTTGCAAGTGTCTAGTCTCGACGTTTTGGTATATGGAGAGATGTCGAATTCATCAATTAAACTAACTTTGGTTCAAGTTCTTATGCGTGGTCTGTTGGAACACTATCCGCTAAGACTGTATACTTCATTGTTTCACAATGTTGGTGGGTAATTGGAAAGAAGTTTATAGTTGCTTTTGATGTTTTATCTGAAACATTCAAACTTATTAATTTTCCTTTGACTAGAGATCTTATTCCTAGCCAAGGGCATCTTATCACATTAAATCGGAATATTCACATGTTTGTTGTTTCCGAACCTGAAGAGCTTATTGTTGAACTCTTCAAACTCGAAGGTGAAGTATGGCATAAGGTTATATCTTTTCAGAATTCTCAAACAGTTTCTTTCCAAAGTAGGCGGCACCAACCACATATAATGGAGTACAACACATGGATTTTAATGAGTGATTCGGGACATATGGTTACCGTTAAACTAACGGACGAAGAGTTGCATTATTTACAAGATGTTGATACATTTAACGGAGTTAATGGAGCGTTATTTATAGAGACTATTATTCCTCCTTTTAGTTAGAAGTTATATAATTTGTTTTGGTTCTGTTTTTATTGTTCCCAAGTACTCACTTTATTATATAATTTATTTGTTTTATTTTGTTTTTAGAAATTATTATTTTTTGTTCATTAATGTGAATTCATTCTATTGTTGATATACACTGGTGTGCAACTGCTTTTTGTTTATATCCGTTTACATAAATTTTATGATTTATAAGTCCGTATAAAATATTGATCGATGTACACAATTACCACCATAATGGTTTGTTACAGTTTATATATGAATCTTGATTGATTAAATATTACTTAACATGTGATCCAACATACCAACTCTTTAATGTAACACTTTTTTTTTTAAATTCCCAGCAATGCCTAAACGACCAAAGATTGACTCCGTATACAATGACATTGATAAAGAAAACACTCAGGATGGTAAGTTATTTAAAGTTTTACAGTTTTTTTTCCTGCTCAATTATTTGATTATATATATATATATATCTTTTTTTATCCGCAGTTCACCGAAATGGAAACACATCCTCCGACATTGTTAACGGTATAACACTAATTATTTCATTGTCCATTTCGATTATTTTATGCCTACTTAGTTAGCTAACTATTATGCTCGAATTGTTTATTAATTATTTATTTTTTTAGGGTAAATTACTTTTTGAGTCCCTGTGTTTTAGTGGTTTTAACTAGTTGAGTCCAAAAGCAAAAAGTTTAACGACCTGAGTCCCTATAAGCATTTTCTTTAACCATTTGAGTCCAATTTTCTAACACCGTTAGAATTTGCGGTTAGTATTTCATAAAAAGACTAAAATGCCCCTGAATTAGAAAAAAACATATAAACCTAAAACAAAACCTTATCTCTCACACACACTCTATCTCTCTCTTCTCTCTTTCCATACACTTGCAACCATAACAAACCTCAAAATGCCAAACTATCAGATCTAGATCGGGGAGGCGGAGGCGGAGAGGCGAATCAGATCTGGCCAAACTCCGATCTGAATTTGTAGGCGGTGAGTGGTGTTTGACGGTGGGTTTGCTTTGCAGCGCCGCACTCAACAACATCACCCGGATCTGGTCAAACTCTGATCTGGATCTCTGAATCTCAACAACATCACCCAGATCTGTTAACTACGCCGTCGTCACACCATCCCTAAATCTACAATTGGAAGTGCATCATGAACTGTTGCAGTAGCGGCTTAGAACGAGAGATTGCAGATCGTCTTCTAAGGAGTTTGAATGAAGGAGGAGGTATCATGTTTTCAAGACCAGCACATCAGATGTGTATCGGATTCGTTCACAGTTCGAATGAAGGAGGAGGTATCAATTTGGTTGTGATTTTGGGTTTTTCTGTTGTGGGTTTTGTAAAAGTTGTTTTTTATCATGGGTTTGTGGTAAAATTTGGATTGTTTAATATAACCGACCTCAATTTCGTACTGATTTTGGTTTTTTTTTTTTACTTTTTCTGTTGTGGGTTTTGTAAAAGTTATCTTTATCATGGGATTGTGGTAGAATTGGGATTTGGGTGTGTACAATGATCATGTTCTTGAAACACATGCATCTTTATGTTAGAACAGTGAATTGAGGGCTCAAGAATAAGTATTTGTTTCTTGGGGGTTGTTGTTCAATGTGTCTGCAAATTCTGTTTTATGGGTTTTGATTATGTTTAATTGTGCGTGGTTTTGGTTGTGAGTTGAGGGATTGGTATCTGGATTCTTTTTGTGATCTGAGATCGTTTCTGGAGGGAGTTTAAGCAGATGATTAAGGTGAGGCATAACAATGTTGTCCCTGCGATGGCTCTAGGAGTTCAACAGTTAAGGAGAGTCGGAGAGAGATGTATAAGAGGGAGAGAAAAATCTAAATATTTTTTTAATTTTTTAATCATAGGGGTAATTTGGTCATTTAACAAAACTTAACAACAAAATTCTAACTGTGTTAGAAATTTGGACTCAAATGGTTAAAGAAAATGCTTATAGGGACTCAGGTCGTTAAACTTTTTGCTTTTGGACTCAACTAGTTAAAACCCATAAAACACAGGGACTCAAAAAGTAATTTACCCTTTTTTTATTTATGTATCTTCAAAGTTCGACGAGGCAGAAGACCTTTATCAAGCATAACGAATGGTATTATTTTAACTATATATTTTTATAACAAACTGAAAATTATCCTTTCCTTATCTACAACTAACTATTTTGATTTGTTATTGTTTGTTCATTATAATTTTTGTCAATATGTCTACGATTTTCTGTTAGCTGTCCTCCCAATTGTTACTCGAGACGAGGCATCTCATAGAAGAAAATTAAGAAAATTAAACTTGGATAATAAGAGATCAAATGGGGGAACTACATCGTCATCCCTCAATATTGTATCCACCAATATTAATTCCACTTCCACTCCGTGTGTTACACAACATCGTCCAGTTCCTGATGGTATGTTATTTTAGACGCTATACATTGGTTTAATTTTTTGTATATTATTTTAATTACGTTTAGAAATAATTAACTTTTTTATAAATACGTGACAATGAATTTATTTGGGGTGCTTTAATATTTTCTATTAGTGACTCTGATTCTACAAAACAAGGATAGAGATAGCATGCGATTACCTAGATCTATTATTGACAAAAGAAGATCTACTACCATAGGTGTTACATCGGATAACATAGTCAACAAAATTGGTTGTCACAATTTTGAATCCACTCCTGATGTGGCTAATAATGTTACTCCAAGTCCGTCAAGTATGGTAACAAGTAAGTAATTTTTTAATTATTGTTTTTATATTTTTTTATGTTTGTATTGTTTTGCATCGATATTTTGAGTATGATTTTTGTCAATTGTACTAGGTAACATTAGTTGTAGTACCAACAATCGGACAACGAGAGAAAATGGTTTTCGAATTAATATTTCAACTGGCATCACATCAACCACCTGCACATCATCATTGAACTGTAATTTGCAAAGGCTATCATCTGGGAAACGTAAGTTGGTATCCAAACCAAGTATTTCATCTCCTATACCAATGATCGACTTGACCACAGAGGAAACCGTAGAACGAGATCCTTATAAAGGTGTTTCCACAGGTTAGGTTTGGTGATAAGTAGTGCTACATAGTGTAAAAATACCAAGTCTTAAATACGTATATCTTATTATTGTAATGAATGTTGTATATATAACTCTAATGTTGTACGTTTTAACAGATTATTTGGATCATGGTGATCAAGTTATTACTTGTGAAGTTTGTTATGCAAAGTTATGGGATGCAGAGAAAGGAAGTGGAAGAAAAGAGGGTGGCAAAATATGTCATATGTTATGTTGTGGTTATGCCAAAGTTGTGTTACCTGATTACAAATCTGCGACACCTTATTATAAAAGTATATTCATGTCCAATGACAATGAAAGCAGGCACTTTTTGAAGAACATTCGACGTTACAATTCTATGTTCGCGTTTACGTCAATGGGTGGTAAGGTTGACCAGACCGTTAATACTGGTAATGCTCCTTTTTGCTACAGAATTAGTGGTGAAAATTATCATTCTATTGGTAGTCTTGTGCTAGAAAACGGAGGGAAACCTAAATTTTGTCAGTTATACATATACGATACTGAAAATGAGTTGGCAAACAGGCAATCAGTTTTTAGGTACCATTCATGAACTAATTTTTTTAATACCATTTATTTTAAGTATATATTTACTTACTATTTCAATTTTATGAAACAGGTCTTCAGACGATGCTTCCTCATCAACCTCTTCAGACGAAACTGATAATAAGCTGATACAACAAATCAAAGCAATGTTGGATGCCAACAATGTGCTTGTGAAAATTTATAGGATGGTTAGAGATTGCTTCCAACAGAATCCTAATACTACTTTAAAGCTTCGCCTTATTGGGAAAAGAGAACAAGATGGTCGGACTTATAACTTACCTACTTCCTCTGAGGTTGCTGCTCTTATTGTTGGAGATATTGATAATGCTCTTGAGAATAGAGATATCGTTGTCGAGACACAAACAGGGTCATTAAAAAGAATAAGTGAGTTGCATCCGTCCTATCTTGCACTTCAGTATCCTATTTTGTTCCCATATGGAGACGACGGTTACAGAATTGACATACCCCATAGGGGTGTCATTGATGTTACTAACAAGAAACGTCCGAATTGTACAATGAGAGAGTTTTTTGCGTATCGTGTACAAGATCGTAGTAACCAGTTTTCATTGATTCTAAATTCTCGACGGTTATTCCAACAGTTCTTGGTTGATGCTTATACGATGATTGAGAGCGAGCGACTTAACTTTATAAGATTTCAGCAACATGATCTCAGGTTTGATACATACGAGAATATTCGAAAACTAAGATATAACGGCCAACAAGATTTGTCTAAGGTTGGAAAACGTATTTTCCTTCCATCTTCGTTTACAGGCGGGTCACGATATATGATGCAAAACTATCTTGATGCTATGGCCATTTGTAAATGGTATGGTTATCCCGACTTTTTTATAACCATTACCTGCAATCCCAAGTGGCCGGAGGTTCAAAGGTTTCTTAAGGACACAAATCTTAATCCGGAGGATAGGCCTGATATTTTATCGCGAATCTTTAAAATAAAGCTGGATGCAATTTGTAAAGATTTGAAAGACCGTCATTTGTTTGGAAAAGCTTCAGCTGGTATGTTATTAAATTTTCTATTTTGAACATGATCTCAATGATAATTAACAGTTTCTTCCCTTTTTGTGTAGTTGTTTACACTATTGAGTTTCAGAAGCGAGGATTGCCTCATGCGCATATGTGCTTATTCATGGAGAATGATTACAAACTTCCAACTGTAGACCATGTTGATCAGTTTATTTCTGCAGAAATCCCTGATATAAACCAAGACCCGGAACTATATACGCTTGTGAAAGACCATATGATTCATGGTCCATGTGGTAATGCTAGAATGAGCTCTCCATGAATGGTTGATAGAAAATGTTCAAAAGGTTTTCCCAAGAAATTTCAAGATCACTCAACCTTGGATTGTAACGGATTTCCCTTATACAGAAGAAGAGATGACGGTTCCTTCGTTTTAAAAAATAGAATTGAGTTAGACAACAGAAGTGTTGTACCTTACAACAAAAAACTTTTGAAAAGATATCAGGCGCATATAAACGTTGAATGGTGCAACCAAGCGGCGTCAATAAAGTATTTGTTCAAATATATTAATAAAGGTCCTGATAGAGCAACAGTTGCTGTGGTTCCGAGCAATAATGAAAACGAGCAAGCAGAAAATGATGAAATTAAAGAGTATTATGATTGTAGGTATATATCGGCTTGTGAAGCCTCTTGGAGGATTTTTTTCGAATGAAGTTAATTATAGGAGTCCTTCTGTTATGAGGTTGCCTTTCCATCTTCCTGGACAACAAACAGTTTGTTTCGGTCCTGATGAAGATATTAATCAGGTGCTAAACAAGCCATCTGTGAACTCATCAATGTTTTTGTCTTGGATGCAACGTAATCAAGATCCTAACGACACTGTTGCACGTACACTAACATATGTACCGTTTCCACGTTTTTATGTGTGGAAGCTTGACCAGCGTATATGGGTTCCGAGAATAAAAGGAAAAACAATTGGCAGAATTCATTCCGTTTCTCCGTCTACCGGTGAAGCATACTATTTAAGAATTCTTCTTAACAAAGTTAAAGGACCAACATCGTTTGATGATATTAAAACAGTTAATGGTCGAGTGTATGATACTTTTAGAGATGCTTGCTATGCGCTTGGTTTGTTAGATGACGACTCGGAGTACATTGAGGCCATCAAAGAAGCAAATATATCAGGTAGCACAGGTTATATTCGCAATTTATTCGCGACCATGTTACTGTCAAGCACTTTATCTAGACCTGAAGTAGTCTGGGAAAGCACATGGAAGTATATGACAGATGATTTTCTGTACAGATTCTCAAAGTATCATGAACGCAGTTGATGGAGACAATGGAGGAGTATTTTTTGTTTACGGTTATGGCGGGACTGGTAAAACATTTTTATGGAAAACATTGTCTGCTGCAATTAGGTCAAAAGGTGAGATCATATTAAACGTTGCATCTAGAAGAATTGCATCATTGCTGTTGGATGGAGGAAGAACGACGCATTCTAGGTTTCATATACCTTTGAATCTTAATGAGGATTCCGTTTGTCACATTAAACCTGACGATGATGTAGCTAAATTACTACAACAGACCAAACTCATTATATGGGATGAAGCTCCTATTGTTCATAAACATGCATTTGAGGCTTTGGATAGAACTATGCATGACATTTTCAATATATCTAATTCATCCAGGTCTGATGTTGTATTTGGAGGAAAGGTTATTGTATTTGGTGGTGATTTTAGGCAAATATTACCTGTTGTTCCAAACGGTGGACGACAAGAAATTGTGAATGCCTCATTATGTTCGTCTTATCTGTGGAGTAAGTGTAAGTTGTTGACGTTAACTAGAAACATGAGGTTAACCGTTGGAAGACCATCATCTGAAGTTGAAGAGATCAGTAATTTTGCAAAATGGTTGTTGGACGTTGGTGAGGGAAATGTTGGTGGTTCCAATGATGGAGAAGCAATAATTGAAATACCACCTGAGCTTTTAATTGACAGCATATCTGATCCAATTTCTAACCTGATTGATTTTGTCTATCCGTCAATCTTGGAGAACTACAATGATCGTAATTACTTTAGTACCCAAGCTATACTTGTGCCTAAGAATGAGGTTGTTCACGAGATTAACGACAGATTGTTGGCAGTTTTCCCAGGTGAAGAAAAAGAGTATCTTAGTTCTGACAGTCTATGCCCTACTGAAGATGGCAATGTTGATCAGCAAAAAATATACTCACCCGACGTGCTGAATGGTCTTAAAGTGTCTGGTTTACCAAATCATAGGTTAGTGCTTAAATTTGGTGTTCCAGTAATGTTGTTGCGAAATATTGACCAACGAAATGGTTTGTGTAACGGTACAAGGTTAAAGGTGACAAAACTTTACAGCCGTGTTATTGAAGCTGAGATAATTTCAGGTGGAAATATTGGTTCTCGGACATTCATACCTAGAATGAATTTGGTACCTTCGGACAGAAAGATTCCTTTTGCATTTCAAAGGAGGCAATTTCCAATAACGGTATGTTTTGCGATGACGATTAACAAAAGCCAGGGCCAGTCGCTATCTAAGGTTGGTTTGTACTTAAGACAACCAGTTTTCACACATGGTCAATTGTACGTAGCTTTATCCAGGGTTACAAGACGAGATGGAATCAAGTTACTAATACTTGACAATGAAGGCAGACCTACAAATAAAACAATGAATGTTGTATATAAAGAGATATTCAATGGATTGTGAGGTTTTTATGTTTATCATCTTTTTATCTTACTTCACGTACGTTGTATCATTTTTGTTTATATTCGAAGAAACCTATAACGAAGTATTTACGCATTAAAGTATATTCAACAGAATTAGGATTTCTATACGTGTGCAAAATTGTACTGGCATTGTGACTTTTACATTGTTTAACGCTTAAACGTATGGTTAACAATCTTTTAATATTTTTGTTTCTAAATAACAGTTTAACACTTAAACGTATAGTATTTCTATGTGTTTACTTAGTGTTTAGCCACCCGTGTAGTACCCGGGTACTTAACCGAAATAAGTCAACTCTATTTTTTAATTAATTTTTGGAAATTATCAATTAGCACAACTTACCTTATGAATATTCTATTATTTGTTTATATTTGTTACATCTTCATATTATATTAATTAATTTGATAAAAAATAATGATATATATCATTCCATTTATAATTCTTTTTTCAAGGAATTGACTATGTTAATATAGTAACGACTAATTACTTTCTTAATCGATTAACGATTAATAAGCTATATGATACCATTAATTATTTTTTTTTCCTTATTTAATCTAGCATCTTAAATACAACAAACTATTTTCAAACAAATTATAGAAGATAAAACTTTGTATTCTTATGTTTAACTTTAGGCAAATTTTTTAAATTTAAAATATATAGTTTATATGGAGATTGCACAATCACATACAATTAGTTACAATTATTTATTTATTTCAATGAATGTCGAATTTTAAGTTACATTTATGTACATCATTTTCCAAACTTTCTTACTTTAAAATTTATAGTTTATATGTAAATATGGAAATTGGTCAATCACATAAAATTAGTTACACTTATTTATCTATTCTAATAAATGTCGAAAATAAAATTATGATTAGGTACATCATTTCCAACTTACATGGTTCAGAATGGTCCATTTATCTAATTCTGGAGACAATATTTTCATTTATTTTCTTATTTAATGAATTTAATGGATTAATGGATTATATCTTATATATCATATTCTTTAAATAAAATATCCTCATTAATTATAAAGTTTACCTTCCAATGCAATTATAAATAAAGCACATTTTAGTTGGTCAGATTATTTGTGTTGAGAGAAAAGGTAATTATCTCCGATTCGGAATTTCGGTTTTGTTATGTATCTTTCATTATGTTCTGTTTTTAATTTGCCATTCATCTTCATACGATTCAGTTATGCTCTATTATATGTTTTGTATATCATTCATGCAACTTCGTTGCTTACTTCACAAATTCGAGTACATAATTCTCATCAATTGTTTCTTATGAAATATTTTGTAGGATGGAACGTCTTGAATTTCAAATGTTTGCTAACGAAATCCTATCAAGGCTACCAACAAAGCGTGTTGCTCGATTAAGATGTGTTTCCAAACAATGGCGATACGAATTGTCTTCACATTTGTTTGTGATTATTCACTATCGCCGTACCGCTAAATATGAAGGTCGTAAGCTTATCACGCTGACCAAGTCATCAATTGATCTTCATAACTTGATTAGTGGAAAGCTAGACATTTCTTCAAGGAAGATTATTTCCTTCCCCGTTGACACCTGTCTTTCAAATCTATCAATTCTTGCTTCTGAATATGGTCTTTTACTGATCTCCATCCATTGGTTACCGAACGAATTGATTCTTTGGAACCCAACAACTAACCAATTTTTGAATTTGTGTGATAAGAAACCTAAACATTTTTTTGATTTACAGAAAGATGCAGTTGGGATTTATATTGATTCATCTAACGATGTTAAAATATTACTTCTCCAACGTCATAAGGATGATGTTGTACCGCGTGTGTACTCTCGGAACACATGTGAATGGAAAACTCTAACTTTCTTGAAAGGACCGGATTATGGCTCAAGTTTATATTGGTTGTCTTCCGGAATTTTATGCAATAATGTTTTATATTTTCCATCTCCACACTATTGGACGCCTGCTAAAAGTTATACGATTGCTTTTGATGTGGATTCTGAAATTTTCTCGAAGGTTTCCATACCACAATGTACTGATGTTATTGGTCGCCAAACCAGTTTTTTCAAAATCCGCAACACACTTCATATGTTTATTGTTGGAAACACCCCTGAAAAAAATGTGAAGCTATTTAAATTTGAAGACGAACTATGGTCAGAAGTGTCGTCTTTTACAAACGTAAATTCGATTTCATTTGATTCATGGCGTAACAAATTAGCTGAGAACAAAGGTGACACTTGGTCTTTTGAGATCGATCGCTGTGGTATTCTTGAGATACAAATTGGACTGAAAGATTTTCAATACTTACGAGACGCTGAGGCCTTTCGAGGACTATACAAAGTAGCATCGTTTGAAGAGACCGTTGTCTCACCTATTTAGTATTTATGAGTTGATGTTACCGATATTATTTTGATTTACTATCGATATTAACACTTTATTAAAGTGTCGTATTTCCAATTTCCAAATCATTATAAAATAAAAGATTTAAATATTTAGTCATTTCATAATTGTAATTAATGTTTTTTTTTAATTCTGTATTTATGATTTAAATATTTAGCAATCCGAACGAACCTATAATAAAGATTAAGAAGATAACATGTATTGGCGTGTGTTATATTACATTTGTAGTACCTCTTTACTTCCAACTTATATAAGCAATCCGAATCACATATAAACAACCACAACTTACTTTCTAAATATATCTATTTAAACATTGATTATCAACAACTGTTTATACACGATACCAACTGTTAATTACATTATAAAATATGTTACGTGGTTCGATGATATAATACTAATTGTCTTTAACCTTAAACTACCTATGAACAAAATAAAACATTATATAAAGAATCCGATTCACATATAAACAACAACAACTTATTATGTAAATATATATACATACACATTCTTAATCAACAACCTTTTATAGACGATACCAACGTTACTTACATTCAAAAATATGGTTTTTTGGTTGATGATATAACACTAATTGTCTTTAAGGTTAACCACTGATTACATGTCCAAAACAAAAGTAAACATAACATCATAACCACTGATTACATGTCCAAAACAAAAGTAAACATAACATAAGTAGCATAAAAGAGTCGTGATTTCGAGTACGCAAAAACCTTCATCATTAGCTTATAAATTTACCTTTTCAACCTGCAGTAACTTCATCCACGTCTGATAAGATCAGCAGATTTCCAGTGCTTACAAATTTGAAATGCATTGTGTCACCCAAACGAAGCCCATTCTCTTTCATGTACATTGGCCAACCTTCGATTGCATACCTCACAGTATCTTCATTCTTTTTCCGCCTAAGATTCATATCGATTGTTTTTCCCTTCATGTTCCTCACTTTTAACTCATGCACTTTGTTTTTGAATCCGCTAATTCTTACAACATTAGCAGGCAATCTCTGCATGAATATGATAATTAACAATTAAATCAGCCTTATGAATGTTATAGTCTTACTGTTTATCAATTAGTATTTTAAAAACATACCATTCTGTTATCTCCCTTCTGTGTAAATTCATAGTTACCATCTTTATCAACAGAATTCTTCCTTGCAACACGTTTTGGTGCAACATCTAATATCTTCAATTCATTACCAGATGTCTTTCTAATGTCTTTTTCCTAATTATTATAGAAACACATAATGTTTAAAATAAAATATGTATTATATATCTTAATTTGTTTCTGTTAATCATAAATAAATGTTGTTATACGTACCAACCGGCTGGGTGTTCTTTTTCCAACTGTTGAAACGGTTTGCATTTCCACATCTGTTCCGCATATCAGCGCCTTACTGTCGTCTGCCTTACAATATCCCTCAATCTGTTTTCCTTTTTTCTTAACCTGTTAACACAACTTCTTATGTTTGACATAAATAACCAAGAAGTAAAAAATAAATATGGCTAAACTTATTAAAATTACTACTCATGTATTATTATGATTCAAATTATTACATCTTCTTTTGGTTGTTGGTTTATCTCTTCTCTCATAACACTCTTTGTTTCCACGTTCGAGACTTCTTCTCCACCAACGTTCTTATTCACCTCCTCTTTGTTACGACTTTCATTCATCTGTTTATGATACATTGATACTTAATAAAATCAGAAAAGCTTATTCTAATGTATATTAATCTACATAAATGGAAGCTTAGTACCTTACACATAAACTGACCAATTGAATCATCATCTCCACAGAAAGCCTGTCATACAATAATATACGTAAGTAAGTCGGAATTTTTACTAAACTCTTATAATTTAGTATAAAATACTTACAAAGTCAACGTTTTTGTAGTATGTGTCTTTAGGTATTTCCAGCACACATTCATCATCACTTTCTTCTTTGATGTTAAGAACTAACTCAACTCCTCTACGATATATGTTTATCGCAAATGTGTCGTTGCCGGTTTTCGTCAACAACAGTAAATCATCTTCTTCTATTCCAAGATCATGAAATAACTTCGGACAACCTTTTGTAAAAACATAATTATCATTGATTTTGTCCGTCTCAACTTTCCAAGTATGACCTGCTGCATTTATGTTATAACAGTCGTTCACTGGTACGTACGAGTAACATTTTGTGACATAAGTTTCTGGAAGCACCTGAAAAGTAATGTAACATTTTATTGATATATATTTATGTAAATCATTTATATTTCAAGTATGACAAAATAAATATTCATTAAGAAATAATAGTATACTTACTATTATCTTTAAAATGTTGTAACGATTGAATGTTACAAATGATTCACCACATATGTTTTCAGCGAAGCAACTGATTTCCATACTGTTGTCCTCCATTATCCTTAATCGCAATATCGTCCTTTTTGTCAATTCAAGATCCCTTACTACATTACTCCATCCGTCGGTTATAATGGATTCCCCACTTACACTTCTTAAAGAAACTGGCCAACTTCTACGACTTTCATGATTTATCATTACTTTTTTCCTTTGCCAATATTCGCCATATACATTCTTAACAAAATCAATTGGCAGCACCTGCGGTTAAATTTAGGTTTTACATAATTTGTAATACAAGTTATATATATTATTTTGTAAGCTTTATACATACAAGTTTTAACGAGGATAGCTCTTCTAAGATTGCAATGCATGAGTGACTCATTTTTTAAACCTGCATTATACCAACATATGTTATAAACATTTAGTGTTGAACTTGAATCGATACATATATGTTCATATGAATAAGAAAATAACCTCTTAAACAGATTTTCACACACATTTTGCTGATACAATGACTATATACAATATACATATAAACAAGACTAAAGCAACTTTTATCTGATCATTATATTTATATAGAATATTACAAATAATTAAATGTGTCAATTAATTTTTACCAAAAATTATCCTTTTATAGTGTTCAATATGAGTTAAGTATAATCTTATTTTGAATACAATTCAACAAAAAATATTCTGGATCATAAATTTAAAATGATAATCATATCTATTCAATCATCCAAATCACACTATTAACTAACATTTTTTTTCATAACAATATAATCAAAATCTATCAACCAAATCAAAGTATTAACCAAAATTATATACACTCAAACACATGCAATACATATAATCCTTCTTAAATACATATAACATCCAGAACTTTCAATTTAATAAAAACCTAACTCTGATTTCACGTCTAATTCTTCATTAATCGTTGGAAATAAACACAATTCGTGAGTTGTTTGTAATACGGATGATAAATTTAGTTGGTAAATCAAAGTAACAATCTTCTTACAACTGATCGGAGATGAAGTCGGAAGTTACCTTTACTAATTCTTTGAACCGCCGTTGATGTTTCTTGAAGCTTGTGAAGAAGGATAGCTGATTTTGCAGAACTTGATATGATATATTTGTAATGATGATTTTTTATTTAAATGTTATCCTCATATATATTTTCCGTAAATATTTATTAAAATACAGTAAATTCGACGGTAATTTTTGGTAACCAATATTTACTTTTATATATTTTACTCAAACAATTTTAATAGCTATTGTTTTGTTTATTTTAGGATATAAATTTTTTATTAGATGTTTAATATTTTTACAACTAATTGTAAATCTATTTACAAGTATAGTAATGAACAACTGATTGTTTTTTCAATTGGTCTAAAACGAATTCGAACTTATTTGTTACGAAACTCCAGCAACCATAAGTGTTAGAGTAACAGATTTTCAATTTATATTGAACATCCGAAAATCATATTTCTTACATACACATCATCGATCCCCTTTTTTTACATTTGTAGTACGATGAATTTGTTTTTTTTTTATTTTAAATTCAAATTTATATGATAACAACGTATTTTGTTTTGAAAAAGTAAGAAACATATCATTAGGCATCATTGATCATAATATTCTGAGGTACTAACTTTACCTTTATGTAGATTAAAATACATCATAATATTCGAGCGAACCTGTAATAAAATATTTACGTGTCAAAGTATAATTTATTTGTTGTTTAGCCACCCGTGTATTACACGGGTACTTAGACTAGTAATTTATATAGAGAGAGATTAATTAACTCGTAAACAAAATTATGATAATAAATAATAATGATTGTCATATAAGAAATTGAGAATTAAATGAAAACCCATTTATGGAACCGTGATAATGTTGCAGCATTTAGAGTCTATTTGTTAGGGCAGGTGGGGTGGTAAGTGATAAACTTCCACCACGCGTGATGGACTCGAACACACCATCGCCACCCCACATTTTCCACGCGTGAAACATAATTCGCATGATAAACTTCACACGTTGAAAATCCGAACGTTTACGTTGAAAATCCGAACGTTGAAAAATCCGACCGTTATTTTTGAACGTTAATGTTTAATAAAAAAAACCTTTAAACAAATTATATATACTTCACAATTTTTATACCATTTCACCCACACCAAAACACAAACACATATCACACATTCTACATATTTCACAAATGGATTTTCCTACGGATTCGACGTTTCCGATTGACAGCGATAGCGATAGTCAATCGTCTTCCGACAATGAGACGCTTGAATTTCTCGTGTCGGTGTATAACGAACTTGAATCAAGTTCGAACCGCCCAAAGAAGAAAATGGTGGATCGTGATCGTATACATGCCAACGAAGTGTTAATGAACGATTATTTTGTGGAGAATCCCGTCTACAATGCGAAAACGTTTAGAGATCGGTTTCGTTTACCAAAAGAATTATTTTTAAAGATTGTTGGAGACATCGAAGCAACTGAAGAATGGTTTCAAGAAGGTTACGACGCGAGGGGCAAACCAAGTTTCACGCCGATACAAAAATGCACGTCTGCCATTTGCCAACTAGCGACAGGTAACCCTCCCGATCAATTTGATGAATATCTAGCTATGTCTGCCAGAACTTCACGTGAATGTCTGCAATTTTTTTGTAACGCAGTCATTAAATTGTATGGTAAAGAGTTTTTACGTAAACCGACGACACACGACATCTCACGTACTTACGCCGCACATGAGGCTAGATGGCATTTTCCAGGGATGCTCGGTAGCATCGATTGTACACATATCGAGTGAAAAAATTGTCCAAGAGAGTTGCGAGGGGCGTATGTTAGGGGTGACGTCAAAAGACCAACCATCATACTTGAAGCGGTGACGTCGAATGATTTATGGTTTTGGCATTCATATTTTGGTGTTCCAGGTTCAAACAACGACATCAATGTTTTGTACACGCCGCCGTTGTTCCAAACCGTAACGACATCAATATTTGTAGTATGTGTAATTGAACTAGTATGTTTTAATTTAAATGAAATTTATAATTTATAATTTTAGTGTTTTATTTTTAATTTATATTTTAAAAATAAAAATAAAAAAGGTTGTGAGTGATGTAATTCCATCACAAGTGATAACCATTTCCACTAGAAAAGATTGTGAGTGATGGAATAATGGTTGATGACATGGCGAAACTTGATTGGATGTTGTGAATGATGAGTGAGAGATGAGTGATCACCACTGTAGCGCCTTGCTTCTTCGTACTTTCCATAATTAGAAAGTCTTGTTTGTATTTTTATTTTTGGAAGTCTTGAGTTCTTGTAATCGTCCTTTCGTTGTCATCGTTGTAAAATCCGAGACTTGAATCATAAATAAAATTCGTATTTCTTTAAATTTGTGTTATAGATACTTCATACTTGTTCGTGCGTTTGAATTCGTGAAACAATTGATACAATATTCGTAATTCTTGGAAATTATGTGTTAAACTTGCAAATTCGTGAAATACATGAATAGTACGTCTTTTTGATGCATATGATACTTAATTACGACATTCATACGCTTAATCATACTTCATTATACTTGTTTTATGTCAATTATACTTGATAAACCCTTATAATATGCCTTTATGTCATAATTAACCCTTGAAACACCTAAATCTTGCAAATATAAACTTGAGGGGCCTAAAATGTCAACATTTGAAACATGATTACTCGTCTGGCCCAACCTGGCGGCCCGCTACTCGCCTGGCTTTGGGCTTCGCAGCCCACGAGGCTTTCGAATCCGAGACCAGCTCTAATCAGCTCGTTAATTGGTCATTGTTGGTTGTGTTTTGATAGGTTTTAAGTGTGTTTCTTGCATTTAAAGCTCACCAACCCAACCCTAATCCATCCCCTATAAAACCCAACACTTCTCCAAGCATTTTCCACTTTGCAAACACTCAAAACTCACTCTCAATCTCTCAAAAACGTAGCTGAATTCAGGAGCTAAGGGAGATTCATATCAACTCACTAAAGTGAGCATAACTTACTCATTTCTTAATCTTTTTCAATGATTCTTCTTCCTAAACACTTGGAACAACCTTAGGTATGTTTCCAACAGGTTTTCCATGGAAAACCAAGGCTGGAATATCACCATATAAGGCTCCAAACTTTCTGTTTTGATTAAATATTACTAAACTTGCTTGAACTTGAGTTATCTCATACACATTCCTATGTCCTTATGCTCATAATCAGTTCTATGGTTAGTTGGGCATAAAAACAAGGTTGTGACATAAAATCCAGAGGTTTAAATCCTCATAAACATTCTGTTTTGACAAGGTTTTAGCCTACAAGTGATGAACAAACTTAAAGCTTGAAGTTGTGTGATTACTTGGATTAGCTTGGGCTATCCTACCTTCAATCCACACATCACTTGATGTTTTCTTAGATAGATGTTATGTATTTTCCATTTCCTTATTGTATGTATGTCTATGACCATCCTTGTTGTCTTATGGCAACTTGTGTATTGGTGACAACTTAAGAGGTTCCTAAATGGAAGATTTACACCACCTAAGAACATCATACTCATCACGATTCTAATGGGCATTTTGACTCATGAAAACATTTAAACTCTTTAGAGTTTCATAGTGTCAAGAATGAGTATTTTGTGATTAGATGGTTACTTTCTCATATGTTACTTTCCATGTTCCTTGTTATTCCGAATCCGTAATCTTATGTATCCTCCAATACTCATACGCCTTCGTTTCTTCGTGTAGAAGGACTTGGTGTTTCAACCTCCCACAACAACAACTCTCTCGCGGATTAACAAGTGGAAAGCTTGCAAAACCGTGAGTATACTCGAACCCCCTTTACGTTTACCACCTTTTTGGGGTGTAACATGTTTACCTATGAAACTTACACTTAAACTTCATTCGTAAATGCACAAACATTCCTATTACATGCTTGCATACTTGATTACTTGATACATTGAACTTGGGGTTATACGTTTTGTGTTAGACTTATCATTAGCTTCGATCGAGCCTATCCTTGACATATATAGCGCTATAGGATTAACGCACCACCCGTATACTTGAGCCTATCCTTGTATACTCGCCTTTGCTTTTGCATTGAACTTTATTTTAAACATATTACAGGTTGAGGATGATGATGTTATGAAATTGAAGTAGCGATGATGCTTAGATACACACATAGATGCCTTAGGTTTTACTATGTTGTATCGATTTTGTCTTTGTTGTTATGTTGAACTTATCATATTCGCCTTGTACTTGTTATTATTTGAATTTCCATGTAATGTTTTGACAATTTGAATTATGAAATGAAAACGGTTTTGATTTAATTATTGTCATAAATAGTGTTATGTGTGATGAGCAATCTTTCTTCGTCCCACTCCGATGATTCCACCATTGGTTGGGGTGTGACAGATTGGTATCAGAGCCATAACTATAGGGAATTAGGTAGAATTGCCATGTTCGACCTAGTCTATAGTAGGAACCATGTTTTTGACCATTCTTGTTTCATGCTTAAAATATAATTCTTCCTACTTTGCTTCTTTCTCTTCTTTTGATCTAAATACTTACATTATGTCTTTCCTAAGACATTTTACACAATACACTTGAAGACTTGAAGACACTCTTTATACAAAGGAGACGAGTTTACCAAAACAGGCGTGAAACCCACAATTTGGTGAACGACTCTCATCCCACTTATACTTTATTTTTGCACGAAATTACGCCATTAAGTTAGGAGTGAAATCCACATCTTAATGGTAAATTTCCAATTCAAACTCTAGTGGACCCTCGTCAAAGTGTCGAAATTATATTTTGACCCGACGAGTACCAACCACATTAGTGTCACACCCCGATTTCCACGTGTCACCGGTGGGCCCGGTGGGGGAGTATCGTGACGTGGTTGGCAACATAATAGTCAAACAACACAATAATTATTATGCACAGCGGAAGCAAATTTTAAAAATATAATACAACCGAATTTAATTATTGTAATATCAAGTATCACAACGTTCGATTGTTTATCCACAGAACGGATCGAAATAAAATAGAAACAATGGTTCAACAGACTTCAGGCATCTTAAGCTTGCGAGACTTCTAATGATGCTAAGGAGAAATCCCAGCCAATTTCGCTTAGTACCTGCATTTAATCTTTTTGGGAAAATACATCAGTTTACACTGGTAAATACATTCAACTGACTCATTTTGGAAAATCATTGAAAATTGGTTTGGATGCACATGGCATAAACATTTTTCTAACTTGGGATAATTATTTAATATTATAATCTTGTGAATGAATTACATGTTCCTTGTGCGTTCAGTAGCCCGGATCTTGTCCGGGTTAAAGATCAATAGACACACCACATTATTGAGTTATACACTGACGGGTGTACGCCTACACCCCGTGCTCAGGTCGTGGCCATCTCGTAAGATGATGCCAAGGATATCCGGGACATGGTCATTAACCCCCCAAAGGCTTCAAGTAACAAGACTGTTTAAATGAGCCGATCAAATTATTCAACTACCCACTTAACGGTGGAGATTTGATGCCCGATCAAGCGGTATGCTATATACCGTAACCCAAGCCCGTATAGGGAAAATAAGTTAAAAGTATTTACCTGAGTAAGTATTAATCACAATAAGCAAAATGCACGTAGCTTTTACTGGTCCTCCTAATCTGGAATGAAGGTTTATAATAACCTATTAGAATTCTAACGGGCCTTTTATTAAGCTTAAGCTTAGACCGGCTAGTTTCAAGATACGGTTCGTACGCACGATTAAGCGAAGACCGGATAGAATGTGATTCAGACCCGACAAGTTTGAAGACTTTTTTAATATGGGTTTACTATTCACATTCTGAATTTTAAGATAAAACCGTTAAGGTTTGACCCGTTTCGGCTGATTTATGTAAACTTGTTACATAAACCGAACCGTACGCGTAATAAGCGTGACGGGTATTCATGAGAGCTATATACAGGTTTCCTAAGTTAATTATGCCTCAAATATGTTGCGAAATCAGTAAGATGTCTTTCATTATGCCCGAAACGTGTTTAAACACAAACTAGGCCCCGTAGGGGTAGTTTGGTCATTTAAAAGTTTATAAAAGGTTTTAAGTAACAATCTGAGTTACAGGTCTGATGTAATCAGCAAATATACTCAATTTGCTAAGTTATATCAGTAGGATAAAGCATATATGTGAACTTATCATTTTTAACCAAACTATGCCCTGTAGGGGTATTTTGGTAATTTCACATAAGCCGAAAAGCTCAAAACTGGAGTCTGAGTTTATCAACCTTTGCTTACTGTTAAAATATCATAATTTGCCTCTTATATCAGTAGGTATCAACCCGGGTATGTTCAATATAATTTTAATACATACTATGCGTTAAAAACGCTAATAAGGCGATTAAAGGCCATTTCCGGGGTTCGATACTTAAATCTGATATTTTTATATTTCTAGAAGGCTATAAATAATTTAATTATCATATGTGATCAGTAGCAAAAGTTTTGGATTCGTTTAGATATGTAAAACTCATTTTATGGCCCGTAAGGGCAAAACCGACAATCACCGGATTAAGCCTGCGACTACTAGTTATGCTCGGCCTAAAATTAATTAAAAATATTTAAAAATCCCAAAATAATATATTACATCAGTGGGTAAAATATTTGATATCAAAAGTAGGCTTAACTAGGCTATACGCTAATTACGCCGTTTTATTAACATAAAGCTTTAAATTTGCGATAATAAGCATAACTCTTAATCTACAAGTCAAACTGATGTCAAACTTTGCATACAAGTTTATATATCAGTAATTAAGGTTTCTACACTTTTACATTTTCATAAATCACGTTTTAAGGTGTCAAGGGCATAATGGTCAACATATGAGCAATTAACGGAAATGTGCATATTAATTGGATATCTAATGAACCAAGGTGTATAACCACAGAGGGTTGTTCTAACATGTAACCTAGTCCAATTAAAGCTCTGAGGCATTTCTAAAACATGCCTAAACGGGTCAGAACTGAAAGTCAAAGTGAAAGTCAAACTATGTGACTTTCGGTTCCGAACCGGGTCTAAACAGGAATTTGTCGGGTTGAACATGTTTGGACATGTTCTTACACTTATTACCAAGTTACAACAATGATCCAACAGGTTGTATATGATCTATAATGTTAATTATGCATAAATGGCATTTTAGACTTCCTGTTGACTTTTTAAATATAAGTTTGACCCGACTTTTGACCTGGTTAGAGTGGTGATCAGGGGAAACCCTTTTGAGGTTTTATTACCCACATAAATACCAATCTATAACTACTTTTAATTTGAGATATGACCGAGCCATTATTGACTAATCTCGAAGTCAAACCGTAATTACGACGGTTTGACTTTTAGATAATTAACTAAGCTAAAAGTAATTAGAGAAGGTTAGGCAACTTACAAAGGTCCTAAGCTTGATTAGAGAACACTTGAAAGCAGGTTGGAGCTCCAGGAAAGATCAGAATGTTGAAGGAATTGGTGTGAGAATGTTTGCAAGTTCATGCTCCTTTTATAGTGAAATTGCCACCATAAGAAGTTGACACTTGGGTCTACAACTCCCCGCAACTGATCAACACTTGTTACTAGTGCTTTAGGGGTCAAGTGATGTGAAAAATCGGGTAAGGGTCGCGCACAACAGCCATGGCAGACAAGACCCCAAGGAATTCGGAGCTGGCTGATCAGCTGAGGCAGTCGCGTAGCGCGACTGCATGGAGGTGAGGGCTCGCGCTACGCGAGCCTAGGGTGTTCTCCAACAAAGTTTTTGTAAATTGCAGTTTTAGTCCTTGGCTCTTCAAACTTTGTAAAGACACTTGTTTCTTGCAATTTGAGCCCTCGTAATTGACGTATAAGGGCTTCAAGACATTTACCTACTTTGATTAGTCCTCGGTTAACTTTATTGTTACCCGAAAAGGCCTAATTTTCAATGTTGACGCTTTAACCCCTCGCACACGAATTTGATCACAACTTGCTCATACGATAACGAAATTTTATGAATTTTAAGTCGTGCATTCTAGTGAGTATAGTTTACCGTTACAAAGCTTCGGGTTTGTCAAAAGGTCACTCAGAGGTATAAATTAAACATGTTGACACATTTAGCCCCTGTAGTTTGAAATCTCTCACTTTTAGCTTCGTATGATCCATGATTTATTCGTTTGAAGGTATGAGCACCATGTAGGGTTAATGTACATTATATTTATTCACAGTTGACACTTAGAATACGTATATTCACATACTTTTCATGTTTGTCAACTTTAGTCCTTCTATAATATTTCTTCCACACGTTTAAACATTTGACACGTGTCTACACATTATAGGACGTGAATTTTCAAAGTGTTACATCCTCACCCCCTTAAAATAAATCTCGACCTGAGATTTACTGTAATAAGTAAGGGTACTTTTCTTTCATCGTGGATTCAACCTCCCACGTGTATTCGGGACCTCTACGGGCATCCCATTTGACCTTTACAATAGGTACATGCTTCCTACGAAGCTTCTTTACCTGTCGATCTTCAATCGACAAAGGTTTTTCAACAAATTTCAAGCTCTCGTCTATATGCACATCTGTATGGGGTATTACCAGTGATTCATCAGCGAAGCACTTCTTCAGATTGCAGATGTGGAACACATTGTGAATTCCACTGAGCTCTTCCGGTAAGTTCAGCTTATAGGCAACTGACCCGACACGTTCGATAACCTCGAAAGGTCCTATGTATCTCGGGCTTAGCTTGCCTTTCTTACCAAACCGCATCACTCCTTTCCAGGGTGACACCTTAAGTAGGACTTTGTCACCTACTTCGAAGTGAAAATCCTTACGCTTAGGATCCGCGTAACTCTTCTGCCTATCCCGGGCAGCTTTGAGACGGTCACGAATCTGGACAATCTTGTCCGTTGTTTCGAACACGATCTCTGGTCCTGATAACTAGACATCTCCAACTTCCGCCCAGCAAATAGGCGATCTGCACTTTCTACCGTATAATGCCTCAAAAGGCGCAACCTTTATGCTGGTATGGTAGCTATTGTTGTAGGAGAATTCGATTAATGGTAGGTTCTTATCCCAGCTTCCACCCAAATCGATCGCACAAGCACGTAGCATGTCTTCCAACGTTTGAATAGTACGCTCACTCTGACCGTCTGTCTGAGGATGGTAAGCCGTACTAAAATTTAAACGTGTGCCCAAAGATTGATGGAAACTTTTCCAAAAATGCGATGTGTACCTAGTATCTCTATCAGAGATAATAGCCACAGGTATGCCATGTAAGGCTACATTCTTATCAACGTATAACTGGGCTAACATATCGGAGCTATAAGTCTCCTTGATGGGTAAGAAATGAGCTGACTTAGTGAGTCTGTCAACTATAACCCATATTGTATCATTGCCTTTCTTTGTCTTTGGCAACTTGGTGATAAAATCCATCGTCACCATTTCCCACTTCCACGTAGGAAGTTCAGGCTGTTGTAGCAAACCTGATGGTTTTTGATGCTCGGCTTTGACTTGCGCACATGTCAAGCATTTTGCTACATGGGTGGCTACAGACTTTTTCAAGCCTATCCACCAATAATTTGCCTTTAGATCCTGATACATCTTATCAGCTCCAGGATGAACGGAGTATTTGGAACTATGGGCTTCTTGGAGGATGACATCTCGAAGTCCTCCATAAATTGGAACCCATATTCGTCCATTTAATCGTAAAATTCCGTCCTTGCTAAGAGTTAACTGCTCCTCAGTTACTCCTAACTTTTCGTTAGGATAGTTAGCTTCCAACACAGCTTCCTTCTGTGCAGCTAACACCCTTTCGATCAAATTATTCTTTATCTCCATGCGCTTGGCATTGATTCGGATAGGTTTCACCCTCTCCTTTCTACTCAAGGCATCGGCGACTACATTCGCCTTGCCGGGATGATACTTGATTTCACAATCATAATCATTCAAGGTCTCCATCCAACGAAGTTGCCTCATGTTTAATTCCTTCTGATTAAATAGATGCTGGAGGCTCTTGTGATCAGAATAAATCACACACTTGACACCATATAGATAGTGCCTCCAAAGCTTCAGTGCGAATACAACGGCACCCAGCTCCAAGTCATGGGTGGTGTAATTCTTTTCATGCACTTTCAACTGTCGTGAAGCGTAGGCAATAACTTTGCCTTTCTGCATAAGCACACACCGCATGCCAGTGTGCGAAGCATCACAATAAACCACAAATTCTTCTATTCCATCTGGCAATGTCAGTAATGGGGCGTTGCTCAGCTTTTGCTTCAGAATATCAAAGGATTCTTGCTGCTTAGGGCCCCATGTGAATTTTACTTTCTTCTTAGTCAAGGAAGTTAGGGGTGCAGCAATCCTTGAAAAATTTTCAATGAAACGCCTGCAATATCCTGCCAATCCCAGGAAGCTACGAATCTCTGTAGGCGTCTTTGGCTCTTGCCAGTTCATTACGGCTTCAACCTTAGCGGGATCCACCTGGATACCATGCTCACTAACCACGTGTCCAAGGAATTGGACTTCTCATAGCCAAAATTCACATTTAGAGAATTTGGCATAGAGCTTCTCTTGATGTAGAAGTTTGAGAATACATCTAAGGTGTTTCTCCTGGTCAGCTTGGTTCTTCGAATAGATAAGAATGTCGTCGATGAAAACGATGACGAATTTATCTAAGTACGGCTTGCAAACGCGATTCATGAGGTCCATGAACGCGGCCGGTGCATTAGTGAGCCCAAAAGGCATCACTAGGAACTCGTAATGACCATAACGAGTCCTAAATGTTGTTTTATGCACGTCTTCATCTCTAACTTTCAGCTGATGGTAGCCTGACCTCAAGTCAATCTTCGAGAAATAACTTGCTCCTTGTAGTTGATCGAACAAATCGTCGATCCGAGGCAAAGGATACCTATTCTTGATCATGACCTTATTAAGCTCACGATAATGGATGCACAGACGCATCGATCCGTCCTTCTTCTTGACAAACAGGACTGGTGCTCCCCAAGGAGACGAGCTAGGTTTTATGAAACCCTTGGCTAGCAATTCGTCTAGCTGTGTCCTCAATTCTTTCATCTCCGTTGGAGCCAACCTATAGGGTGCTCTGACAACTGGTGCTGCTCCGGGGATGATATCAATCCTGAATTCCACTTGCCTATTTGGTGGCAAACCAGGTAGTTCTTCGGGAAACACTTCTGGGAATTCAGAGATGAAAGGGATGTCTTCTATCTTTGGTTTGGGCTCATCAATAATCACTTGTGCCATGTAGATGACACAACCCCTCTTTAAACATTTTGAAGCCTTGAGCATAGTCGCTTGCTCAGGCAGTCCATACTGGGTATCTCCCCGAATGGTAAGTGGTTCACCAGACGGAGTCTTTATTACCACTTGCTTCATGTTACAGACAATTTGGGCCTGATTATGAGATAACCAGTCCATACCCAGAACTATGTCAAAACCGGCCAACTTAAAGGGAAGTAGAGACAGAGGAAAAGAATGGTTCTTAATGGATATAACACATCCATCTAACAGGGTTGAGACGGTTTCTATGGTACCATCTGCTAACTCTACTTCATAGTTTACGCTTAAGGTTTTGACAGGTAAATTCAACAATTTACAAAACTTATGATCTACGAAAGACTTATCTGCGCCTGAATCAAAAAGTACTCTTGCAAAGACATCATTTACAAGGAAGGTACCTGTTATGACATTATCGTCTTGCACAGCCTCTTTCGCGTCCATTCTGAAGACTCTCGCATTAGTCTTCTTGGCCTCTTCAGGCTTCTTGTTGTACTTAGGGCAGTTGGTTTTAATGTGGCCCTTTTCATTGCAACGGTAGCACGTTGCGTCTTTTATCTTCTTGCAATCCAAGGTTTTGTGATCCGTAGACTTGCAATTGCCACAAGCATAAGATTTTGACTGAGTCTGTGAGTTCGACTCAAGTCTGCACTTTCCATAATGATGTTTCTTGCAAATTTTGCATTTGGGCTTTTCACCAGAATTATGCCCATCCTTCCTCGACTCCGACCCTTTCTTGTTGTCACCGTTCCCACGGTGCTTTTTGTTCGACTTTCGTGAACCATCATCTTCACGTTTTCTCTTCTCAGCCTCCTTATTCCTCAGCGATCTCTGCCTGACCGCATCCAGAGTGAGGGATAAGGAAATGTCAGCTACGGATCTAAAAGTAGCTGGCCGAGAAGCTTTTACGCTTGCCTTGATCTCGGGGGCTAACCCACCGATGAAACGAGCTATTCGCTTTGGTTCCGGGGTTACTAAATATGGAACCAACCGAGACATAGTGTTGAAGCTCGTTAGGTAAGCTTGACAGTCGAGGTTTATCATCACCAAGGATAGAAAGTCAGATTCTATCTTCTCCGCCTCATGCTGAGGGCAGTAATTTTCCTTGATAAGGGCAACAAATTGATCCCACGACATATTGTACAATGGGATCTTTCCGGTGGCCTCAATCAGAGATCTCCACCATGCTAACGCTTCACCCTTGAAAGACTGCGACACAAATTTGACCACGTCTCTCTCAGCACATCCGCTGATGTCTACAACCGTATCCATCTCATCCAGCCATGTCATACAGTCAATGGCTCCCTTCTCCCCAGTGAAATCCTGGGGCTTGCAAGAAACAAAATATTTATACGAGCAACCCTTGTCACGGGGCCCTTGATTACGTATAACCTGCTGAGATGGAGCACTGTGGTTCGAGGAGCGTCGATCATCGTTTTTCTTCGGGTCGTCCTTCTTGGACGGTGGCTTTGAAGGCTGTGTAGATTGGGTCCTACTACGAGTCCCACTGTACTCTTCATACTGCCTTTCCAAAGCCTGTGTGACAGCGCCGTCTATGATCGCCTTTAATTCCGCACCCGTTAGATTAATTCGGGCGTCATTATTAACCTCCACTGGATGACTATTACCCTCGTCCGAGTTAGCCATTTTAATTGAACTGTTACAGAAAACAAGGACAATAGTTTATTTGGGAGTTTATTATGGAATTACCCCTTAGGGAAATTCATTAACCATGGTAAACAGAGACCATATTTGGTTAATTTATTTATCATATTTATTTAGGATTTCTATAATAATTTATCTTAATTATAAAACAATAACAGTATCATTTGTGGCACAAAAGGCCTAGTCACGTGGACATTTTTTTTTTATTAAATCTATGATTTCAGAGAATCAAAACATTAAGGTATACTGGCACAATAGGCCTGGTCACAAGGACATTTATAAACTCTAAACTATGATTTCAGAGGATCAAAGCATGAAGGTTTGAACCTAGTTCATTACCTTTATCTGACAGGGAGTCATAGCTACCACTGTCTTTTGGCTCATATAGAAATGAGCAGGGCCCGTAGGCACGTATTACCACGTATGGTACGAGTATGATCATCTTAATTGATGATGTAAACCCAGGATTCAGAGATCATTAAACTGGGTTAGGAATCTTCTAAAGAATTCCTTTATAAAAATGACGTATGTGATTTTTAATGAATCACGTCTGCCAGGAGTGTTAACATATTTTCAGATGTTAACATGGATATGAATCTTTTAAACAGGTCTTACCATCTTGGCCCGGCCTTATAATGACCCGAAGGCTAGGTTTCACACTTTAAGATTCTTATTAAAAATTTACATAGGCAGATTATTTCAAAAATGAATGATTTTAATTTATTTATTTCATTTATAATTTATATATGCACATAGTGGCAAACATGAAATTTATAAAACAAACATTCCATTAATTTATTATAATATTACAGGCTTGCCCTAAACGGGTCTTTTCAATCAACAATTACCCACTCAGGGGTTAAACAACATATCAGTCCACGCAGGGACTTTAAACAAACAAACTAGTCCACGCAGGTACTTTAAGCAAACATCATACCCATGCAGGGGTTAACGGAAAATAGACCCACGCAGGGGTCAAAACAACACACATACATACCCACGCAGGGGATTAAACAAATACAGCAAATACAGGCCCACGCAGGGGCTCAATTAACAATTGGAAGGATTTAATGATCCTTCTTGTTCTTTCCTTTGATCAAGCTTGCTAATCCTTGGAAGAAGGTCTGTCTCTCCCTACGGTCACGATGGAAGCCTCGCTCTACTTCATCCAACCTTTGTAGAATTTCCTCCCTTTCTGGGGGAGAAAACCGTGGTGGCTGCGATTGCGTCCTGATAATAGGCCTAGGAGGTATCGGGTACCCCTGAGTCGGGTAACCTACTCCCCATGGGTCTCCATAGGGTCCTTGGGGGTTGTAGTTCGCCGCTACCATGTAAGGGTCGGCCTCCGCGTAATGATAGTTGTGATGCGTTGGGGGTTCAAACGGGTTGTATGCCATGGAACCCGTATACGCTGGAATTGGGTTGTCAAAACCCATTGGCGGTGGCTGTGGTACAGCTGGTTGTGAAGGTCCACTCATTTGTGGGTCCTCCTGATGTGGCGGATAATGGCTGCCACTGGACTGGCGTGGGGAACTGAAATGGAAGTCCCCTCCTCGTGACGACATGCGCGCACCGGTTCTCCTTCGCCTTGGCGGTTGCGGCGGTGCCGGCTGCACTGGCGGCGGTGGAGGCGGTGGCGTAACTGCCACAAACCGGTGATCCTCAGAGGAATCTTGATGATGCTGCTGCTGCTGCGGCTGCTGCTGCTCATGAGGCGACGAGTGGTGAGGAGGTGTATAGTACCACTCGTGCCGAGTGAACATGGCTTGGAAGCTGTCTGGACCAACATACGGTGATCCGTGAAACGAAGATCCGTCGGAGATCTCGATGGGGTGGTTTGGAGTACCACTGGCAGGTTCGACGGGGTCCGTATCCTCGTCCATGTTATCCGCATGATCGCCAGAGAAATGATCCTCTGGACCCAGTGGGTTAAAACCCACGGGTTCTTGCACGTAGCCTACCGGATTAAACCGGCCCCAAAAAACTGGGGTGGGGTCCCCGAAAGAATGATGAGACAAGGATCGTTGTAATGGTATGAAGGAAGGCTGAGGGTTATTTGGCTCGTAGTTCGGTTGTGGCCCATACGGGTTTTGGACCGGAGGTGTCGAGCTATGTGAGACCGACCGTCTAGCCGGCTCAAATAGGTTCCTTCTGTTTTGTCGTGGATCATCACTCTCCGTGGTAGACGGAGCTCGAACATTCGAGGGTCCTGCTTCATTATCGTTGGGGGCGGTGATCGGCCCCTTGCCTCGTCCTCTCCTACGGAAGAATCTTGGAGGCATTTTGTCCTGTCAATTCAATATAAGATAACAATACAAAATATATGCAAAATAAAGGACAACACAAACAAGGTGGAATTTGTCCTATGTTATATGTCTAGACTCGAAAGTTTAGAATTGTGCAATTGTGTAGCTGAGATTAAACACAAAAGGCTAGTGTTTAATTCACTCAGTGTTGGCTCTGATACCAACCTGTCACACCCCGATTTCCACGTGTCACCGGTGGGGGAGTATCGTGACGTGGTTGGCAACATAATAGTCAAACAACACAAGAATTATTATGTACAGCGGAAGCAAATTTTAAAAATATAATACAACCGAATTTAATTATTGTAATATCAAGTATCACAACGTTCGATTGTTTATCCACAGAACGGATCGATATTAAAATAGAAACAATGGTTCAACAGACTTCAGGCATCTTAAGCTTGCGAGACTTCTAATGATGCTAAGGAGAAATCCCAGCCAATTTCGCTTAGTACCTGCATTTAATCTTTTTGGGAAAATACGTCAGTTTACACTGGTAAATACATTCAGCTGACTCATTTTGGAAAATGATTGAAAATTGGTTTGGATGCACATGGCATAAACATTTTTATAACTTGGGATAATTATTTAATATTATAATCTTGTGAACGAATTACATGTTCCTTGTGCGTTCAGTAGCCCGGATCTTGTCCGGGTTAAAGATCAATAGACACACCACATTATTGAGTTATACACTGACGGGTGTACGCCTACACCCCGTGCTCAGGTCGTGGCCATCTCGTAAGATGATGCCAAGGATATCCGGGACATGGTCATTAACCCCCCAAAGGCTTTAAGTAACAAGACTGTTTAAACGAGCCGATCAAATTATTCAACTACCCACTTAACGGTGGAGATTTGATGCCCGATCAAGCGGTATGCTATATACCGTAACCCAAGCCCGTATAGGGAAAATAAGTTAAAAGTATTTACCTGAGTAAGTATTAATCACAATAAGCAAAATGCACGTAGCTTTTACTGGTCATCCTAATCTGGAACGAAGGTTTATAATAACCTATTAGAATTCTAACGGGCCTTTTATTAAGCTTAAGCTTAGACCGGCTAGTTTCAAGATACGGTTCGTACGCACGATTAAGCGAAGACCGGATAGAATGTGATTCAGACCCGACAAGTTTGAAGACTTGTTTAATATGGGTTTACTATTCACATTCTGGATTTTAAGATAAAACCGTTAAGGTTTGACCCGTTTCGGCTGATTTATGTAAACTTGTTACATAAACCGAACCGTACGCGTAATAAGCGTGACGGGTATTCATGAGAGCTATATACAGGTTTCCTAAGTTAATTATGCCTCAAATATGTTGCGACATCAGTAAGATGTCTTTCATTATGCCCGAAACGTGTTTAAACACAAACTAGGCCCCGTAGGGGTAGTTTGGTCATTTAAAAGTTTATAAAAGAGTTTAAGTAACAATCTGAGTTACAGGTCTGATGTAATCAGCAAATATACTCAATTTGCTAAGTTATATCAGTAGGATAAAGCATATATGTGAACTTATCATTTTTAACCAAACTATGCCCCGTAGGGGTATTTTGGTAATTTCACATAAGCCGAAAAGCTCAAAACTGGAGTCCGAGTTTATCAACCTTTGCTTACTGTTAAAATATCATAATTTTCCTCTTATATCAGTAGGTATCAACCTGGGTATTTTCAATATAATTTTAATACATACTATGCGTTAAAAACGCTAATAAGGCGATTAAAGGCCATTTCCGGGTTCGATACTTAAATCTGATATTTTTATATTTCCAGAAGGCTATAAATAATTTAATTATCATATGTGATCAGTAGAAAAAGGTTTGGAGTCGTTTAGATATGTAAAACTCATTTTATGGCCCGTAAGGGCAAAACCGACAATCACCGGATTAAGCCTACGACTACTAGTTATGCTCGGCCTAAAATTAATTAAAAATCTTTAAAAATCCCAAAATAATATATTACATCAGTGGATAAAATATGTGATATCAAAAGTAGGCTTAACTAGGCTATACGCTAATTACGCCGTTTTATTAACATAAAGCTTTAAATTTGCGATAATGAGCATAACTCTGAATCTACAAGTCAAACTGATGTCAAACTTTGCATACAAGTTTATATATCAGTAATTAAGGTTTCTACACTTTTACATTTTCATAAATCACGTTTTAAGGTGTCAAGGGCATAATGGTCAACATATGAGCAATTAACGGAAATGTGCATATTAATTGGATATCTAATGAACCAAGGTGTATAACCACAAAGGGTTGTTCTAACATGTAACCTAGTCCAATTAAAGCTCTGAGGCATTTCTAAAACATGCCTAAATGGGTCAGAACTGAAAGTCAAAGTGAAAGTCAAACTATGTGACTTTCGGTTCCGAACCGGGTCTAAACAGGAATTTGTCGGGTTGAACATGTTTGACATGTTCTTACACTTATTACCAAGTTACAACAATGATCCAACAGGTTGTATATGATCTATAATGTTAATTATGCATAAATGGCATTTTAGACTTCCTGTTGACTTTTTAAATATAAGTTTGACCCGACTTTTGACCTGGTTAGAGTGGTGATCAGGGGAAACCCTTTTGAGGTTTTATTACCCACATAAATACCAATCTATAACTACTTTTAATTTGAGATATGACCGAGCCATTATTGACTTATCTCGAAGTCAAACCGTAATTACGACGGTTTGACTTTTAGATAGTTAACTAAGCTAAAAGTAAAAAGAGAAGGTTAGGCAACTTACAATGGTCCTAAGCTTGATTAGAGAACACTTGAAAGCAGGTTGGAGCTCCAGGAAAGATCATAATGTTGAAGGAATTGGTGTGAGAATGTTTGCAAGTTCATGCTCCTTTTATAGTGAAATTGCCACCATAAGAAGTTGACACTTGGGTCTACAACTCCCCACAACTGATCAACACTTGTTACTAGTGCTTAGGGGGTGCTTTAGGGGTCAAGTGATGTGAAAAATCGGGTAAGGGTCGTGCACAACAGCCATGGCAGACAAGACCCCAAGGAATTCGGAGCTGGCTGATCAGCTGAGGCAGTCGCGTAGCGCGACTGCATGGAGGTGAGGGCTCGCGCTACGCGAGCCTAGGGTGTTCTCCAACAAAGTTTTTGTAAATTGCAGTTTTAGTCCTTGGCTCTTCAAACTTTGTAAAGACACTTGTTTCTTGCAATTTGAGCCCTCGTAATTGACGTATAAGGGCTTCAAGACATTTACCTACTTTGATTAGTCCTCGGTTAACTTTATTGTTACCCGAAAAGGCCTAATTTTCAATGTTGACGCTTTAACCCCTCGCACACGAATTTGATCACAACTTGCTCATACGATAACGAAATTTTATGAATTTTAAGTCGTGCATTCTAGTGAGTATAGTTTACCGTTACAAAGCTTCGGGTTTGTCAAAAGGTCACTCAGAGGTATAAATTAAACATGTTGACACATTTAGCCCCTGTAGTTTGAAATCTCTCACTTTTAGCTTCGTATGATCCATGATTTATTCGTTTGAAGGTATGAGCACCATGTAGGGTTAATGTACATTATATTTATTCACAGTTGACACTTAGAATACGTATATTCACATACTTTTCATGTTTGTCAACTTTAGTCCTTCTATAATATTTCTTCCACACGTTTATACATTTGACACGTGTCTACACATTATAGGACGTGAATTTTCAAAGTGTTACAATTAGGGTATGAAATCATCAAGTTAGGGGTGAAACCGACACCTTGTCGATTAAGTCCCATTCCTTGATTTTCAATCTCTCCAAAGTCCCGATTGTTTCTATCGATTAGAGACGTGTAGTAACTGGAAAGGTAAGATACCGTTAATCGCTTCTCGACGAGAGTATCTTACCTATAGGCCAAAGCACGTTTCTCTAATTCGAAAGGACTTTTGGCCCACTTTGGAATAGTGGACGTTTCTCTACCCGAAACAATCCCATGTTTTATGAGCCTCTCTTTTATGTGATTCAATTTACATGTGATTTTATACTTGTTACCTCGTTCATTTCAAAGGCGTTACACAATTTGCACGTCTCGTGCAATCAAAAACAATAATAATTCTCGAGAACAAACTAAATTTATACTTTTTTTACGCATTCATACGTGTTTATACTTGTTGAATACTTGTCGAATACATGCGAATTATGTGAATTATACGTGATACGTGAACACTTACATGCTTATACATGCAAAACACCTTGTTTTGAAATTTATGATCAAGTCTCATCCTTTCTTTTTCTTTCGAACGTCAAGATGGCATCTCCAAGCTCATCAAAGAAGACCAAGTCAAAGAAAGGTTCCAACAACGACTCCATCTCCAAACAAGAGTTAGTTGGACTCATCCCTGAACAAATGGCCGATCAGATGGCCCGTGTTATACCTGACATCGTTAGCCGCATCCAAACCAATTCGGATTCGCCCCATGGTTCTGTGGACTCCAAGGTGGTGAAACCAAAAACACAATTCCTTTTCAAGCAATTCATGGCTTGTAAACCTTTGGAGTTTATAGGAAAGGATGGTGCCACCGCACTACTAACTTGGTTCGATGCCATGGAGATCATGTTTCGCCAAAGTGGCTGTCCTGACGACTTGCGCACCCAAAACGCTACAGGGGTGTTTCGATCAAGAGCTCTTGATTGGTGGACCTCTGAGCGAAGCATAAGAGGTGAGGATGCCGCCCATGCTTTACCATGGGCTGAACTGAAAAAGATTATGAGAGAAGAATTATGTCCGCCTCACGAGCATAGTAAGTTACAACATGAGTTCTGGCACCTTAAACAAATCGAGGATGACAACGATGGTTTAACCCTCTGCTTCAAGCAACTTAGCATCCTTTATCCCAGCCAAGTTGATACCCCTGAGAAATCCATCAACAAGTACATCTACTGCCTACCCGATTCTTTCATGAACCTCGTGGAAGCTGCTTGCCCAGCTACTATTTAGGAAACCTTTCGTTTGGCCGCTCGCCTTAACAGTAACCACGTCATGCACAGAAATGCCGCAAAAGCTTCATTGAAGAACGCGCACTAAGCCATCGCTGAACCCACCAAAACACCCTCTACCACCAAGAAAAACCGAGGCAAGAAGCGGAAGGCTCCAAGCCAAAATTGGGCGGTCATCACTCCGCCAAACCCTCAACCCTTGCAATCCATGCCCGCTGTATCCAATGTTGAACCTCCACACAAAGGTTACACTGGGACTCAACCCAAGTGTGGCCAATGCCAATACCATCATCCTACCAACGTCCCGTGCCGTAAGTGCGCCAATTGTAATCGTTATGGGCACTTTTCTCAACACTGCCATAAACCACCCATGGCTAATCAAAACCAAGAAATTGTAACCCAAAACCCTACTCTAAACTAAGTTCAAGCTGCTCCCGTGTGAGCATGTTTTAAATGTGGCAACCTCAATCATCTCGCCAACATGTGCCCTAAATGCAATCAGCCACCGCCGCAACTACAGCAACAACAGCAGCAGCAACAGGCTTAACAACCCGCTCGAGGCAGAGCCTTTCTTCTCACCACTGCGCAGTCTCAAAACGCAAACGATGTTATCACTGGTACGTTCCTTGTGAACCATGTTTATGCTTCGTATTTATTTGATATTGGCGCCGATAAGAGTTTTGTATCGTTAGAATTCGAACCATTGCTTAAGTGTAAATGCTCTAAGTTGCCAAGATCTTTCGCTGTCGAAGTCGCTGATGGTAAATCCGTCGCTGTCGATTTCGTCCTTTCTAATTGTTCCTTGATTCTTAACGATCATACGTTTCGCATCGACCTCATACCTATGCAAATGGGTAGTTTCGACGCAATAGTAGGCATGGACTGGCTTAGGCGAGTTCGTGCTGAAGTGGTTTGCTCTAAAAAGTTCACTCGTCTTCCTCTTTCAAACGGTGATTATCTTCACGTCTATGGCGAGAAACCTTCCCAAGCTCTCAAGCTTATGTCGTGTATTCAAGCAAACAAATGCTTACGCAAGGGTACCTTCGCCTTTCTCACCCACATTGTGGAAACGAAGGACAAAGGCCCAAGCATAAGTGACGTTCCCGTTGTACGTGATTTTCCTGACGTGTTTCCCGACGATCTTCCTGGTCCGCCTCCTACTCGTTCTGTCGACTTTCGCATCGATTTAGTGCCTGGCGCTATGCATGTCGCTAAGTTTCCCTATCCTTTATCACCCTCTAAGATGCAAGAGCTTTCGAGCCAACTTCAAGAGCTTCTTGATAAAGGATTTATACTTCCTAGTACTTCTCCTTGGGGCACTCACGTTCTATTCGTCAAGAAGAAAGATGGGTCATTCCGTATGTGTATTGACTATCGTGAGCTCAACAAGCTTACTGTCAAAAACCGATACCCTCTTCCTCGCATTGACGATCTCTTCGATCAGTTGCAAGGCGCGACCTGCTTTTCAAAGATCGACCTTCATTCTGGGTATCATCAACTTCGAGTTCTCGAAGAAGATATACCTAAAACCGCTTTTCGTACACGATATGGTCATTATGAGTTCGTGGTCATGCCTTTTGGTTTAACCAACGCACCTGCTGTTTTCATGGATTTGATGAACCGCGTGTGTAAAACGTACTTAGACCGTTTCGTGATCATCTTCATCGACGATATTCTTATATACTCCGAGACTCAAAAAGAACACAAGCAACACTTGCGTCTTATCCTTCAGCTTCTGCGTACTGAACCTCTTTACGCCAAATTATCTAAATGTGAATTTTGGTTAGAAGAAGTTCAATTCCTTGGTCATACTGTCAACGAACTTGGTATTCACATTGATCCCGCTAAAATTGAAGTTGTGAAGAATTGGATCGCACCTAAGTCTCCGTCTGAGATTCGTTCATTTCTTGGTCTTGCTAGTTATTATCGTCGTTTTATTTCTAACTTCTCTAAGATCGTCGTTCCTTTTACCTCTTTGACTCAAAAAGAGAAACCTTTTGTTTGGGGTTCTGAACAGGAGGAATCTTTTCAAACTCTTAAGGACATGCTTTGTAATGCTCCTATCCTCGCGCTTCCCGATGGTAACGACGACTTCGTCATGTATTGCGATGCTTCAAACCTTGGTCTTGGTTGTGTCCTCATGCAACGAGACAAGGTTATTGCTTACGCGTCGAGGCAACTCAAAATACATGAGAAGAACTATACTACTCATGACCTTGAACTTGGCGCAGTTGTTTTTGCCTTGAAAATTTGGCGACACTACCTTTATGGTACTAAGTGTGTGGTCTTCACCGACCATAAAAGCCTCCAACATATCTTCAACCAAAAGGAAATGAACATGCCTCAACGTCGTTGGGTGAAATTGTTAAACGACTACGACTGCGAAATTCGTTACCATCCAGGTAAAGCGAATGTAGTAGCAGACGCACTTAGTCGTAAAACTCATGTAAAGGATATTCGTTGTCTCCAACTCGTTAATGATCTTTAAAACCGCATTCGTGAAACTCAATATGCCTTTGTTAACGAGGGTAGTCTCTCCCTCGAGATACGAGGTGGCGTTGAAGAAGATCTTAAGTCTAAATCCGATGGTATCCTATACTATCTCAATCGCATCTGGATTCCTAATCGTGATAACCTTCGAGATTTTCTGATGGAGGCACACAAATCAAAATATTATATTCACCCTGGTGCTGATAAGATGTACCAAGATATGCGTACGTCCTATTGGTGGCCTGGAATGAAGAAAGATATCGCTACCTTCGTTGCGAAATGTCTCACTTGTTCGAAGGTTAAAGCTGAACATCAACGTCCCTCTGGCTTACTCGAACAACCATAAATTCCTGTCTAGAAATGGGAGAGCATCTCTATGGATTTTATCACTAAGCTCCCTCGTACTTCTTCTGGTCATGACAATATTTGGGTGATCATTGATCGATTGACCAAATCAGCTCATTTTCTTCCCATTCGTGAAGATTTCAAGGTCGAGAAATTGGCTAGAATCTACACTGATGAGATCATTTGTCGTCATGGTATCCCCATTGACATCATTTCCGATCGTGATGGTCGCTTTACGTCCCGTGTTTGGCAAACCTTTCAATATGCTATGGGTACTGTTCTAAACCTTAGCACCGCTTTCCATCCTCAGTCAGATGGTCAAACCGAGCGTACTATCCAAACCTTAAAGGATATGCTTCGTTCATGCGTAATAGATTTTGGTGGCAACTGGGATTGACACTTGCCTTTGATCGAATTCTCATACAAAAATAGTTATCACGCGAGTATTCAAATGGCACCTTTCAAAGCATTGTATGGTCGCAAGTGCCGTTCGCCTATTTGTTGGCATGAGATTGGTGAAGTTCAAATCACTGGTCCCGAGCTTATACAAGAGACAACGGACAAGATTTTACAGGTTCAAGACAACTTACTGAAAGCCAAGAGCCGACAAAAGAGTTACGCTGACAAGCGTCGCAAGCCTTTGGAATTTGAGATAGGTGACTTCGTACTTCTCAAGGTATCCCCTTGGAAGGGTGTGGTTCGATTTGGTAAGAAAGGAAAACTTGCACCTCGCTACGTTGGTCCTTTCAAGATTCTCGAAAGGATTGGCAAAGTTGCGTATCGACTGGACCTACCTGAAGAACTCAACAACGTTCATCCAGTCTTCCACGTTTCAAACTTAAAGAAGTGTCTAGCTGATGAAGGACTTCAAGTTCCACTCGAAGATCTTCAAATCAACGAAACACTGCACTTCGTGGAGAAACCTGTCGAGATCATGGACCGAGGTGTCATGCAATTAAGGCGCAGTCGAATTCCAATCATCAAAGTTCGAGGGGAAGAAAAACATGGCGCTGATTTTACTTGGGAACTTGAAAGTGAGATGAAGACTAAGTATCCGCAACTTTTTGTTATTTCTTCCTAAATTTTGGGATAAAATTTCTTAAAGGAGGGGAGACTGTAACGCGGTCATTAAATTGTATGGTAAAGAGTTTTTACGTAAACCGACGACACACGACATCTCACGTACTTACGCCACACATGAGGCTAGATGGCATTTTCCAGGGATGCTCGGTAGCATTGATTGTACACATATCGAGTGGAAAAATTATGTTAGGGGTGACGTCAAAAGACCAACCATCATACTTGAAGCGGTGACATCGAATGATTTATGGTTTTGGCATTCATATTTTGGTGTTCCAGGTTCAAACAACGACATCAATGTTTTGTACACGCCACAGTTGTTCCAAACCGTAACGACATCAATATTTCTAGTATGTGTAATTGAACTAGTATGTTTTAATTTAAATGAAATTTATAATTTATAATTTTAGTTTTTTTTTTTAATTTATAATTTAAAAATAAAAATAAAAAAGGTTGTGAGTGATGGAATTCCATCACAAGTGATAACCATTTCCACTAAAAAAGGTTGTGAGTGATGGAATAATGGTTGATGACATGGCGAAACTTGATTGGATGTTGTGAGTGATGAGTGATCACCACTGTAACGCCATGCTTCTTCGTACTTTCCATAATTAGAAAGTCTTGTTTGTATTTCTATTTTTGGAAGTCTTGAGTTCTTGTAATCATCCTTTTGTTGTCATCATTGTAAAATCCGAGACCTGAATCATAAATAAAATTCGTATTTCTTTAAATTTGTGTTATATATACTTCATACTTATTCGTGAGTTTGAATTCATGAAACAATTGATACAATATTCGTAATTCTTGGATACTATGTGTTAAAGTTGCAAATTCATGAAATACATTCATACGCTTAATCATAATTCATTATACTTGTTTTATGTTAATTATACTTGATAAACCCTTATACTATGCCTTTATGTCATAATTAACCCTTGAAACACCTAAATCTTGCAAATATAAACTTGAGGGGCCTAAAAAGTCAACATTTGAAACATGGTTACTCATCTGGCCAACCCTGGCGGCCCGCGACTCGCCTGGCTTTGGGCTTCGGGACCCGCGAGGCCTTCAAATCCGAGACCAGCTCTAATCAGCTCATTAATTGGTCATTGTTAGTTGTGTTTTGATAGGTTTTAAGTGTGTTTCTTGCATTTAAAGCTCACCAACCCAACCCTAATCCATCCCCTATAAAACCCAACACTTATCCAAGATTTTCCACTTTGCAAACACTCAAAACTCACTCTCAATCTCTCAAAAATGTAGCTGAATTCAGAAGCTAAGGCAGATTCATATCAACTCTGTAAAAGTGAGCATAACTTCCTTATTTCTTAATCTTTTTCAGTGATTCTTCTTCCTAAACACTTGGAACATCCTTAGGTATGTTTCCAACAGGTTTTCCATGGAAAACCAAGGCTGGAACATCACCATATAAGGCTCCAAACTTTCTATTTTGATTAAACATTACTAAACTTGCTTGAACTTAAGTTATCTCATACACATTCCTATGTCCTTGTCACACCCCCAAAATACCACTCGCGGAAACATCGCAGGGCGTGTGACGTACCAGGATGTTAGCCACCAATCATATTGAACTTATAAAGATAAAATAAAACTTTCATTTATTTAAAGAAAGTGTTACAATACAAGAGTTATTATCCAGCGGAAGCATATTACGATTTGTTATGAGTTTCATAAAATAGGTGTTTAAAAACCATCAGACATGTCTTGTGACTCCTTGTGACTTGACCCATAACCACTCCAGCATCCCAGATAGCAAGTTCCAACAATATGTACCTAAAAGCGTGCAAGGCATGTAACAACGAGTCAACAACAAAGTTGAGCGAGTTCACAGTTGATGTTCATTTTAAAGTTGTTCCAAAACCGTAAGTTCATTCGTAAACCATGAGTTAACCAATCCCTTGTTTCCCAAACCATAACCAGTGGGGGCTACCCCATGTTGTAAACCACTAGACTAGTTATATATATTGGCGTCCTTCCCAACCGAGGACGGAGGTACGTATTCTACCCAACCGAGAATACGCAGGTTAAATGTAGGCGTCCTTCCCAATCCGAGGACGGAGGTACGTATTCTTCCCAATCCGAGAATATGCAGGTTTAGTGTAGGCGTCCTTCCCAATCTGAGGATGGAGGTACGTATTCTTCCCAATCCGAGAATACGCAGGATTAAATGTAGTCTATTAGTGGTGAATATACAGGTTTCATCTTAGCTTCTAAATCCCATTCCCAACCCACCAGGAATCCCATGCCTTAAGAGTGTGAACTCACCTTGGATTATGTTGGTGCACTTAGTGTCTGTTAACTACGTCTTAATTGAGTCTTAGGTCTAGATAGAATGATCGAGCACACAATAGAGTAGAAATTAGGGTATGTATATGTTAATATAGGTGAGTTCACTTGAAATGACAACATGTCATGTTCAAGCGAAACCAACAACTTCCTAGTTCACTTGAAACAATTCTGTTACATATTCAAGCGAAACCAACTCATGGGAGTTCGCTTGAAGCCAAAATGTGTCATCTCAAGCGAACTAGCTATGGCTATAAATAGTTGGTGTGTGTAGTCATTTGAAGCGAACATGTGTGTGTATGTGAGTCGAGGTGCTGCCAAAATTTCATCAGAAATCATTGTAAAGACTCGGAAATCAGTAATAGAGAAGAACTGAAAAGGAAACAAGCTGTGTGACTTTTTTTACTTTGATTCCGCCTTAGTAAATGAAGATGAACTGCCTTTAGTGACTGTTTAGGGTCACAAACACGATCCAACAGATTAGCTCGGCAGATAAATGGTCACTTGAGCTAATGTAGTCAACCACGTCCTAACATGGTTACCATACAAGTTAGGTTCATGTTCAAGTAATGCACAAAACTCCTACACGTATCTAACACGTAGCACGTAAAATATTATAATATCTATATATGTACACATGCATGCAAAGTGTCGCTATTCGAAATAGTGGCCACATTTTTGTCACAAATTACACAATAAATCTTGTCACAAAATTTCAGCTTTTTGGTGCATTTTCAGACAATTAGCAGTGCGTTAATTGCGACCGTTCGGGCACTGGATAGTTCCCAAAAAATTACAGAACGTTTCAATCGATCAAAATATTATTGTGTCAAAGTGTCGGGATCCAATTCATCACCAATTATTTTATAAAATTCATTTATCGGGCTGCAATCAGATTCATGACTTTCTGACTGCAGTTCACGGAGAAATTCATTTAAAATTCATCGTTAGTCAGATTGAAGAAATTCCAGTTGTAATATTACAAAGACATCAGTGGCCATCTACAGTACAAATTTCATAGCAAAACTCCAATTACGCAGCAAGTTATGACCGAAAACATATGACCCATTTACTGCAGATTTTTGTAGCTTCAGTGTTTGTTCGTAAATAATTCGTTAAACATATCAAACGGTGTCGAAAATATATGATTCCAGTGCCATATGATTCGTATTTCAAAATAACACGTTATAGACTCAAGAAAACCCAATTTTCTTTATATTATGACCCAGTTACAGCCACCCGAAGTTGGCTGTAAATGCTTCACAGCTTAGCGTTTTCGTTACCCGATCCCCAAACGCGATTTCCCGACACTCCCAACGACTCATATTCATAACTACAGCAAAATATGATCCACAAATCAGATTATTCACTACTAAAACATCAAGAAACTTCAAGTTTTATACTATTGTCATGCAAGAACGAAACCCTAACAATTTATATCAAGTTATTTTGATCTCATAGCCCACCATGCACAATTTCTAACAACCTAGTCAACAAGTAGCACCACATACATCAAGAATCATCAAGAAAACATAGAACACAGCCGTGATAACCTAACATCAGTAACCGAACTCATGCATGAACTCTTATAATTATAAACAAAACCCAAGATGTGATACCTAACGAGTTTGATGGCCGGTCGAACTTGATTGCGAAGAGAGAGAAGCCGAGAGGGATAGAGTGCGACGGTGGGGGGGGGGGGTGTCTCTTCCTTGCTGCCATAAAACCACCAAGGGAAAAGTAGGGTTTCGTTTGTTATATATTTTTTTTCTTTTGAAAACACCGAACATACACACATGCATGTGTACAAGATCAACAAAAGAGACATGGGCTTGCTTTTAGGGGGGTTGGGTCGAGACCAAGGGGTGTTTGGGCTGCTCATGCTATTGGAATTAAATTTGGAGCCAAAAGAATTAAGATGACTGTAACGAAGAGCTGCTACAACTTTAGTTTATTAATTAATTTTTTTACTAATAATAAAATACGATTAATCAACTAATAGAAAGTATAATAATCAAGCTATGGTTCGGCCTCATAAGTTTTGAGTTACATGAATTATGCCATGGTTCAAACGGTTCGAGTCGTTAAACTCGATATAAATAAAATTATAACTAATTCAGCAATTAATAAAAGCGTATGATTTGATTTATAAAAGTGAACCAACCGGGTTTTTACCTCAAAGTTACGGGTTGTCACATCATCCCCAAGTTGAAAGAAATTTCGTCCCGAAATTTAGCAAGCTGTCACTAAGGAAGCTAGTTGGGTTGTGTGGTTTCCTGGTTTTCCTGGGGTGTCACATCCTTCCCCCGTTGGTTTGGAATTTCATCTCGAAATTCCACAGTAGCTTCAGCCTCAGTAGTGGTTTCATTGTTTTCGAACAACTGGGGATATTCGTGTTTCATTTGGTCTTCTCGTTCCCAGGTAAACTCTGGGCCACGACGGGAGTTCCAACGAACTTGAACAATAGGTATCCTGGTGCGTTTGAGAATCTTGACCTCCCGGTCCAAGATTTCCACTGGTTCTTCGATAAATCGCAACTGATCGTCGATGGTGAGCTCCTTGAAGGGAACTATGAGAGTTTCATCTAACAGGCACTTCTTCAGATTCGACACATGGAATACGTTGTGAACTCCACTGAGTTCTTCGGGTAGATTCAATCTGTAGGCCACCTTGCCAATTCTCTCCGTGATTTTGAAAGATCCAACATATCGTGGGTTGAGTTTGTCTCGTATACCAAAACGAACTACACCTTCCCAAGGTGAGATTTTAAGTAGTACTCGATCCCCAACCTGGAACTCGAGTGGTTTCCTGCGCTTATCAGCGTAGCTTTTCTGACGGTCACGAGCTGCCGCCATTCGTTGTCGTATCTTAGCAATCTTCTTGGTTGTGTCTACGACGAGTTCTGGGCCAGTGATTTGGCTGTTTCCAACTTCTGCCCCAACAAAGAGGTGATTGGCACTTCCGTCCGTACAATGCCTCAAACGGAGCAGCCTGAATGCTGGTCTGGTAACTGTTGTTATGCGAAAACTCCACTAAAGGGAGGTGTCTTTCCCAGCCGTTGCCAAAGTCGATTTCACATGCTCGAAGCATGTCTTCAAGAGTTTGGATGGTGCGTTCAGTCTGCCCATCCGTCTGTGGATGATATGCTGTGCTCATGTCTAGACGTGAGCCAAAGGATTTGTGCATCGCTTGCCACAAATCAGATGCAAACCGTGGGTCGCGATCAGAGATAATGGAGGTTGGCACCCCGTGCCTAGCAACTACTTCTTTCGGGTAGATGACTGCAAGTGTAGAAAACTTATCTTTTTCCTTGATGGCTAGAAAGTCTGCTGGTTACGTGAGACAATCAACGATCATCCAGGTGATATTGTTTCCGTTTCGAGTTGTAAGTAGACTAGCGACCAATTCCATGGCAGTCTGTTTTCGCTTTCCATATAAGTGTTTCTGGTTACTAACACTTCACCTTGACTTTCCCACAAGTCAAACATCATTCCCATACCTAGCTAGGTGGGCCTTCATGCCCGATTACCAGTACAAGGTTTATATATCCTAATGTCTCTCATCAAAACCCAGACGCTAGAATATCGAAGCCGGTGTGCTTTTCTCAACACGAGTTCCCTACAGTTGCCGTATAATGAGACCCACCTTCGTTCCATGAGGTAACGAGTATCGTTCGACCTGTCAAAGGTTGCTTCTCCATGCCCCGCATGGGTTCAACTTGAAAATCCTCTTCCTTCAATTCTCCAGTTTGAACAGAGCGAGTCTGGTCAGGTAAGTTAGAGTCGATAGTGAGCTGCAAAGCTCGTGCACGTTCAAGTTTCATAGTCGTAATCATCCTAAAGTTCCCTCCAGCGATGCCATTAACTGATTTAGCTCTGTTGATGCCGAGGTACACGGGAGGCCCTTGTGATCGGTCTAAATAACGCATCTGGTACCGTCCAAGTAACGCCTCCATCTAAAATCCCAAGGCCGCGGTTCTCACCGCCAGTTGTGTGTCGTGCAGTTCCTCTTTGTAACTCCATTACGTAAGTCATCACTCTCTCGTGTTGTGTCGGTGTGAAACTGGGACTCTGATTCGAAGCATCGCGATATATCACTAAATCACCCGCACCCTTGGGTAAAGATGATGCTCAGTGCATTGCAGTGTTGGGATTCGAAGGCTTAAAAGACATCCTCCTGTTTTGTCACCCATGAACATAGCACCCTGCCGTGCTTAAGAGAGTTAAGCTGCGCGATCTTCGAAAACCCTGTGGGTAAGCTGCGATGGTATCTAGCGAAAACGAGTAATTGCTGCATCCCCGAAGGAATCTTTGGTGTCGACCAGTTTCTATCTCAGTGAGGTCCACTTGTATTCCCACTCCGTTGGTTACGTGATCAAAATGCATCTCTCGAATCTAGATGTGGCATTTAACAAGACTTCGCACGTAATGGCTCCTCCCACAGAAGCGCTGAGATAGGATACAAATTCCACCCATGGCGTTCCTTTCTCCTAGTCATGATTCAGAACTTCGTCAACAAATACAGTCGATTCATGTGATCGCTGAAGCTGCTGGTGTGTTGATCAACTCAATGATCATGGTGTACAAAGTTGAAATGGCTGCATTGCGTTCGACGTGCTGTTCTAAGAGCATTCTCCTCTTGGACTTCCATCTGATGATAGTTCGTTCGCTAGCTAATCCTCGAATGGAAGCTTGTTCCTCGCAACTAGTCGATAGGTGGCCGATGCATGGTCGAGGTAAGCGGTTCCTAACTGTCACCTTGTTACGTTCTTAATAATCGATACACATACGAAAAGGCTTATCTTCACTGGTGTTACTGGGCTCCCCAAAGCGAAAAACTAGATCCGATAAAACTCATGTCCAATAGTTCCTGCAACCTTCCTGGTGTAAGACAATAAGGAATACTAGTAGCAAGGGCTGCTTCTGACATGATGCCGGTCTGATATTCCTCCTGACGATGTGAAGGTAAACCTGTTAGTTCTTCTGGTAGCACTTAGGGAGAAATCACGAACAATTGGTGGATCCTCGATCCTCCTTTCCTTAGCCTCGACATTAGTAACGAGTGCTATCATGGTGGGGTAATCCTTCCGTGGACACTTCAGGCCTTCACTGCTGAATTGATGCTAACCTCTGCACCACTCGGATGCTTTATGTCAGACGGCAACTTTCCCCTCACAGGGTATAACTGCGCAATGTCTGGTTAACCAACCCATACTGACTACTGCATTAGCACCATCGTGGGTAGTAGAAGGAAGATTGATGTCGGAAACTTGTTTCACTCGGTTGAATTTGCATCCCTACAAACATATGATGCTTCAATTGACCTACCATCAGCCTTTCGAGAAGTATCAGGGTTAAACAGGACAGAGACGAAGCGATTAGCTACCCATATAAGCTTCCAAGTTGCCACCATTATGGCGTCGCCCACGTCAACCCTAAATGCCCTTCCATGAGCATCATTTCCAGTGTTGCTGTTACTGCTGCTCCCAATGTCGTTGCTCGAAATGAAGCCCTACGATTCTTCACCATCAAAGTCCATCTTCTCACATTCTGAGCCGCGTCCTAAGGCGCTACTCACTGTACTGGCAGTTACACATTCCACATTATAGTCGATTGTCATTGCTTATGTCCCGATTGATTCGTAAGAGTTGACTCCCATGAGTCGCTGACAAGGGTTAAGGATTCGATTGAAGCCAATTCGCTGGTGCTCGTTACCGGTAATCAGGGTCGTCAAAGTACTGAGGCCGGTAAAGTACTACGCTCATCCTCCTGTCCATCGATGTTGCAAGTTGTTTGAGTAATACACGGTCTGTTACGAGAGTATTGCAGAAGTGATCACACTTCGGGATCTAAGACGCCAATACATGAGTTCCAGCAAACGAAGAGGAGTAAGAAAGGTATCGATCAATCATTCGACGCTGCGACATCCAACTCAGGGACGTTCGTATAAGCACCTAACATTCTACACATTTCGCTAAGTGTTCAGATGGGTGTACAGGTAATACTCGATAGCATCGTGATTTGAAGGGACCCAGAGAGAAATGAAAAGTTCATGTTCGAGTAGGGGACAATCACTGCTATGACCCCTATAGGTTTGTTATGTTTCACATCGATCAAATAATTAAACGGAACCCCTTTTAAACTTGTTAAGCCTCACTGGACTCGCATGCACCCCACATTATTATTATGTGTGCGCCCACAATAATATTGTGATTTGCATGCTCATCTCAGCTCCTCTTAACTCATGTCAAATAGTTCCTCAAACTCGAGTAGCAAACAAAGAGCATCCCGAAGCGTAAGTCATGAATGTTTAGGGAAATACCACCCTATCAGTCACATAACACATGCAAGTAATACATGAATTCATACTGTTGTGCTAAACGTGCAATCTCATGCAATATCATATGTAAGTGTTCACTAGTTATGCAGTACAATGAGTATACGAGATACGAACCTTGCAATCTGGAGCTGAGTGTCATGGTCGTATTCACGTTTTCAGAACTGTTCGGTTATAGTCTGGTTTTACAAAAATATTTTCCCCCTTTTTAAAACCAAGTTCACTATAACCAATGGCTCTGATACCAATTTGTCACACCCCCAAAATACCACTCGCGGAAACATCGCAGGGCGTGTGACGTACCAGGATCTTAGCCACCAATCATATTGAACTTATAAAGATAAAATAAAACTTTCATTTATTTAAAGTAAGTGTTACAATACAAGAGTTATTATCCAGCGGAAGCATATTACGATTTGTTATGAGTTCCATAAAATAGGTGTTTAAAAACCATCAGACATGTCTTGTGACTCCTTGTGACTTGACCCATGACCACTCCAGCATCCCAGACAGCAAGTTCCAACAATATGTACCTAAAAGCCTGCAAGGCATGTAACAACGAGTCAACAACAAAGTTGAGCGAGTTCACAGTTGATGTTCATTTTAAAGTTGTTCCAAAACCGTAAGTTCATTCGTAAACCATGAGTTAACCAATCCCTTGTTTCCAAAACCATAACCAGTGGGGGCTACCCCATATTGTAAACCACTAGACTAGTTATATATATTGGCGTCCATCCCAACCGAGGACGGAGGTACGTATTCTACCCAACCGAGAATACGCAGGTTTAGTGTAGGCGTCCTTCCCAATCCGAGGACGGAGGTACGTATTCTTCCCAATCCGAGAATACGCAAGTTTAGTGTAGGCGTCCTTCCCAATCCGAGGACGGAGGTACGTATTCTTCCCAATCCAAGAATACGCATGATTAAATGTAGTCTATTAGTGGTGAATATACAGGTTTCATATTAGCTTCTAAATCCCATTCCCAACCCACCGGGAATCCCATGCCTTAAGAGTGTGAAGTCACCTTGGATTAGCTCGGCAGATAAATGGTCACTTGAGCTAATGTGGTCAACCACGTCCTAACATGGTTACCATACAAGTCAGGTTCATGTTCAAGTAATGCACAAAACTCCTACACGTATCTAACACGTAGCACGTAAAATATTATAATATCTATATATGTACACATGCATGCAAGGTATCGCTATTCGAAATAGTGGCCACATTTTTGTCACAAATTACACAATAAATCTTGTCACAAAATTTCAGCTTTTTGGTGCATTTTCAGAAAATTTGCGGTGCATTAATCGGGACCGTTCGGGCACTGGATAGTTCCCAAAAAATTACAGAACGTTTCAATCAATCCAAATATTATTGTGTCAAAATTTTGGGGTTCCAATTCAGCACCAATTACTTTATAAAATTCATTTACCGGGCTGCAATCAGATTCGTCACTTTCTGACTGCAGTTCACGGAAAAATTCATTTAAAATTCATTGTAAGTCCGCTTGACGAAATTCCAGTTGGAGTATTACAACGACATCAGTGGCCATCTACAGTACAAATCTCATAGCAAAACTCTAATTACGCAGAAAGTTATGACTGAAAACATATGACCCATTTACTGCAGATTTTCGCAGCTTCAGTGTTTGTTCGTAAATAATTCGTTAAACATATCAAACGGTGTCGAAAAATTATGATTCCAATGCCATATGATTCGTATTTCAAAATAACACGTTATAGACTCAAGAAAACCCATTTTTTGTTATATTATGACCCAGTTACAGCCACCTGAAGTTGGCTGTAAATGCTTCACAGCTTAGCGTTTTCGTTACCCGATCCCCAAACGCGATTTCCCGACACTCCCAACGACTCATATTCATATCTACAGCAAAATATGATCCACAAATCAGATTATTCACTACTAAAACATCAAGAACCTTCAAGTTTTATACTATTGTCATGCAAGAACGAAACCCTAACAATTTATATCAAGTTATTTTGATCTCATAGCCCACCATGCTCAATTTCTAACAACCTAGTCAACAAGTAGCACAACATACATCAAGAATCATCAAGAAAACATAGAGCACGGCTGTGATAACCTAACATCAGTAACCGAACTCATGCATGAACTCTTATAATTATAAATAAAACCCAAGATGTGATACCTAACGAGTTTGATGGCCGGTCGAACTTGATTGCGAAGAGAGAGAAGCCGAGAGGGAGAGAGTGCGACAGTGGGGGGGTGTCTCTTCCTTGCTGCCGTAAAACCACCAAGGGAGAAGTAGGGTTTGGTTTGTTATATATATATTTTTTTCTTTTGAAAACACCGAACATACACACATGCATGTGTACAGGATCAACAAAGAGACATGGGCTTGCTTTGGGGGGGGGGGGGTTGGGTCGAGACCAAGGGGTGTTTGGGCTGCTCATGCTATTGGAATTAAATATGGAGCCAAAAGAATTAACATGGCAGTAACGAAGAGCTGCTACAACTTTAGTTTATTAATTAATTTTTTTTACTAATAATAAAATACGATTAATCAACTAATAGAAAGTATAATAATCAAGCTATGGTTCGGCCTCATAAGTTTTGAGTTACACGAATTATGCCATGGTTCAAACGGTTCGAGTCGTTAAACTCGATATAAATAAAATTATAACTAACAATTAATAAAAGCGTATGATTTGATTTATAAAAGTGAACCAACCGGGTTTTTACCTCAAAGTTACGGGTTGTCACAGTCCTTATGCTCATAATCACTTCTATGGTTAGTTGGGCATAAAAACAAGGTTGCGACATAAAATCCAGAGGTTTAAATCCTCATAAACATTCTGTTTTGACAAGGTTTTAGCCTACAAGTGATGAACAAGCTTAAAGCTTGAAGTTGTGTGATTACTTAGATTAGCTTGGGCTATCCTACCTTCAATCCACACATCACTTGATGTTTTCTTAGATAGATGTTATGTATTTTCCGTTTCCTTATTGTATGTATGTCTATGACCATCCTTGTTGTCTTATGACAACTTGTGTATTGGTGACAACTTAAGAGGTTCCTAAATAGAAGATTTATCTTCCTACCTACTACATGACTTATATGACATCCTTGTGATAATCTTGGACTAATAACCTATAATACAAACTATATAAGATATATAATACTTATAATAACCAAACTTTTGATGATAACCTAATGGTTACTTGCCAAAATAGTAGGTTACACCACCTAGGAACATCATACTCGTCACGATTCTAATGGGAATTTTGACCCATGAAAACATTTAAACTCTTTAGAGTTTCATAGTGTCAAGAATGAGTATTTTGTGGTTAGATTGTTACTTTCTCATATGTTACTTTCCATGTTCCTTGTTATTCCGAATCCATAATCTTCCGTATCCTCCAATACTCACACACCTTCATTTCTTCGTGTATAAGGACTTGGTGTTTCAACCTCCCACAATAACAACTCTCTTGCGGATTAACAAGTGGAAAACTTGCAAAACCATGAGTATACTTGAACCCCCTTTACGTTTACCACCTTTTTGGGGTGTAACATGTTTACCTATGAAACTTACACTTAAACTTTATTCGTAAATGCACAAACATTCCTATTACTTGCTTGCATACTTGATTACTTGATACATTTAACTTGGGGTTATACGTTTTGTGTTAGACTTATCATTAGCTTCGATCGAGCCTATCCTTGACATATATAGCGCTATAGGATTAACGCACCACCCGTATGCTTGAGGTTATGTCATGAGCTTATTGCGTTACATCATTGGTTTGATTTGTTAAACACATGCCGATTTTAATGTTTATCTTGTATCAATAGCTTGCCATGTGGAATCGTTTAAACTCACTTTTATGCTATGTATGTATGAAAACTTGTATACTCGCCTTTGCTTTTGCATTGAACTTTATTTTAAACATGTTACGGGTTGAGGATGACGATGCTATGAAATTGAAGTAGCAATGATGCTTAGATACACACATAGACGCCTTAGGTTTTATTATGTTATATCGATTTTGTCTTTGTTGTTATGTTGAACTTATCATATTCGCCTTGTACTTGTTATTATTTGAATTTCCATGTAATGTTTTGACAATTTGAACTATGAAATGAAAACGGTTTTGATTTAGTTATTGTCACAAATAGTGTTATGTGTGATGAGCAATCTTTCTTCGTCCCACTCTGATGATTCCGGCATTGGTTGAGGTGTGACAACCACCCCCACCCCCTTATAGGGTAATGGAATGGATGAGGTAATGGAATGGGTGAGGTAATGGAATGGACAACGGAATGAAATGGATCATTCCATTCCATTGTGATGTTTGGTTACTCATATGCAAAAAGAATGAATCATTACTTTGTACAATCATAGACAAAAAGAGACGAAATAATGAAACACAATTGTATTAAAACT